>JAQFVV010006472.1:202500-712500 GCA_028023455.1 Epiperipatus broadwayi | reverse complement strand
ATTGCTAAAAACAGATAATTGATTGTTGGTCAAGCTGCATCGCTAGAGGCTAGAGAAAGTAGGCGGAGCCTAAAACAAAAACAAGTCGGGAAGGTCAGCAGTGGCTACTTTAGAGAAAAACTGACATTCTAACTTTGGTCGTGTGTGAGAGAAGTAGTCTCGAGACAACACAGCAGTTGAGTATAATTCAAACCTTATTATTAAGAAGTTTATCAGTGAATCGCCATGTTCATGGGCTAAGTGCCAGGAGCTGGTCTCTGCCCGCCAATATGGATCCTCGTGCCGCTGTTTGATCATGTTTCATATACCTCAGAATTTCCAACTTCCAATCTCAAAATTTACTATGCCTTACAAATAACTTTCAAAAATGCGCGCCTACGTTCGTCACAAGCCAAGCTGGATGAAGAAAGAAGAGTAACTTTGTTACACGAACTTTAATTTTCTTCCGTGCTTAATGTTATCAATCAAGTGAATCATATGTAAGTTTTTATATCATTTATAATGCTATTATTTAACCTGTCAGTAAATTTTCTTTTCTTTTTTTTTTTATCCTCTGCTCTAGTCTTTAGAAATCATTTATAAAATTGTAATTAATAGTAATAATATTTCAACTGAATGCATTTATATTTTCTTATGTTGCTTATTTCATAAACAAACGTTGCCAATAGTAATATTTCCAACTCTGTGTAAACTAGTGTGTAATAGTGATCAATTTAATTTTAAAAGTAATTTCATTTTCTGAATTAAATATTCTTTCACATTCCGAGTTGATAAATGTTAAGTCACTTTATTAGTCTATGTTAATTTGTCCTATAATTGCAATCTAAGGTTCGATCGTAAAATATATATATAATGGTTTCAAAGTGTTACATTAATGTTATGTATAATATGAGAAATAATTCACTGAATAATTTGATACTATCGCTACCGCCTGTCAACCTGAAGGGTTAGGAGTCCCAGAGTAAGATTAACTAATTATTGTTTTCACCGTCAGTTTAATTTCGCTATGTTTTTATTGGGATAAGGATCTCAGCCTGTGGCGTAGAAACAGACAAATAGATTCCAGGTTTTATATAATTTCTTTGAAAAATCCGCTTCAAGTTCTCGTCCGTGATGTCTGTGGCAATGCCTTCCCTTCGCTGAAGTTAGCGTCTCGCCATTCTACCATTGGGGAAATGAAAGCAGTTTTTCTTTCCCGGTAATCTCTTGGATCACCGGGGTTCGAAATGATCCCGGCTGGTTGTCGTGTCCCGGAGCTACTTGGGGGCATTAAGCCTTGTCAAAGTACAAGCCGCCCGGTATTCCGTTAATGCACCGCAATTGATTACTGTAGGGCTCTTGAATATAGGCAACCACCAGTTCATCTATCTTCCATGTCGTAATTATATAAAACCACCAGTTCGTCTATCTTCCTTGTCGTATTTATATAAAACCACCAGCACATCTATCCTTTATGTCGTCTTTATATAAAACCATCTCCAACTGTTCCGTCTACGTACCGGCTCGAGCCTATTCTAATAAAATAAGTTAATAAAAATCTTTAGAGAAATATTTTTCCAGTGCTCAAATACTCTGATTCTCTTAACCACCCGTCAATCCTTCAATCACACAGCTATTGGCATAAGTTTGTTTACTAAATAAAACGTTTACTAAAGACTAGTAGCCAAATACAAGAGGATGTATGAAGTCTTACCGTACTGTATAACACTATATTTATATGCTGTATATTTCTATTATATAACACTATATTTATGTGCTTTCTATTTGTCTTATTTAACACTATATTTATATGCTTTATATTTTGCTTATTAAACACTTTATTTAATCTAAATTTTTGTGTCCTCCACCTTATTACTCTCTAAGTCTATTTAGCCACTTACTGTCTGTATTGGCAACTTAAATATATACGTTACATAAATGACCGTTCCAGTATCTAGAGTCTAATAAATATATATATCATTAACTGTAAGAATTTAGTCCATGTTCTAAGATGAGCTAGAAAAGGGATAACCCCGTGCTGGTGTAAAGTCATCATCGGTTGGTCATACCGGGGTTTGGGTTTGAATTCAGTTGGCGTTTTGGAATTAATTCCTAAACGTGGGCTGGGTTTGAACTCGGGTACTGTGTATGAGTAAGCGTGGTGGATTTATACCGGTACAGTTATTATATTTTTGGACGCCCTCCGTGGTGCTCGATGAAGAAATCTCCCACACCCTGCAGAGTGAACGGAAGTAAACAGTTAAATGATAAAAATATTCAATTTTTTTTTGTGTCGTTTGTCATAATATCGATACGTATTTGGCGTATTAAAATGCGCAAGTGAAAACTATAGTAATAAAACAAATGTATAAAATTTTTTTTTCCCTCACACAAAGGTTCAGTATAGTACTCCCAAATATTGTTAAGAGTCAGAGTGAAGATTTTTTTTTTGAAAAGAGAGCAGAAGCAATTCGTGCGTGTAATTAATTAAAATAAATGAGTATTCCATAATGTTTTTGCGAGTTCATTCTTGTCGTTTAAATCATATGAAAAAAATAAAGAAGTAGAATTAAGTCCAGTTCTAAAAAAAAAAAAAAATAAAAACGTGTACGCGTATATATATTTGTGTACGTATATATATATTTTCGTTTGTTGTGAAAAATATTTTTTTTGAAAAAAGAAGAAAGAAGTAGGATTATTCTTGTGTTTTAAAAATAAAAACGTGTGTGCATATATATGTTGTAATATAAAAAAAAACCTTACCGGAGTCAGTATTAAATTTTTTTTTTGCCTATATAAATCTTAAATCAAAAAATTATTAGGTCATATAAAAGTATATATTTGGGGATCAGTAGATTAAATTATCTATTGGTCACATGTTGCTGGCTGGCGCCTATCAAATAAATTTGTCAGCAAACATGTTTGTCCATACAGCAGTGGCGAGTGTTGTTTTAAAAGAGAGTAGGGTGGCATATATAAAAAAGAGAAGATTACTGACAGAAATACAAAAAAAATACTATGTTATGTACCCATTATGAATATGTATGTATTATAGGACTGAGGAGAACAGTGCGAACTGGGTGAAATAAAGTTTTTTTTCCCTGTATATTTTTAGTAATGATTTTAGACATGTCATATTATATACCTAAATAAAGAAAAAAGCGTAGATAACAAAAACCAGACTGAACGTAGGCGAAGGAAGAAAGAGAGAAAGGAAGTAAGCCACACAAACAGTATCAGCAGCGGAGGAGGATTTGGCACAAGGAGCAGGGATCAGTACCTTTTATGATATATATAAAAAAAATCAAAGCGTTGTACAAAGCGAATTTTTATGTTGAAGACATTTATCAGTAAAAACGAAGAAGAAATGACAGAAATAGAAGGAAGCGAGCATGTGTCCGCGACTGGAGCAGAGACGTCGGACACATCCAGCGACCACGAAGTTGTATTCAAGGAATTTCAGGATAAAAGAAAAAGTTTTAGACGATCAGAGAGGAACAACAAACAGAGGGAGCACGATCGCGATGCGAAGTTTAACGCGATCCTCAGAGAGGGGAGAGAGGACAGGAAGATTATGATGATGATGTTGGAGAGGCTGGTAAGGATCGACGAAGCACGAGGCATCCGAGCCAACTCAAATCTAGAAAGTGCAAAGCGTCAGCAAGAAATAAATCCCTCTGAAGACCCAAAAATAGAAAATGAAGATGACCAGGCCACCCCAAAAGAAGTTGGGGACAGCAAGGAAAGCAATGGTGCGAGGAGTGGAGCAGAGGACACAGAACCTCAACCAACTAAAATAAGGTTGGAACCTCATGAGATTAGATTAGTGAATACAAATGCCAACTCTACTCAACAAAAATGTAAAGAATTAGATGTGACAGAGATTACTCAGAGTCAAAGTTTTACTCTAGCAGATTTAGCTAAGAATGAAGAAAGTACTGAGGAAATGGTGGTTTCAAATTTACTGCAAGCCAGCCCTATCTCAAAGTGATTATATCAGTTTACCACCCTCTAATGGAGTGGCTGTATCGATGATGAAAAATATCAATAGAACAATACATACTGTTATGGATGAATCTTCTGAAATCAGAATTAATGAGAAGTTATATTTTCATAATAATTATAAAGATGTTCTGTGGAAAAGTGGATTAATGAAGACATCAAAGTTAAAGTTTAGAAATGATGCTGAATGGCCTCCTGATATGAAAATGAAGAAAGTGGACAGATCTTTAGTTGCGTACAAAGCTGCCCGTTTTAATAAAACCCATAATTATTTGTTTATGAATTATGATCAGAACAAAATTGATGAGGAGCTGAATTCATTAAACAGAAATAATAAACTTTGTTTTAAAGCATGGGCATATGTTGAAAAAAATAGTTTCATAAAAAAAGGAGAAAAACTTCTCAACTCTCAAAGTGAATATGTTATAATGGATGCTATTAGAGCACAGAAAGTTAGAGAAATTCTTTTAAAGCAAGATACTTTTAATAATGAACAATATAATAATATACCAAAGCACAATATTGTGACCGCTTTTGCTATTTTAGTAAGAGATCTAAAAAGACATACCTATAACCTTTATATACCTCCCGACCCAGGGAGAAGGTAGAGATATAACAATGATAACCCGGGAAATGACCACTATGACATGCACATGATGATGAGAAAAGGAATTACGGTAATATACCCACCTTTATAAATGTTAAGTTCAAACCCTCACCCAGACTGTTCTCCAAGGTCAAATCAATAAAAAAATCAATTATGTAAAAAAATGAATGAAAAAAATGTAACCAGAAATTATGTATAATCATTTTTTTTTTGTTGTTTTTTTTTTATAAAGTGACAAGAAATGAAACAGACAGATCGGAGAACCGATCTTCGTTTCAGGTGTTTTTATGTACGGTAATTCAAACTACTGTTCGCCCGCAGTGAGATTTTGTCTAGTTTAAGTTATAATATAAATTAGTTATATATTCTATAGTTTATAAATAAATATGTAAAGTTTCCGTATATAAATGTCGCAAACCATGAAATAATATTCGTGTGTGCGTGGTTTGCGAATTTATATCATTTAATTTAAAGTTTCAGTGCGGGCGTATTTGTTTTAAATTTTGGTTTTAAAATTGTATAAAGTCGTTTAAAAATACTGATCAAAAATCACATTCCTTTGATCAGTGTTTTTAATTAAAATCTAATTGCACAAATGTTCAGAGCAATTAAGTTGTATTCAAAATTAGTAAGGAATTTTTATATGTAATTAATGTATCGATTTAAAAATGGCATATTAAATTAAAAGATTGCTAAAAACAGATAATTGATTGTTGGTCAAGCTGCATCGCTAGAGGCTAGAGAAAGTAGGCGGAGCCTAAAACAAAAACAAGTCGGGAAGGTCAGCAGTGGCTACTTTAGAGAAAAACTGACATTCTAACTTTGGTCGTGTGTGAGAGAAGTAGTCTCGAGACAACACAGCAGTTGAGTATAATTCAAACCTTATTATTAAGAAGTTTATCAGTGAATCGCCATGTTCATGGGCTAAGTGCCAGGAGCTGGTCTCTGCCTGCCAATATGGATCCTCGTGCCGCTGTTTGATCATGTTTCATATACTTCAGAATTTCCAACTTCCAATCTCAAAATTTACTATGCCGTACAAATAACTTTCAAAAATGCGCGCCTGCGTTCGTCACAAGCCAAGCTGGATGAAGAAAGAACAGTAACTTTGTTACACGAACTTTAATTTTCTTCCGTGCTTAATGTTATCAATCAAACAAATCACATGTAAGTTTTTATGTCACTTATAATGCTATTATTTAACCTGTCAGTAAATTTTCTTTTCTTTTTTTTAACCCTCTGCTCTAGTCTTTAGAAATCATTTATAAAATTGTAATTAATAGTAATAATATTTCAACTGAATGCATTTATATTTTCTTATGTTGCTTATTTCATAAACAAACGTTGCCAATAGTAATATTTCCAACTCTGTGTAAACTAGTGTGTAATAGTGATCAATTTAATTTTAAAAGTAATTTCATTTTCTGAATTAAATATTCTTTCACATTCCGAGTTGATAAATGTTAAGTCACTTTATTAGTCTATGTTAATTTGTCCTATAATTGCAATCTAAGGTTCGATCATAAAATATATGTATAATGGTTTCAAAGTGTTCATTAATGTTATGTATAATATGAGAAATCATTCACTGAATAATTTGATACTATCGCTACCGCCTGTCAACCCGAAGGGTTAGGAGTCCCAGAGTAAGATTAACTAATTATTGTTTTTCACCGTCAGTTTAATTTCGCTATGTTTTTATTGGGATAAGGATCTCAGCCTGTGGCGTAGAAACAGACTAATAGTTTCCAGGTTTTATATAATTTCTTTTAAAAAATCCATTTCAAGTTCTTGTCCGTGATGTCTGTGGCAATGCCTTCCCTTCGCTGAAGTTAGCGTCTCGCCATTCTACCATTGGGGAATGAAAGCAGTTTTTCTTTCCCGGTAATCTCTTGGATCACCAGGGTTCGAAATGATCCCGGCTGGTTGTCGTGTCCCGGAGCTACTTGGGGGCATTAAGCCTTGTCAAAGTACAAGCCGCCCGGTATTCCGTTAATGCACCGCAATTGATTACTGTAGGGCTCTCGAATATAGGCAACCACCAGTTCATCTATCTTCCATGTCGTAATTATATAAAACCACCAGTTCGTCTATCTTCCTTGTCGTATTTATATAAAACCACCAGCACATCTGTCCTTTATGTCGTCTTTATATAAAACCATTCTCCAACTGTTCGTCTACGTAACGGCTCGAGCCTATTCTAATAAAATAAGTTAATAAAAATCTTTAGAGAAATATTTTTCCAGTGCTCAAATACTCTGATTCTCTTAACCACCCGTCAATCATTTAACTACCCAGCTATTGGCATAAGTTTGTTTACTAAATAAAACGTTTACTAAAGACTAGTAGCCAAATACAAGAGGATGTATGAAGTCTTACCGTACTGTATAACACTATATTTATATGCTGTATATTTCTATTATATAACACTATATTCATGTGCTTTCTATTTGTCTTATTTAACACTATATTTATATGCTTTATATTTTGCTTATTAAACACTTTATTTAATCTAAATTTTTGTGTCCTCCACCTTATTACTCTCTAAGTCTATTTAGCCACTTACTGTCTGTATTGGCAACTTAAATATATACGTTACATGAATGACCGTTCCAGTATCTAGAGTCTGATAAATATATATATCATTAACTGTAAGAATTTAGTCCATGTTCTAAGATGAGCTAGAAAAGGGATAACCCCGTGCTGTTATAAAGTCATCATCGGTTAGTCATACCGGGGTTTGGGTTTGAATTCAGCTGGCGTTTTGGAATTAATTCCTAAACGTGGGCTGGGTTTGAACTCGGGTACTGTGGATGAGTAAGCATGGTGGATTTGTACCGGTACAGTATTGAGATAGCAAATCTTCAACCTTTTAATGGACAGGCTTCAATCTATTCCACCCTCCAACTCTTCAGTTATCCATATCATTGAAAATCTTATGATGGAACACCCAAATTTTCTGTTGATGCCAAAATTATTGTCATTTCTATGTTGAATTTAAGTCACTCTGATCCTGATGTATAGAATCTAATCCATTTAAATACACAGAAGAAGGATGAGTAGGATACTGGCTGAATATATAATATATGATTGAATACAAGTATAATTTATTATACTTGGAGTTTTAGATGTAATTATGTAAGTAATTTGAATACAAACTTTCAAATTCCTTTCAGCTGTTCACTCGATCTCATGCAACCAATACCCATAACCATGCATATGCAGAAAAAGGTAATCATTTTTCAATATATGTATTTTATGATGAACCATATCCCATACATAATTACATCTAAAACTCTAAGTATAGCAATTATAATTGTATTCAATCAAATATTACAGATTCAGCCTGTATAGTGTCCAGCCCTCTTCTATTTATTTAAATGGATAAGGTTCTAAACACAAGGGATTAGAGTGACTTAAGGTCATTATGGGCATGACAATAATATTGGTATCAACAAGGGATTTGAGCATTCCATCATCCAATTTTCAATGATATGGATGGCTGAAGAGTTGGAATGCAGAGCATATTGATGCCTGTCTATTAAGGTTTGATGATTTGTTATCTTAATATAAACCAAGAACTTATTATACATACGTATGGAAATGATGATCTGGACCAACTGATGAGTGTGTTGGTTCAGCATGAAATACATATGCTGGAGATCATTTATATTTTTTATATCTGTGTGGTTATGGGTATCGGTTGCATGAAATAGAGTAAAGAGCTGAAGGGAGCTTGAAGATTTATCTTCAAATCCCTTATGTAATTACATATAAAACTCCAAGTATATAAATTACATTTGTGTTATACAATATTCGTAAATCTGAACTTAAGTTATTTTAAATTTCATTTGGTTTTAATTATATTTTGCCATAGTAGAAAATTGTGAGAAACCTAGCGAAAAAAAAAATTGACAAAAAGGCTGTTAAAATATGATTACTTGAAAAATCCAGTTTCATTACGCACAATTGAAAAAGCTAGCTATTCAGAACAAACACGAAGTTTTGATAACGAACATTTAAAATTGACTTTATTAAATTCATCTAAATTGTTCAAGTTTAACTGAAAAGAACTTAGTATTTTTCTTTACAAAGTTTAAATTTGGTGTTTATTTTATTTTTAACTTTTTAAAATTATTTACTTATAATTTACGTATATCTGTTTGTAGATTAAATATCTATTATTATTATTTTAGTTATATAATTTTTATTATATTAATAATTTGATAAATCAGTTTGAAATAGTTTAATTTACCTTAACAAAAAAGTTTTCACATGTGAATCATTTTTAAAATCATGTCAATCGATTGATGCTTTATTTAATTTACTTCGATTAAAATAAACTGAGAGTGTAAGTAAATTACTAAAGGAATACTTCAAAAGGAATTTACGGTTTAACAAAAAAAGAGTGATAGCTATATTCAGTATTGGATGCGTGCATTTCTTAATAAAGTAAAATACCTGAAATATAAAAAAAATATTTTATTGACAATATTATTAATAATAGCATTATCAGGTATTAATATGATAACATATGAGTTTGTTAAAAATAACTATCTAGTGTTTTTATTGATTAAATAAATAGAACATTGTCAGGTAAAGTTTGTCTTATTTTTCACAAAATAACAATCAAGCCAAGTCTGGTAGTGACAGCCTATTATTCTAAACTCTTATTTTAATATAAAAAAGTGTGATTTATTGACAAATAGATAAATGAAAAAGGAAAAAAAATAGTTTCAACATTTTATAACATATCTCTATCTTTACTTTAGTAAACGTCTGTGTTGGAAATAAAATTCTCAGCAACATCTATCTATTGATTTTTTTAATATTATAATACAATTATTCACATATATTATCTGTTAGTAAAATATTTTAAGTATCTCCATATAAGTTTCCAGTGATAATTAGTGTTCTTGTAATTCTTTTATCTGAGAATTAAACTATGATTTATATATTGCAGTGACTATAATAATTTCAAAGTTCTGTAATGATGAATATCAGAATATAAATACTTTATTTAATTTGATAACTTTAATCTCAATATACATGTTTTAGAATAATTTATCTCCCATTTAATTAATAATATAGATATGTATTTTTAAATAATGACAATAATGACATAAAGAACTAAACATTGTGGGTTTAATTTTCTGTAATTAAATCAATAATCGAATTATTTTTAATATATGTTAGATAATAACAGTAAAGAATCAAGCTAATTATTGGGCCTAAACATTTTGGTCAGAAGTTGAATAAATTTTCTTTGAAAGTTGTTGGAATTTGTAAAATTACTTCAATTGATAAACTTAAGGAATATATATGTATGCATTAGTTTAAGATTTGGGTATCTTTTTCAAATGAGAAAATGAATTTAATCAGCAATATTATGCTTATCTTCTAGTAAAAATTAAATGAAATAAAAGATGTTATAAATCTTTGTTTATTGTAACTTTTTATTTGTATCCCTTAATTTTTGTTTTTCTTTGAATTTAATATAACCATACTCATATAACTCTTCTGCATTTCAGTGTTTTCCTACCATCTCCTAATAACACTTTGAGTTAAAAGTTAAATATTTTAATATTATTAAATTGGTATTGATTTCTGAGAAATGTAAGTATATGAACAAAAAAGAAAACTTTCTAAAACATCATATTTGAATTTTTTAAATAATAATAATAATAATAATAATAATAATAATAATAATAATAATAATAATAATAATAATAATAATAATAATAATAATAATAATAATAATAATAATAATAATAATAATAATAATTCAATTAAATATCCATTTATTATGTGCATTTCAACGTTTACACTTTAACAGAAATACACAATAAAGAAAACAAAAAAAAACACTTTAACAGAAATACACAATAAAGAAAACAAAACAAAAAAACACAACAACAACAACAACAACAACAACAACAACAACAATAATAATAATAATAATAATAATAATAATAATAATAATAATAATAATAATAATAATAATAATAATAATAATAATAATAATAATAATAATAATAATAATAATAATAATAATAATAATAATAATAATAATAATAATAATAATAATAATAATAATAATAATAATAATAATAATAATAATAATAATAATAATAATAATAAATAAAAAATAAAATGAAGTAAATACATAATGAGAACAATTACTTTTTTAAACTGGCTGTCATAATGCAGTTAAAAAAAGTAAATTAACAAAATCCTTTGTTGAATAAATTCCATTTTTTAAATGTGAATAAATAATTATAAAATTATCATAAAACTGTTAAATTTTGTTCAAAAATTTAAAATTACATTTATATTTATTAAATTATTACAAAAATTCAGTACTGCAATAAAAATGATCACAATATTCATAGTTTCATTTTTATTGTTATGTAAAATTTCCTAACTTGTATTTTTAAAAATAAAATATTTCAAAAAATCTAATTGCAAACATGAATATATTTCTTTTTTAATAACCATTTATTATGTTCAGCAATGTACTTTTATGTGAGAATTTTCCATAGTGATCATCATTAATTTATTATATACTATCACAATCTTTAAAAAAATGGAAACATTTTAAAAAAAAAAATACTCACTATTTTTTCAAAATAGCAATCATAAAATAATAGTTATTTTGTAAGATTGATGATATCATAAGAACTTTACCAAAGCTATGTCTTCTAACAATAAAATGACAATATGTGTACTAAAAGAAATCTACCAACAAGTCATTTCTAGGCTTTTGTCCACTCATCTAATATATCAATATTTATTATTTTTAAATTTTAATTATCAAATGAAATTAATTGTGACAAAATAATATTAAAGATAGCCAAAAGAGTGATTGAAAGCCAACACACAACAAGCCAATGCAATATTCCATGAATCACTAATTATCATTATAATAGAGCCAGCATTTCCTTGTGGCTTGTACAAGTCTACAAGTTACTGCTATCCTTAAGTACGTTCCTTGACATTGTGAAGCAAACATTGTCATTCTTGATATTTAATGAAAGGTAAATGTTACAACATTTAATAATAAAACAGATTATGACTATAAAAAGAAAGATTTATTGATGCTAAGTACCAAGTATCATAATCATAGCCAAATAAAGAAAGTGGGGAATTGTGATTCATAGGTAATGTCAAATATAAATATCAAAAGAATTAAAATGAATAAATACTGAAAAAATTTGCATGTTAATGAGAAGGGAGGGTCTATAGAAGCTATTTCTTAGGGAGTGGGGTTTTGTATTTATTTTATTAATGGTGCTAACAATCCTGGTATTGATAAAGTCTTCTTAATTTTTCTCATTCTATGATTGTATTCTGAAGGAATAACATTGTTTCTGGAAAGATTGAAGCAATGTCCAGAGTTCAGCTCATGGTCTAGGAAGAGTAGTTAGTGCTATTCTCAGCAATTTTGTACATATAACTATGTTAAGCAGGTCTCATAGACAAGTTGATATAGGTTTACCTGTAATATTCTTTCACTCAGGAGGGGTTGTAGCAGTTAATATTATAAATGATTTGATAAGAAGCCTGTTTGATGAATTTTTCCTTAGAGTTATTTAGCAATTTGTTAAAAGGAGATGATCAAAAATAAATATTGTATTTATTAAAGCATATGTTTTTAACCTATTTGTGATCAAATGTAGAGAAGACTGGACCATTTATTTGTCATTGGGGGATCAAGTGTGGGGTGAGAGAATTTATAATAAAAGTTAGTGCTAATAGTGTGAATGGGTTTGAGATTGTATTTGACATTGACAAGGTCACTAATGAATAATTCAATGTTTTGTTTTCAATCAGCCTCAAATTTGCAGAATTTAAAGTTTCTATGAAGGAAGCTTTTTAGGCCTGCAAATATATGAACATGGAGAGTGTTATAGTTTGAATGTCTAGTGCCTCTGATGCTGAAAGATTTTCAAACCATTCTGCAATCCAAGAAGTTGATCTGTCTTGTAATATCCAAATCAAGAAACTTTAAATTATGATGATATTCATCTTCATGTTCTATAGTCCATGTGAAAGATGTTGAAGATGTTAACTTAGAGTGTACTTGGTGAATAGTATCATTGTTAGCACATATGAAGGTGTCATCAACATATCTAAACTATAATTATGTGTTGGGATGACATGCAACTCCAGGGGTAATCAAACATTAAAACTTGAAAACATAGATCCTACCCACTATTCCATAAAAAGGAAACTCCATGAGCCAACCATGGTTTATTTAAAAGGTTTTGTGATTGATAAATATGATGATTTCACCCCAGATTCAATTCCAGGTTTGTGAATATTATAATTCTCTTGATGTAATAATATTTCAATGATGATAATAGATTGAGTCTGAGAGACAGAGCTGTATAGCTCTTTAACACCAGAAGATGCGATTTTGGAGTTATGGTCAATTGAAACATTATGGATTTTTTCAACAAAGTGATATGAGGATTTCAAGATGTATACTCTGAATCCAAGGCTGTTAATTAGTATGAAGCAATGAGTTTAGCAATATGGTAATAGAGAATCTTCCATAATTGATAAGAATACAATTGTCCTTATGTAGTTTGATGTTCAAGAACATTTGAGAGCTGACAGTGGCTGAACAATATATTCTAAAGTAATCTTGGCCAGAAAGTGCTTTGTCATGGTGTTTTCTTAAAATAAAAGACATGAAATGATACTTTCTTGTTTTCAGGTTATAATTATGAATCTCATAAAATGAAGCATGTTTAGTTGGTGATTGATATTGCAGTCACACTCTTTGCAGTTTAATATGACCAGTCTGTGACCTTTGTATTCCTTGAGGCACCAAGTTATTCTGGATAATAAACTAACTAGTGTAATAGATGCTACATTGCCATTGGTTATTAAAATGTTGGGGAGGTTTTTTAGAATGTTGGAAGTTTTCTCAATAAACATATCTTTTTCAGGATTGGTTTAAATTTAAAATTGAATCAAAAATAATTTCCATTTCAGGTAAGCACCAGTCACGTCCAATAAATATAGAACTGTAGTTTAAAATTTTGGCAGCATTGTGGGGAATTTAAAGTTGAGAGTTGACCCAGTTTTGGGAGAGATTAAAATCAAAACATACATGCTTTTGTTTCCAGCCAAAAAATTAAATTTCTTCTTCATGCCAGATGCTACATTATTGTTCTTTGTAACAATGGATGCAGGGAGGAAAGTAAAAATCCATATGACCTATTCTTCTTTTATCAGCTTTGTACATGCTAGAAAGACTTTTTTATAATCAATTTTAGGACAGTAATGTTGACCATAATAATAATAATATCATGTTGAAAAATAGGCCTTTAAATTTTGATATTGCAGCAATCAGGAAAGACATTAAATTGGAAACAATCTTTATGAAAAGCAAGATGTTCTTGGTTTTTTGTTAGATTGATACAGATGTTGAGCATAGTGCAATATCTTCTATCTTTGTTCCATTACTGATTTGAAAAAATAAAATGAAACATAATTCTAAATACCATCACCAATAGAATTTTGATAATGTAATGAAATATAAGTGTTACAACATTCAACAGCAAAACAGGTTACAACTATAAAAAGAACTATTTATTGCTGCTAAGTATTTTTGATATAACCAAGTATCATAATCATAGCAGAATAAAGAAAGTGGTGAATTGTGATCCATAAGTAATATTGGATATAAATATCAAGGGAATCAAAATGAATAAATACTGAGAATATTTGCATGTGATATCTGTAACTCATAAATTTGCTTGTGAAAACATATATTTTTAAAAAAAATGGATGTGCAAAAAAAAAAAACTGCAATTTCAGTGGTCAATATTATAATTAAAAGAAGTCAATAAAATAATTTTTTAATATTGCATAATATATATTAAAGTTAAATTATTGTTTATATATATATATATATATATATAAACAATAATTTAACTTTATATATATATATATATATATATATATATATATATATATATCATTATCAACCATTATCAATCCACTGCAGGATGAAGGGCTCTCCAAGTGTAATCCATCTTCTTCAATCTTTAGCTTCTCTTCTCCACATCACCCCTGCACACTTTCTTATTTCATCCATCCATCTCACATGTGATCTCTTTCTGGGTCTTTTACAATCTCTTGGAATCCAGTTTAAAATTTCAATTGTCCATCTATTATCATGTCTTCTAGCAATATGTCCAGCCCACCTTCAGTTTTTTAATTTTTTCAATGAGGTCAGTAACACCTGTTTGTTCTCTTACCCATACATTGTGTTTTTGATCTCTTCTTGTTACTCCCAACATACATCTCTCCATACTTCTTTGAGTGGTCTGAAGTCTCTGTATTTCTCTTCTATATATATATATATATATATATATATATATTTACAGATGAAATACCAGATCTGAAGTCTCTGTATTTCTCTTCTATATATATATATATATATATATATGGCTTTACAGATGAAGCACCAGATCTGTGAGTGCCAGAATCAATCCTGGGATCTTCCAATTGCAAGTCAGACACTTTATCAATTGTGCTAAACTACAGAGAGTATTTTGCATAAAAGAAAAAATATTATTTATTTATTTATTGAAATTAATAATAAATTGTTCATTTCAATAAAATATAAGTAGTAAAAAGAGATGATTGAAAAAGGAAATAGATGGATGAGAGAACAAACAAATAAACACACATTATTGAATCAGTTAATGCAATAAAATAGAGCTGGACTAGACATATGCTAAAAGAAGTAATAATAGATAAACAGTTGAAGTTTTAAAGTGAATCTTAAGTGATTATAAAAGTCATAAAAAGAAACAAATAAAATAATTTGCTAGTAAGTTGTAGTAAGACGAGTCTGGGGATTAGAGAAGCTGGATTAAACTTGGAGAGACCATCATGTGATGGATTGATAATAACTAAAAATAATGATGATGACATATTTTATTTTAGAAATTAGCAAGAAATAAAAAAGTGTAAATAATTCAAGTTTAGATTGTTTTTTTTTATTGATGTTATTGTTGTTGGAAAACTACATATATAATTAATAAAGTAGAAAAGTACATTATATTTACTTTACTGTAATTGTATTAGAATTTTGATTTAGTCTCTGTTTGTAAACAATACAGTAAAACAAAAACAAATGGTTGAATTCTTTTAATTAAAAAAAAGAAGATACTTCAGATAAATAATTTAATGTTCAAGTTCTCTTCTATCCATGTTGAATAGTTAATAAAAAATACATGTTTTGTTTAAATGCTTTTAACAAGGTAAATAGAGTAATTAAAGTTCATGACTATAGATATAGATAGTAAGAATCTAAAATAAATTGTTTGAAAAGATAGCCTTTAACAGCAATCTAGTATAAATGACAATTAAACAAAGATGACAAGTTGTATCAATTTGCATTTTAGCAGAGAATTTATTGTTCCTACAGAATGATATTAAGTTTATGAATATTATTTATATCATTTTTTTGCTTATTTGATCAACATAATAAGCAATATAAATTAATAAAATTTGTTAGCAAATATAATTGAAAAATTTATTTTAAATATATTCCAGTTATCATAATAAATAATAAACGGGAAGGGATTTCTGACTATGCCAAACAATTTCTAAGGCAATGAGGGTTTGAGTCGCTCATGTTTAAAACTGAAAAACTAGTCTGAACTTATTAAAATAATATGCTGATTTAAAAATCAGGTTCATATTCAGTTCAAGCCTAATTCAGGCACAGTTCATAAATGATGATTTATTTAAAGAATAATCTCTAAGCATAGGTGGAATACCTATACTTTAAAAACATATACGGATAAGAAGTGTATATTTCAGTTTTATAGCACATGCGTGAAGAGTAATTTCCTTCCACAATATTACATATTTATAAATCTCTATATTATTAATTATTAAATAAGTAATAACGTCTATAATCAACTTACAATTATCTTTATTAATACATTGTCAGGCTTAAACCCGCATTTATATATGTAATATATGCAGGATTCGAACTCAGGCTTTCACATGACCCACTACTCTCAGTGCCATCTCATATTGTTAGAATCATTCTGAATATCAATTTAGTTTTTTTGCATTAAAAACAAGAATCCAATCTATTTGTTTTAATATAGGATTGTTTTTATTATAGAACCGTATAATTAATGACATTAGATAGTATTACCATTTTCAAATTTCTGACAATTAGCTATAATCAATAAAGGATTGTTATACATCATCACCACATATCCAGCAATTTCTTTTTTATATTATCTAAGAAATCAAATTGAATCCAAACTAGCTAATTTGTTTGGCTATGTAGGTTTGGCAATAGGTGTGACTCCAGTAATATGCTAAGAGTAAATATATTACCAAAAAGTAATCTTGAAGTTTGGAAGTAATCCTACCATATTCTGATTTTGTTGCTGAAAGGGTGAGACTTATACAGTGAATTTACCACTTTTAATATAAATGTTGAAAGTAATCTAATAAGATTTATGTGATGCTTTGTTTGGTAGATTTTCCAATTATTTTCAAAAAATTGTAGTTTGTTCATTTATTATGTAATATCTTAATTTTTTTAGCTTTATGAAATATTTTATGAATATAAATTATTTTAATATGTACATAACTATTTAAAAAAATATAATTTTTATTTTAAAATAAAGTTATAATTTAAAAGAAAAACATACATTAAAATGATTAAAACAAAAGAAGATCAACTAATTGTGAATATAAAATATTTGTAGTTATTATGAAAAAAATAGTGGAGAAATACAGAAAATGGAGACAAAACTAAACATCATGTAGTTAAAAATAATAATAATAATATAAAATGTCATTATCATCTACAGCCACTCACAAATGAGTAGGTTCATTCCAACTCCAAGAATGAGAAAAAAAAATAGACAAAAAAAATTAATAGAGATGGATTTCATGTGGATCATATAAACTAAACAATACAGAATATTCTGTTAATTTGATATTTTGTAATACTATACTGTTTTTTAATTTCGTTGAAGCAAAGTTTTCTTTTTGAAAGATTGCAGAATTCTTTTACATTCTATCCTCAGGTATATTTTTCTAATTAAAACCAATCAATATTGCACTTTTTTTTAAATTGTCTTCACGTGATAATAGTTAAAATATACATAAGATTTGTGCCTCCTATTTTTTGTATGAAATATTTTTGTTAGTAAGTCTTGTATTGTCCATGAAATTCATTTGGCCAATCCAATAAAAATATGACTTTGCAATAGCATATATTATCACATCTGGAAATTTGAATAACATTGTAAGTGCTTGTATGTTATTATCATTGCAGTTTTAGAATATTATAGAATCTCTTTAAATGGAAAAAAAAAGCTTTTATGTTATGTTTTTAAGGGTTCCAAAATTCCCAGCCTTAGAATAAATTAGATAAAATAACATCTCAATATACATATAGCTACAAAATACATTATCTTTCAATTTTCTAAAAGCAGTAGACACATTTTAATTTTCACATCTGTCTTTTTACTGAAAAAGCTACCAAGATCTTTAAAGTGGCTTACATTCTCCAATTGATAATCATCCAAGCTAAAAATTGCTGTAGATTTTCATTCCATTAGTGACTGACATAGAATATGATTTTTTTAAACATTAAGCATTAAACAAAACCCTATGTTGCATTCAAAATATTAAGTATATTCCATAGATTATCATTTGAATTGGTAAAAGTACAGCAGTCATCAACATATTGTAAATCCAGAAGCCAAAATGTTGAAATTCTTGTTTTTTTTTTTAACAGATTTTTAAAAATTGAATCTGTATCACATGTTGAGCCATACTGTATTAAGTCAGCCATAAACAGTTCTGAAGAACACTACATAAAAATTAAAATAAAGTTTAAAATAGTATATATCACTATTTAACACCAATTTTCATTTCAAGTGCCTCATGTTTTCTCATTCCAATACAAACAAATTTTGGCATGGAAACAAATGCCACAATCCCATTCAATTAATTGAGTTAAATGCATTGATCAATTTAATAAAAACAGTATAATTAATTCTTTTATTAGCGATTCTTTCAAACATTTTCTTGGCAACAAAACCTCATTAAATATCTGGTAATCATTTACCTATGACTGGAAACAACATATTCGATAAAATCCTAGAAAATATCTTTGTTATAGTGAATAACAATTACATTCTGCAATAATTTTTATAATCTTGTCTATTTCATAATTGGAATAATATAAGCATCCATAAGATCAGGTAGTAGGAGTCTCTATATTTTAAAAAACTTCAATGTGTAAGACTGCCATGTTTTTTAAAAACTTCTCCAGATTTCTTATTAGGATCTACAATCCCTTTGTTACTAAAATTACAAAGAATTATTTTAACTTAAATAAAGTGTTTATCTTGCCCAAATCTAAATAAAAAGAAAAATGGATACATTATTAAAACTCATCATCTCAATTATTATATCAATAATCAAAACTTAATCAAAATATTTCTTTGTTTTTTTTTCATATTATTTTTATCATAAAATATAGTGCTATTGGTGGATTTAATAGAAGTGACACTGTTTTTCTGATCTACAGATGTTACTTTCAATGAATCAAAAATGATCTAAAGTGATAGTGATCAATGAATATTTATATCTCTTTACATTTTTAATTCACCAATCATTTTAATTATAAGGAATTTAAATACAAACTTTCAAACTCCCTTTAGCCATCCATTCTGTTTCATACAATTAATACACATGACCACATACATGTGTCTCTGTTGGTTGAAAAAGGGTGGATTGCTGAAGGGAGCTTAAAAGTCTGTTTTCAAATCCCTTATAATTA
This sequence comes from Epiperipatus broadwayi, assembly GCA_028023455.1. NCBI lineage: Eukaryota > Metazoa > Onychophora > Udeonychophora > Euonychophora > Peripatidae > Epiperipatus > Epiperipatus broadwayi. Next base: position 693,061 of record JAQFVV010006472.1, on the reverse strand, counting down.
CAATTGAACTCCCAGTATATAAACTACGCTTATATTTCAATCATTTTAAAATATTTTTGTCAATCATTGAACTTTTTTCTTTAAATTCCTATATTGATTTAGTAAATGCCACATACTTTATTGTAATCGGAATCAGTCAAGGTTTTTTTTTTTAGTGAATCCAAGAATATGTTTGTTTATATCAATAATCCAGTTCTTATTAAAAGAATTCAATATGACTTACTAACATAAAGTTGAAATTAGAAATTTTAGTGTTATTTAGCTATTAAAAAATAATATGAATAGTAATTCTTTTTAAAAGAGCAATTATCAAGTTTTTTTTGGAAATATGATTGGAATAAAATCTAATTTTTAATTAAACTATCATTTTAACTTTGAAATATTTTAATGTATGATCTGTTCAATAATTTGCATTATTGTTATTTAAAAAACAATTACAAAGGATGTTTTAGAAATTACATACTTATAAAAAATCAGTAATATATAAAATATCCGTTTAGGTTATTATAAACTGAGAACAAAAAAATTATAAGTCAAACAACAAAAATTACAAATTTGATTCAAAAAGATTGTATCACAGTAGATGGCGTCTAAGTAATAAAAAAATCTCTAGAAAATATAAAATTGAATGAATTGCTATTGTAGGTAGAATTTATAAACTGCAAATAGATTTGATTATACACATAATTTTATTACATTTAAGACTTCAGAACATCATGTGTAAAAAGGTTTATCTTCAAATTCTGAAGAATATTTATCAAAATGCATAAATTAATAAATTATGTTTCAACTTAAAAAATATCAATACAGATAAAGATGTATAACATAATGATTCTATCCAAATCATTTTAAAGTTTCATTTGAAATATATGTGGACAAACTATTTGAAGTAAAAATAAATGAAATTAACTTAAATCAGCTTAATTTTGCTATGATTTATTTTTACAATGCCAGAATTGTGTGCAATTTTGTTAGAGTTAACAAATAAAAAGTAAAACAAAAAAGAAACAAATGTTAAATAGGTTAAAATAAAATTTAATGATTTTAACAAAGGAAAAAATAATAATTGATAATAAAATAGAAAAATGTAAATATTATAATAAGTGCTTTTTAGAAATAACATAATATTAAAAAATACAATTATATATCTGAAAAAATTAAAAATTATATTCTGTATGTATTGTAACGATATATAAATATGCTGTTACATTAAGTTGAAATAAAAAATTTTAAGTTCGCAAATAAAAATAAATGTATTAAAAAAACTAAATGCTAAAATTAAAATGTTTGTTAAACGTATATATATTCACATGGATGCAAAACTTTAAAAATATTTTTTTTTTATAAATAAAAAAAAGTATTTGAACGTACTTTTTTATAAAAAAATACAAGATTTAAATATAAAAATATTTTAATAAAGAAATACTGTAAGTAAAAATAAAAACAGGTATTAGTTAATTCCTGTAATCTGTAAATGGAAATGATTGTTTATTAATTGAAAAGCAAGCTAGCCTTGGGGCTCTTGTGTAATTAAAAAGTCAGATGAAAATTAGATAAGAGAATAAAGAGAATTTAGCTTGACCAATGGAAGCACCAAGCCTCTCGGACATTAACAAAAATTTGGATTAGTGACATCTTTGTTTGTTCAATCTGGAGATTTACTATAAAAAGAAAAATATTGAGTTCCTGAAGGTTTTTCCAACTTGTTTTGGTGAGATGAACGATAAGACGCACTTGTCGTCCTCTCTCACTTATTTTAAAAATGAAAAGACTGTGATACCAGAATGGAACCAGCTAATGCTACCTCCAGAATATCAGATGGGTTTTCCATGAAAGTCTTCATGGGAATTGCCAACAGGAACCTGGACTCTTCTACCATAAGCAATTGAACGGAACAATTTTAAAATCTGAAGTAATTAAAAACTTTAAAGATTTGATCAGTTAATCTAAATTTTAAAAAAAAGAACTTTTCTCTGACGTATGTTTCAAATTAATTATAAATGTTTAATTTTCACATATTTGTTTGCTAAAAAAAAATCATTTCCATTTTATTATTTTTATTTGTATTAATATTTATTGTTTAAATTTTAAATGATGAAATTTAAGTTGGGTATGGATGTTGCATGGATTCATTAGTGATTAATTATGTTGTGGTTTTCATGTTCAATTAGAATATATAGGTCATCGATGTCACTGTGGCATCTTATGATGAATGCTATTGGGTTTCTTGTATTCTCTCTGCAATTGACGTTATCGATGATTTTGTATTTTGATTGGTTATGTTTATTTTGGAATGTTTTTGGCCATGGAATCTATGCAGCTGATCTATACTCAACATTAGAAAACAAATTTTATAAAATTCATCTGTGTGAATGTATCTAAATGTTAAATTTAAGTCAGGCATAAATGGCTATATAGTTTTGTAAAGTTATATTAAGGGAGGATAATCTTAGGTTATTCGTTTCATAGTTGAATTAGATCAATGGATTGGATATATTTGTGTAATTAGTAGATGTAGTATGAGTTTCACCATGTGCAGAATCACTGTATACACTGCACAAACCCTTTTGCCTATGGATGGGATTGTAAGTCGGCAAAAAGGACTGCTGTCCCTTCCTGTGGAGTTTTTATTTTATTGTTCTTCTTGCCATACAGATGTAACATTCCTGTATTGGTCAAGAGTCAATGTCTTATCTAACTATACTGTTCAGATGTCCATTCCTGACAGTATAGTATATATTGTGCTGTTGTATTTTCATGCTACATTGAATACATAAATGTATCAGATGGACTGATGCCAGTTTGACCGCGAACTTTTGGCCTAAGGTTAAATAAGGGAAAAATATTTTCTTTTCAAATGCAGACCTATGTAGTTTATTTATACTCAACCCTCTAAATAAAATATTAAACTCACTGCAATCTATTTAAATGTAAAATTAAAAGTTAATATAAAAATCTAAATGTTAAATCTATTCCTCAAAATTTAAAATGATTCGAAATTTATATGTGCGTAAATAAATGTTTGATTGTTATTTACTGGCAGTGGCTCTTATTTTTTTTATATATACAAACTAAATAAATTATTTCTTATCTCTGCATCTCCATGAGCTAGTGACTTTGGGCTAACGGTCTAAATACTTAAATAAAGTGGAATCTTAACAGCGCGTATCTGCCTACTTTATAAATTTTTTCTAGGCTCAAATGCCTAGATGGTGCCCTGTAGTGCAGACATCATGGATTCGATCTCCATTTTCTTTTGGATTGTTATAACTGGCTACCCAACTTGGGCTGATCTTTAATAAACCATGAGTGCCCTGAGAATTTTAAAAGTGAATCATGCCAGTAACATTTTTTTTCTGAAATAAATACATTTTTGTACTAACATAAAGTTATAGCCAGATGTTTAATAAACCATGAGTACTTTTGAAAATAAATCATGTCTGTAATATTTTTTCAAAAATGAGTATAAATATATTTTTTGTATTAATGTAAAGTTATAGGTTGAATTTTATTTTAAAGGTACTGCCAGTAAGAAAAATTGTGCATATGTGAAGATAAATTCGAGGAATAAAAAGTAATAAATAAAATGTAATTAATTAATATAAATCATAATTTTATTTTTTTTTTTTTTAAAAAAAGTCTTATTTAAAATCTAATCATTCAACTTGCATAAGTAATAGTTAAAAGTAGAAGAAAAGAAATTTGGGATGGGGCAGAAATTTAGCTGGTAGTAATGAATCAACAGTCAACATTTTTTTATCATTATATTTGTGTGTAATTACTGTTTTGTCTTTTAAAAAAAAATTTTGTCCTTTTGAAATTTTCATATATAATCAATTTGTGTAGCATAATTACTAACACTAAGTAAATTCTTTTTTTTTAATGTTTTTGTTTTTTTAAGGGAGTTTACTGATATGTAATGATATATAAATATGCTGTTACATTAAATTGAAATAAAAACTTTTAAGTTCGCAAATAAAAATAAATGTATTAAAAAAACTAAACGCTAAAATTAAAATGTTTTTTAAACATATATATATTCGCACAGATGCAAAACTTTAAAAATATTTTTTTTTTAGAAATAAGAAAAGTATTTGAACGTACTTTTTTTTATAAAAAAATACAAGATTTAAATATAAAAATATTTTAATAAAGAAATACCGTAAGTAAAAATAAAAACAGGTATTAGTTAATTTCTGTAATCTGTAAATGGAAATGATTGTTTATTAATTGAAAAGCAAGCTAGCCTTGGGGTTCTTGTGTAATTAAAAAGTCAGATGAAAATTAGATAAGAGAATAAAGAGAATTTAGCTTGACCAATGGAAGCACCAAGCCTTTCGGACCTTAATGAAAATTTGGATTAGTGACATTTTTGTTCATTCAATCTGAAGATTTACTATAAAAAGAAAAATATTGAGTTCCTGAGGGTTTTTCCAGCTTGTTTTGGTGAGATGAATGATAAGATGCACTTGTCATCCTCTCTCTTATTTTAAAAATGAAAAGACTGTGATACCAGAATGGAAACAGCTAATGCTACCTCCAGAATATCAGACAGGTCTTCCATGAAAGTCTTTGTGGGAATTGCCAATAGGAACCTGGACTCTTCTACCGTAAGCTATATGAACGGAACAATTTTTAAAATCATAAAAAAAAGAAGTAATTAAGAACTTTCATCAAGATTTGATCAAAGTTAATAAACTAAGCATTTTAAATAAAAAGAACTTTTATCTGATTTTCGTATGTTTCAAATCAATTATTAATGTTTAATTTTACATATTTGTTTGCTAAAAAAAAATCATTTCCATTTTATTATTTTTATTTGTATTAATATTTATTGTTTAAATTTTAAATGATGAAATTTAAGTTGGGTATGGATGTTGCATGGATTTGTTAGCAATTAATTATGTTGTGGTTTTCATATTCAATTAGAATATATAGGTCATCGATGTCACTGCGGCATCTTATGACGAATAAAATTGGGTTTCTTGTATTCCCTCTGCAATTGACATTATCGATTTTGTATTTTGATTGGTTATGATTATTTTGGAATGTTTTTGGCCATGGAATCTATGCAGCCGATCTATACTCAACATTAGAAAACAAATTTTATAAAATTCATCTGTGCGAACGTATCTAAATGTTAAATTTAAGTCGGGTTTGAATGGCTATATAGTTTTGTAAAGTTATATTAACCCTTAAACCGCTAATTTTATCATTGGTTGTATCAGATAAAAATCAAATCTTTTAATTGGCCAACTCACAAACTGAAGACAAAGCCTATTGTTAAAACATATTCGCCTATAATATTAAATTCAACTCAGATACGTTTATAAAAAGTATATAATTAATTTTTCAGGTTATGAAGAGAACGAAAGTTCTTTCAAAAATAAATTGCTATTTATTTATTCTAAAATATTCAATATCGGCAACATAAAAGCTATAATATAAACAAAAAGATCGACTTTTACGTTATAGAAAAGTAAATATTTCTTTTTACTACATCTTCAATATTTGTACTAAAATCTTCAATATTTTTCGAAAATAATTTTGTTTTTTTATTATTCTCTCTGAAAATTATGTTTAATTTCCATAAATATTATTTAATAATAATTTAAATCGTATTCGAAATGAAAATCTCAGCGTTTTTCTTTATTTTCTTTGATCAGGCAGTTTCTTTGTTCTTTCCAGCCAATCAGAATGTCTTTTTCGGCTGAGAGCATGCTAAGAACCAATCACAAATAATGTTCCTTCTTTGTTTAGGTTTAAATGCGTTTTTTTTTATTTTTACTTCTAAAATAAATCGGAAGAGGTCACCATCTTACAGAACTTTTAAAAACCAATTCAATACGTATTTAACGAATATTTTCGTATGAAAACGAGCTGAGTTAGAGTGATTTCAGATGTCGACGAGGAGCCTCGTCGAGCGCGGGAAAAGGGTTAAGGGAGGGTAATCTTAGGTTATTCATTTTGTAGTTGAATTAGGTCAATGGATTGGATATATTTGTGTAATTAGTAGATGTAGTATGAGTTTCATTACATGCAGAATCGCTGTATACACTGCACAAACCCTTTTGCCTATGGATGGGATTGTAAGTTGGCAAAAAGGACCACTGTCCCTTTCTATGGAGTTTTTATTTTATTGTTCTTCTTGCCATACAGATGTAACATTCCTATATTGGTCAAGAGTCAATGTCTTCTCTAACTATACTGTTCAGATGTCCATTCCTGACAGTATAGTATATATTGTGCTGTTGTATTTTCATGCTACATTGAATACATAAATGTATCAGATGGATTGATGCCGGTTTGATTGCAAACTTTTGGCCTAAGGTTAAATAAGGGAAAGAATATTTTCTTTTCAAATGCAGACCTATGTAGTCTATTCATACTCGACCCTCTAAATAAAATATTAAACTCATTGCAATCTATTTAAATGTAAAATTAAAAGTTAATATAAAAATCTAAATGTTAAATCTATTCCTCAAAATTTAAAATGATTCAAAATTTATATGTGCGTAAATAAATGTTTGTTTGTCATTTACTGGCAGTGGCTTTTATTTTTTTATATATATACAAACTAAATAAGTTATTTCTTATCTCTGCATCTCCATGAGCTAGTGACAATGAGCTAACAGTCTAAATATTTAAATAAAGTGGAATTTTAATAGCATGTATCTGCCTACTTTATAATTTTTTCTAGGCTCAAATGCCTAGATGGCACCCTGTAGTGCAGATATCGTGGATTTGATCTCCATTTTCTTTTGGATCATTATAGTATTAAATAAAAATTTGAAGCTTAGGTATGCAATAAAAGTACAATGCAGAAACTGCATGTTACATAGACATTTATTCATGATTAACAAAGAATGTTGAAACAATATGCATGACAGAGAAAGAGAAAAACAAAGAAGTATCACTATCAAACTTAAAAAAATGAAGTGAATCTGCACTAAACATATTGTTATAAAAAAGAATTGAAGCTCTAAACTGAATTCTAAAAGATATTGAAGGAACTAAAGCTATAAATCAGAAGCATTGGAATAAACTTGGAAAGCTGTAATTAATAATAATGGTGATGATGAGGAGACTATTTACACTTTACTAATAAATATACTTTATTTAAATTTTATATTTGAATTATATTAATGGAATGAATTATAAACTAATTGTTGCATGCATAATAAGAATACCAAACTCTCCATGCAGTAGTGCTACCAAGCCTTCATAATCAACAAATACAGGAAGGTTTGTGTATAAAATTCCTACCTAATGCCTATTCATTCAACATCCCCAGACTAGTTTCTAGATTGTGGCTTTCATCAGTGAAGAACCTTGGATTTTAGAGCACTGCTCCTCATTGATGAAAACCACAAACTAGAAACTAATCTGGAATGTTGACAGAGTAAGCACTAAATAGGAATTTTATGCACACATTTCCTGCATTTATTGATTATGAAGATTTGCATTTGGTGACAATACTGTATGGGAAGTTTAATACTTTTATTAACAGTGTGTGTAAGCATATGAAAAAGTGATCATGTGTTGTTGCATACTTATTATAGCTGTTTCTTGAAAACAATTTAAAATACACTAAAAATTTATAAAGCCTTGTACTTAACATATATTTTTTCTCAGGCAACATATGCTCCTTTAATAACCATCTAACCACTGATAGTTAAAAAATATTTTAAAAAAAGTAAAAAAAAAGAACTCAATTGACTTTTTAATTTTACTTTATAAATTATAATATTAATAAGCCAATAAGCTAATGCACATGCACTTTGTAGATTTAACTATATAAATGAATACCCTCACTTTCCAAACAACAAGATAAAATCTTTGTGAAAAGATAGGATGAATCCATCTATTTTTTTGATCCAAATGTTTATGTATAGGTAAATCTTAAGACTTTATCTTGTTGTTTGGAAAGTGAGAGTATTCATTTATATGGTTAAATCTACAAAGCAAATGTGTGTTAACTTCTTGACTCATTAATATTACAGTTTATAAAAATATCACACTATATAAAATAAATGTCTTATTTACATATGTTTAATTTAATAAGAATGATGTATCATAAATTCTAGAAATTTCACAAGCATTATTTATTCAGGCATAGTAAAAAGTAATTTAAAGTGATTGATTAACTTCTTCACGCTCTCATTTTCAAATACTTAAGATTTGCCCATACATAAACATTTGGGTCAAAAAATAGATGAATTTATTTTATTTCACAAAGACTTTATCGTGTTGTTTGGAAAGTGAGAGTATTTATTTATATAGTTAAATCTACAAAGCACATGTGCATTAGCTTCTTGGCTTATTAATATTGCAGTTTATAAAAAAATTGTGCTATATAAAATAAATGACTTATTTATAAATTATATTAATATATATTAAGGCTATAACCATAAGACTATGCATCTGATAAATGATAGTAAGGACCTCTACAATTCTTAACACAAGATTTATTTAAAAGACAAGAGTGACCACTTTTATATTCAACCTACTTTTTAATTATATAGGAGAATCTAAAGCATTTTGATTTGAGAGCGTAAGGCTATTAAATACTTCACTGATTAAGTTTACAATTTCTATTACACACTAACATTCGAGAAATCTTTTGATTCACAAAAAGTCAGTGATGAGATTTTATGTTTAGAAATATTTTAAGACAATATAAAGTTGTAATAACTAAATTTGTTAAGTGCATACTCATTATGTAAAGTAATGCATATTAAGGCTATAACCTTAATATTAGCTGAATATTATTAACAGTTTAAATACATTACATTTTATAATTATTTCATATTATTTTAAATATCTTTTCTACCTAGAAAAAATAAATGTATTAATTTTCAAAAATATTTAACTGTTAATATTATTTTTAAATGTTTTTATTTTTTTGTGCAATATCAATATTGTACTATACACATATAGTTTATAACAGCAGCAACAACAACAATTAATTTTTAAATACCAACTGCAAAGCAAAGACCACCTGGAATACATTCTCATTTTTATGGGGGGGGGGGCGACAATATATATGCTCTCAGACACCCAGGCATGATGTTATTTTTACAAAGAGAAAAAAATAATTTTTTAAGAATATTTTTTTTTTATGCACACGCACATGTATTTGAAAAATATGAAAATGTAAAAGTTTTATTTTGACAGAAAATGAAAAATTGATTTCTGTCAATTTGAGTGATTTTTTTTATCTGTTAAAGCCGACACTTTTTTTTTAACCAACAGAAAGCAAGATAATTTAAGTTGCTTATTTTATGTACAAAATACAGGATTTTTGTTAATAAAGATTAATGAAAATAAATAAATGCAATTTCATATATATAATTTAATATTAGAGTACTAAAAATGTTAACATGAATTTTTCATTAGTACAGTAACCACAAGAATATAAAAATGAAATAGGAAATATATAATATACAAGATGCTAAAAAATACACGACATAAACATGCATTAATTAAACATTATCTAATTGCATGCATAATTACAATTATTAATACAAATGATTTATAATAGATAAGAATTATATAGCTTTTTTAAATCAAAGAGTAATTGTAAAAAACACAGAAAAACGATGAATTGTATTTTATATTTTCATAAAAAGGGGTGGTGATGGAGGATTGCAGAAGTATGCTAATTTTATTCATGTTCCATCATCAGATTTTCAATTGGATGGACGGTTGAAGAGTTGGAGTGTGGAGTAGATTGAAGCCTGTCCATTAAAGTATGAGGTTTGACTATCTTAATATATATCTGAGCACTTATGACATATATGTGTAGAGATGGTAATCTGGACCAACTGATGATTGCTGGTTTAGCATGAAATACGTATATTGGTGATTATTTATCTTTTCGACATATATGTGTTCAAGTGTATCAATGTTACGAGATAGTGTGGAGAGTGCTGGATTGCGTGAAAGTCTGTGCTCATATACCCTATATATTACAAGAGATTTTAGTAAATAAATTGTCTTTTATTTTGCGGCATACTTGCACGATAATTTCTATATATATATCACTTGAAAGCTTTACTATTTAATTAAAAGTGATTGTTTTGAAGTTAAGAGTCATTAGTAAATGTGAATAATAAAGACTAATGTACTGAAGAGTTTATTTAAAAAAGAAAAAAGTAATAGACAAAGAAAATTGTAGAATTTTGATTGACTAAGTAATTAATTAAAGATTAAAATTTACTTTAAAAAAAATCTTAAGCATTTGTTTTAATGAGCAAAAAAAAAAAAATAATACGTTTGACTTGTTCAGTTATAACTAGTTTAAAATTGTGTCTAAATATCAATAATAAAGAAAATGATTATACATATAACTATTTTTTTAAACTAATGTAAATGTTAATCACACTTTTATACAATAGATCTTTAATGACGCATGGCTGTAATAATTTAATAGATTAGAATAAATTAATGTTTAATAACAGACATCATAATTTGATTAAAATAAACGTAAAGATTATATGACAACTAAAGAAGAATTATAAAACAATAAAGTTCAGTCTAGAAATGATATAATGAAGCGGTCGAATCTAAATTCGATCGAGCTTTACGCGATCCCACCTTTAATCTAGTTCAAACCCTGTCACTAACAGTGAATATTTCGGAATGTAATGAGACTTTATACTATCTGCAATACACGTTATTTTCAGTTAAAACTGAGGTTATTATTTAAGTATTTATTGAGACTAATTACCTTATGTTTAAATTTGTTAATGTTATTAATTACCTCATGATAAAATATTCATGAAAATATATATATTTTAATTATGTGAATTGTGCACATATATTTGTAAATAGTTAAATATATATTCGTTATAAAGTTTTATTACATCGGAATGTTTTATTTCATATTTTACCATTTTGTTCAAATTTATATGATTAAAAGTTACATTCTTTCAATAAGCTTTCAGATCGTCCTTTCCCAAAGACAATAGAAATCTTTTATTAATTAGTTAAAATGATAAGTTAAAATTTTAAGGACAGGTGCTAAATTAAAATCGTTTGTCCAGATTTTACAAATTCATTTTCTAAATAGAAAATGAATTCAAAGTTAATGGATTTGAAAGTCTTATCTGAGGAATGGATCAGAAATCAATTAGAGAAAATTTTGGTTTGTAATAATGTAAAAGCTCTAGCCTTATGGCATCAAGATTAGAATGGGTGGGAAACCTTAGGATAGAATATAAAAACCCAGGAAAAGTTTCCATAAGGAGCCATTACTAAAATTTAAAGAATTGCCACCAGAAGCTACTCATTTTTTAATTATGATTTTTAATAGTATTTTCAGCATGGTATATGTCTAACTTTGGGGATCTGATTGCTGGACCCCAAATTCTCCACAAATCTTCAAAATTTAGTTGCTGAATAGAACTTTCAATACCAATCATAAGCTGCTGAAATACAGAATGAAACTCATCCATAAATAAAGTTTACATGAATTAAGTGTGCAAGCTACATTGTCTCCTAAATCCAACCAGACTCTGTCATATGAATTAATGAGCAAGCCATGGAAGGACTGGTAACCCCTTTTATTTTATAAATCACAACTTTCTGGTCTGTTTGTGAACTCTATCAAATCATAATTTAAATTAATTACTGTCTAAATTTTTCTATTTACTTTATAATGTGTTAAATTTTGTATAGTAATTCTCTATTCTATTATCTCTAGTCTTAAAATTAATATCTTGTTAACTTTCTTTCTACTACTATGGCAGTTCATTTTAACTAATTTTAATTATATTTATTTGAATGAATATTAATATCATTTATTTGAGATAATATGCCAATAATACTTTCAACTCGATAATAATCTCTTTCATTTAAACTCACCTTAATAAAATAGTATTGCATTAAATTTTATAGCTTAATTATTGCCCATTAGAACTAAATTAATACGGTTCTATTAATTATCGAGTTGAAGGATTTATTTAATGTTTGATATTTTTTTTTACCAATGGCTGATAAGTATTATTAGCCCATTTTATAACCTATGCTCCCAGCTATTTTATTTAAGTTTCACAAACTTATTTATTTATATTGATCACATTTATCAATGTTTTATGAAAGGTTAATAAGGAAAATAAAATAAATATATTCTAATTTAAATCTCATATTTTATATTATTATTCAGGGAGGACATGATATAAAGGGTATTACTATTATAATTATATAGTTGCATTTAAGTTCTTTTTCTCCAAGTAAGTTTGATTTTAATCTGATATGATCAAGTCATTATGTTAGGCATCTATTATATAATTTGGGCTTTATTAATTCAAATATGAGGATCATTGTATCATCACCATTCTGAACATTGCTAATGCAAGCCATCCTCTTGCTTCTTAGGTTTGTCATTTTGGTGATATTATTGATATTTTAAATATATAGGAAAAAATCACTTCCTCCCTTGCTTGTCACTATATTGGAATACCAAAGGTTCGTGGCTGTGTCCTGACTTGGCTTTCCCTGTGTCCCATGGATAATTCATAGGGTAGAAAGGACTTGTTAAATACAAGCCACCCTTTATACTGCTCAAATCACTAACAAACCAGTTTATTTTATATTCTTTTTGCTACTTGTAATGCATTAGTACCATTTTATTTCTTATTTCAAATAAAGGCTCACTCTTCTGCTTTATAAATCATAATGAATTGATTTCATTAAAATCAAACAAGTTTATATTTGTTGATAATTTTAAATAATTTTCTTTGTTAAGTATTGAAGTTATACCCTACATATTTATCATGCTTTTCATGAATTGATTTATGGATGTGTGGAAAATGAATCTCACATCTTTCTTACATAAAATTAGAATTATATTTTCTTTTCCAAATAAAATACCAGATAATGAATAATATATGTAATTCGTTCGGCACAAATGCCATAAATACCTTTATTTACCTTTGTCTACTTTGTTGGGGCATAGATATCAATATATTTCTTAAATACTTACATATTAATTATTGGCATATGAGTACAACTGCCATTATTTATTGTACATTGTAATTCATGCTCCAAAGACTAGAGATAATTTATAATACTCATCATAAATATTTGAACAAATATTTGCTTATTATTAAATATTTTATATACATACTTGGTTTGATTGTTTATTATTTATTAATTAGTTTTAAATATTTGTTCTCACTGTTTGTATTGGCAACCCAAATATACATATGTGAATTTATTCAGAAATATCCATAGTTTTATCATACATTAGTTAGAGTCAGATAAGTGGTCTCAGTAATCATAACATCCATTGAGCTAGTTCATGGTGCATAGACTCATGTGACACCAATATGTATTATCCATTAGGTTTTGATCTGAGCTTGTGAATTGAGTTTGAATTCAGTTTGGTCTTTGATATAATTCTTTGGTTTGACTGAGTTTGAAGTCCAGTTTCATGGTTTCAGTTCAGGTTGGATGGAGAATATATTTGACTGGTACAATATTAGTGATAAACTGCTTTGTGTAGTTTAATGCAATGATAGAAAGGCAGAATCTAAAATTCAAAGTCCATGAGCTGAAGCTTCAGCTTGGTTATTTTCAATGCTCAATTTTTTAATGAACTTCTGAATATAAGCCAGTCTATTATTTTTATCATTTTGGTGGCTAATTAATGACTAATATATTGAAATAAATTTATGACAAAAGAGAATTACTTTAAAAATTAGTTTTTATTCTATAGTCTAGAGTACATATTTTTTCCTCCACTGTTTATTTGAGATAAATTAATAAATATTATAATAGATGTAAATAGTCAAAATAAGAGTCATAAATCACATGACCCTATCTCTTAAGCTTGTAAGTTATAAACAATGAGGATTGCCAATTCCTCTACAAGCTTTATGATAAATGCCTAGCCAGATCCAGCACTTAAAATATCTCTGTCAGGAACCCCTCCCCAAACCCCTGACCATGGTTTCATGCTTTGGCACTCCGCAGAGAGGTGTCAGGATAGATTCAGACACTAGATCTAAAATACCAACCCAAAGCCAAGCACTCATCTAAAAGTTATCTATTGAGTGGAAAATCTGAAATTTTCAGACATCTACATGTCTTCAAACCCAGCTATCCAACTCAAATAGTTATATGGGGCTGATAGATCTTCAGCCATACCATAAAGTAGTAGTCTTAGCAATATGAAATTGCATAAGACTTATGACAAAGACTATAAATAGTCAAAATAAGAGTCATAAATCACATGACCCCATTTCTCAAGCTTGTAAGTTATAAACAATGAGGATTACCAATTCCTCTACAAGCTTTATGATAAATGCCTAGTCAGAGCCAGCACTTAAAATATCTCTGTCAGAAACCCCTCCCCAAACCCCTGACCATGGTTTCATAGAGGAATTGACAATCCTCATTGTTTATAACATACAAGCTTAAGAAATAGGTCATGTGATTTATGACTCTTATTTTGACTATTTATAGTCTCTGCCATAAGTCTTATGCAATTTTATATTGCTAAGACTACTAATCTATGGTATGGATGAAGATCTATCAGCCCCATATAGCTATTGGAGTTGGATAGCTGGGTTTGAAGACATTTAGATGTCTGAAAATTTCAGATTTTTTACTCAATAGATAACTTTTAGATGGGTGCTTGGCTTTGGGTTGGTATTTTTAGATCTAGTGTCTGAACCTACCCTGACACTTCTTTGAGGAGTGCCAAAGCATGAAACCATGGTCAGGGGTTTGAGGAGGGGTTCCTGACAGAGATATTTTAAGTGCTGGCTCTGACTAGGCATTTATCATAAAGCCTGTAGAGGAATTGGCAATCCTCATTGTTTATAATAGATGTAATAAAATATTTAAAAAATAAATTTGTAGCATACTAGTTTATCATGTTTGTTTAATGTTTTGATTATAATATATATATATATATATATATATATATATATATATAAATATATACAATATATATATATATATATATATATTGTGCCCTTTTGTATGGGTCACCATTTAAGTTTTGTGCTAATCTAGTAGAAAATTTTAAATTTAAGAAGTATTTTAAATGTGTGATGTTGACTTTGCTTGTGGTAATGTTACCATAAGTTTAATTAAAGCAATCTATGAGTATTTGATATGTGAATTGTGTTGATATTGAGAAGATATTTAAAAATGATGATGATTATGATGTAATACTGCATTAATAAATTTAATGACAAATGTTTAAAGCTAAAG
This sequence comes from Epiperipatus broadwayi, assembly GCA_028023455.1. NCBI lineage: Eukaryota > Metazoa > Onychophora > Udeonychophora > Euonychophora > Peripatidae > Epiperipatus > Epiperipatus broadwayi. Next base: position 677,833 of record JAQFVV010006472.1, on the reverse strand, counting down.
TATTTAAAAGACAAGTTAAAATTAGACAAAGATATTTATTTAATTTAAAATATATGTTAAAAGTGAATAGAAATATTTTAAATTATAAGTACTTAAATTGAGATTAATATTTGATTTTAATCATATCAAATAATTATTTTAAAATCTGATGTAATATCTTATTTATTTTAAAAAATAAATATTTATTTTAAAAAAGCAATTGTTAAGTTATTTTTAGATTATGGGAAGCGTTTCTTGTATTGTAAAGACAGATGTTAATTAGAGATATACACACACATGCTTGGAAGCTTTCTCATAAAGTTGCAAAAACTATTTTAAAATTATGTTGTGAAATTTATAAATAATACGTGAGTTATCACGAGATAAAAATAAAAGATATTAATGTAAAATATTAAATCTGATTTTTAAAAATATTGTCTTAAAAATATAACGTATTTAAAAAGATTTAGTTTATTTTAAATGATCTTATAAAAGTTAAGATTTAAATCAAGTGAGAAAGAATATTTTAAAAAATGTTTGATAGATTTGAATAAACGATAAAATTATTTTTAAAATGTAATAATATTAAATATTAAATAAGTCATTATTTTATTTTTAATAGTGTGTTAGTAAATATGTAAATAAGCTAGAAAGTTTGATTGTTTAAATGTACCAATCAGATAAGGAGTTTCTGCCAGTATAAAAGCTGGATTCAATTGTTGAAGGGGGCTCTCTATAATAAATTTTAAAAGTTAATCGTGCTATTGAGAAAATAGCTAAGTAAATTTATAAACGCTCTTAAAATCAGTGTTAAAATCATAAGAGTGTTATTGTATATAATTTTATAATTTTTTAAATGATAAGTATGCAGTAGAAACTTAATAATTCCCTATTGGTCTTCTCAATATCGAAACTCAATTTACGTACGAATAATCATGGAAACATCACGTATCGTAGAAATATATCAGAAACTTTATGCTAGAAAAATAACAGACGCTGGATTAGTACATAAAACTATGAGATGGAGAAAAGTAGTATTTTGGACTATAAATAGTATTAAAAAGTTTAAATTACTATTGTCTATTATAAATAGATATTTAAAAGAAATATGAATACTTCTATAGAAAGAAAGTATTTTTGCAGATTTTTTTAAAAAATAAAATGTATATCTTAAGTAAAGATATAAGAAGTAGTAATTTTAATAAATACATGCCTTGTTAAGTCTTTGTGCTTAAAAGACTAAATATTGACGATTTGAAAAGGCAAATAGATTATAAATATGATTATTTAAAATCGTAATATAATAAAATTATTATATTGAAGTAATCTAAAACGCTGGACGTTATAGATGGGAAAATTAATTCTTACCTGAATATGTTATTTATATATGCGCAAGTAATACATGGATGTCCAAACCAAATCAAACTAAGTCAAGCAAGCCAAGTTGATTAAAATAATTCAATGTAAAATAATTTATAAACTATAAATTAATTTAGAAATAATAATTTTTTAAAGATAATATTTCTGAAGAACTGGATCCAGAAAAAGAACTTATAAACTATTTTTTAATTTTTATTTTTGTTTTCTTATGGGAACTTATTATTTTTTAAAAAAAAGAACGTTACCATTTTTTTTATAAACTTTCAAGAAACACGTGATACAACGGAACAGGAAATAGTGTTCTATTGACTTTATACGTAGGATATTTGTTAGAACTTTTATGGTAGAACAAAAGTCGTCGCTGGAAATACGTAATATAATCTTTTATTTTATTTATTTAACATAAAATTTAAAATATTATTAAACTATTAAAAGTAGGTTAGGTACATTTATTAAATAATAACTTAAAAATAATATAATAATTAATTACATAAATTTATTTTTATAATTAATATAACACAGAATATTCTAATGAATGTTTATGAGTATAAATGTGAATGATTTTTATTTTATGAAGCTGCAAATTCCGAAGAATGCTGGATAGCAGATTGGACATTATTATTATTATGGTAAAAACATTGTATAATGATTTTTAATGAATTTAATATGTTTTTTTCTTTAGATCAACCAAATATTATGTTGTTGTGGAATGAATGTATAGATATTTTAAGAAAACACATACATTATATTGGCAACGAACTTTATTAAAATATGCATAAGTTTTAATTTATAATATCAACATGATACAACATTACGTAAGAAGCTTAGAAATAATTATATGATTCTTTCATAAATAAATTTTGATATTTTATTATGTTATAGTATTAGAATTATATTTATTCTTTATTTAGGTAATTATTTTATTATTTGCAAGATAAGAATAGATTTGGAAAGACTCTATTTTTTTGTATTTTGTTTTATTAAATAAGTTAAGTTACGTTATGGGTAGAAGCTTATATTTGGATTGAAGTTTATTAAGTATAGACGATGTAGTATAGGTAATTTGGATGATGAATATTTTATTTAAAGTTGATGTTTGTTTTCCGGAAATTTTAGATAAGTTTAGAATATGTTTTATAGATAGAAATTTATTAGAAAGGATTAAAATAACACATAAAGTAAAGTAATGATTTTTACATAGAAAAGAATCATAGAATTTATCTAAGGTAATGCTTTATGAATTTGAAATTGATAAATGATTTAAATAATAGTATTTGAACAGTACAGATATGTAATGCATATTTGATAAAACATATAACAGGAATTACATTAAGTAAAGTATAAGTACAGTCAATTATTTGTTTTACATTACAAAGATACATTAATTTTATAAAGCTATTAAGCAATGCTAATAATAAAGTAAATATATGATAATACATTATAAATGGTAATACTTAATTAATGTAGCTATTTAATTAGTAGAGTTTCATTGTTTACACATGCTACATAAATAGTCTTGACATATATTATTATTTGTAGTAATGGAAGTATATTAACTATTTATTTTAAAAAATCTAAGTTTTGAAAACATACTATAATATTATTAGTATAGTATTTGAAGAATGTATAATTGCTTGTTAAGCACATGAATTAGTAACAGTATAAACTTCTTGTATTTGTAATTTCTTATTTTATTTTTATTTATTTTCTTAAATTCTAAAACTGTAAATAGTGTAAATAAATTTTATTTGAAGTTATTGTAAATAAATTTGTTAATTTGTTTTAAAAGTGTGTCGAGTTTTCATTATTTTTCACCACAGCATTTTGACATCAGATGATTTGAAATAAACATAATATTTGCACAAAAATGAATTTGTTATTATTATTTAGAAATGAATACAATATTTGCTTAACATTATTTTATAAGAATTGATTGACATGAACAGAAAATATTGCAATGGTCATAAGATGATTATAATGCACATTATAAGAATACAGTATTGTTTATTGCCACAGATTATTAAGTATAAGATTTTGATCTATTTTAAAATGAAGATACCATATGAAATAAAAGATATACATATGATTGTTTATTCATTTAATGATTGATTATATAATATAAATAGATGAGATTAAATTACACTCTAAGATTAGTATTATTTATTATTATTATTTAAATAAGTTAGGTGTATTTAAGTTTGATATAAAATCCCACATCATACTTATTTACATGAGTTATTATTATTTTAAAACAGCTTAGAAGAACCTGAGATTATTTAATTATATTTTAAGTTAAAAGTTAGGAATTATTTTAGTATTATTAAAGATAATTTATTTCATTTAAAAGTCATAAGAATGCTATAGATGTAGTGGTAAGATGATAAGGTAGTGGTAGTATTCTTATGCCATTGAGACAGTATCTTGGGAGATATTGACTCAGTGTAAATCTGCTTATTACTTTGTAACTTTACTTCACAGTCTCATAATTTTATTAAATACTTATTTAATTAGTATAATCTAGAACTATATTGATTTTGATGATTGATAATAAATTTAATTAAGATATGATAATATAAAAGTATATTAAAGATAGATATGCAAATTTTAATTAAGCATAATAATGTAACTGAGCTAGTTGTATTTTAAACTATTTTATATATCAAGAAGTAAGGGTACAAAGGGTAGGAAGATTTTGGCGCTCAACGTGATTGGCATGATACGTTTATGTAGGATTTAGATGTTCAAACGTTATCGGTTTGATATGTTAAAGTTACAATTTTATCAGCCCGATAGGTGGTCAAGAAAGTTTTTGGCCACAACGTTTTAGGCTAAATATTTAATTAAGGATTAAGATATATAATTTTAGGATTAGTATATGTTAGGAGAATAAAGTGATAAGTATAATTAGTATTTTATAATAATATTTATAATTGATTAGATGTTGATTATAAAATTAAAATAAAATTAAAATAAAAATTTTATTAGTAGAGTATTATATTTTCATGTGGTATCTGTAATATGATTATTCTTTGAAGTTAAATACTATGTTGATTTTAAGTTAATAAAACAATAAATTATAGAAATGTGGCAAATAATTATATTATAATGTGACCATATCAATTCTTGAAATATTTTAAATGGATATTTAATATTATATATTATGTGCAAATTGTCTGTGGGTCATAGGTGTAAAAATAAATGATATGACACAATTTTGTTATTGAAATTTATATAATTATTTAATAGTAAGTAATGTAGAGTTTTTGAGGATACTATTATATGATTAGTTGTAAAAGTGAGTTGAGTGGAGATGGGAAGGTTGATGGGGAATTGTATTTTAAAAAGTATAAAATAATAAGTACTGCATATTGTTAGGATTGAATTTTAAAAAAATAAAAAAATGGATAATTGGGATAAAGATTTAGAAGTTGAAATGTCAAATTTTGTTGTAGAAGATAATAGTTGTGGGGAGAGCAGAGCAATAGAAAAATCAGCGAATTCAGAAATAGTATTAGAAAATACTCAAAATATGGATAGTGAAATAGAGGAGGAGGAAGAGGTAATTTTTAAAACTGTAGGAAAAGAAGTAGTGAAACCTGAAAAAGATGTAGAGTATTCTGGTTTTGAGAAATATTTTAAAATAATGATGCAGAGTATGAGTTCAATGAAAGAAGATAATAATATTAGATTTGATTCTTTAAAAGAAGATATGAAGAATATGAGTATAAATATAAAAGAAGAAATAAAGGAGGATAATAATATTAGATTTGATTCTTTAAAAAAAGATATGAAAGAAATGAAAGAGGAGAGTAAATCTTTAAAAGAAGATATGAAAGAAATGAAAGAGGAGAGTTATAAAAATAGTCTTAAATTAGATTCTTTAAAAGAAGAAATAAAAGATATGAATATAAAAATGGAAGATAGAATGGATAGTATAGACATAAGATTTGATAAGAATGAAGAAGTAATTGAGTCTTTAAAATTAGAAATACTAAAAGTTGATGATAGAAATCAAGAAAGGCTAGAAAGAGAATTTCATGAGTTTTCAGAAAACACAATCAAAGGTCTAAGAGATCAAATAGCTGAATCTATTGATCAATGTAAAATCAATAATAATAATTTAACCTTAAAAATTGAGGATTATAAATTAAAAGTTAATATTGAAATTGGTGATGTTAAGAACCAAGTTAGTAATCTTAATGAAGATATCAAAGATGTTAAGAGTGCTATAATTCAGACAAAAAGGGACATAAAAAATGAAATAGAGCAGGAATTAGTAGAGAAATTTAAGAGTATAGATGTCAAAAAGGTCGATGAAAATAAATATCGATCGAAAGTTGGAGAAAATATAAAACGTATTCAGAAAGATATAAAGGATCATGCAGGAATGATAGAACAAAGTAATGACAAATATAAAGAAATTTTAGACAAGAATCTAGATGAGTTCAGAAAAGAGCAAAAAGGATATGTGAAACAAGTGCTTGAACAGATGGACTTAGAAGGGAAATTTCAGCAAGTATATGATCAAATAGAAATGAAAAGTATAAGTAATGCCAAGGCAGAAATGTTTACAGGAAAAATAAGTAGTAAAGCATATGTTGACTATGTTGATTCTTCACAAATAAATAATATAGAATTAATTAAGCCAAGTAGTAATAATAATAATCAGTCAGACAATACTCTTGTGAAGGAAATTGACAATAGACCAACTAGAGAAGTAATTAGTCATGAGGGTAGTTCAAATAATTCTATGGCCTTAAGGTTTATGAAAGTTAAACCATTTAAAGGGGAATACATGGAAAATCCCTCGGAGTTTCTAAACAATTTGGATGAATTGTTTTCGATATGTTCTTTGTCTGAAAAGGAGAAAGTAGCCGTGTGTAGCAATCATTTATACGGAGTAGCTAAAGATTGGTGGCAATCTCTGTTTGAGAAACCCATGACGTATGGTGATTTCAAATGTTTTATTGTCGGGAGCTTTTGGAACTCCGACAAACAGGATTGCATTCGGTATCAAATTACCCAAGATAAGTACCAAGTTAGCAAAGGCAGCTACACCAGTTTTTTCAGAAGTCAAGCCGTTCGTTTGAAGACTTTGACTGCTTGTCCATTGTCGGAGGGACAAATTGTCAGAATAGTTAGACACAACTTACCAAAGCATGTGGAACAGTTGTTAATAGCTGCTGACCGTGGGACAATTGAGGAAGTCTCCGAAATATTAGATGCTCTGGAAGTAGCAGAGTTATCTATTGATAATAAGTTTAGAGTAAATAGGGATAAAAATAATTACCCATTAGCAAGTCTTAGTGTCAATACTGGAGTAAAATCTCCTGGAGGCTTTAAGAGAAGTTTTAGTTATAAAGGTAGAGATAGAATGTCTCCATATTTTAAGAAAACTGTACAGTATAATACAAATAAAGATAGAAGTGAGGATTTGCATAATCAGCCTTCTACAAGTGGTGTAACTACCATTTTGAAGAGACCAGCTGATAAAACTAGTAAAAAATTAAATTAGAAAGGAGAAAGAAAATTAAAATTTAAATTTAGAGAAGAATATATTTAATAATTAAGATAGGTAATTCTCAAAGAAGATGTGTATTTGATAATGTATTATGGCATTATATTATATTAGTATTTATTTTTTTTTTTTGTAAAACAAACATAAGATATTTCCATGTTAGCAACCTACAAAGAAATCAATTTAAAAAATTTCTTAGTCTATATGAAGGTCCATATAGAATATCTTGCAAAGTAGGAGAGAATGCGTTTATGTTAACCACACCAGATGGGGAAAAGGGAACTTATAATGCAAGGAGCCTAATTCCATTTCCATCTGAGATGTGAGTTATAATTTCAAAGTAATATGAATAAATATTTTAATGTCATGTTTAAATATAATGCTTGACATAAAGAAATAATTTATTATATAATAAATTAGCATAGTGAATAAAGTTTTAGTTGAAGAAATTTACAAAATATGTAAATGACAGTTTAAAAAGAAATAAGTTTTGTCAGAATGACTAAATAAAAGTGGAATTAGCTATTACAATAGATATTTTAAAGCAAAAAGCTAAATAATAAGGTTAGAGAGTATAAAACTCATATGTTTAAAGTACTTATAAGTGGATCTTATGAAGGATTAATGTATAATATGGTAGTGATCATAAAATTGATTAATCTTAAGGGATCAGGTTAATCTCTTTAAAAGAGAAATATGTAGATTTGTTAAATGATAATCTATAAGATTGCTAATGAAATTAGCAATAAGTTATAAATAAAATACATAGAGTAGTTTAAAATATAGTATTAACTATAATAATATGTATTTTTAGTAGCTTATGTAAAGGTGTATTTAAAAGAATTTAAATACTTGATATTTGTAGAAATGTTAGAAAAATAAAGGTAATCTAATTAAAAGATAAGGAAGGAGAAGTGAAACTTAATCCATAAAGTAAAAGAAAGTCATTGTAGTTTATTTAAAAGTGTTTTCTTAGTGAGATTTAAAATGATATTTCAATGCTTTATAAAACTTTGTGATAGAATGATTTATTATAATGTTTAGATGATAAGAAAGATAAAATTGATCAATGTGGAGTAAAGATGATAAAGATGAATGTTAAATTTAAAATTTTATCCGAAGGAGGGGAATATGTGCCCTTTTGTATGGGTCACCATTTAAGTTTTGTGCTAATCTAGTAGAAAATTTTAAATTTAAGAAGTATTTTAAATGTGTGATGTTGACTTTGCTTGTGGTAATGTTACCATAAGTTTAATTAAAGCAATCTATGAGTATTTGATATGTGAATTGTGTTGATATTGAGAAGATATTTAAAAATGATGATGATTATGATGTAATACTGCATTAATAAATTTAATGACAAATGTTTAAAGCTAAAGTATTTAAAAGACAAGTTAAAATTAGACAAAGATATTTATTTAATTTAAAATATATGTTAAAAGTGAATAGAAATATTTTAAATTATAAGTACTTAAATTGAGATTAATATTTGATTTTAATCATATCAAATAATTATTTTAAAATCTGATGTAATATCTTATTTATTTTTAAAAATAAATATTTATTTTAAAAAAGCAATTGTTAAGTTATTTTTAGATTATGGGAAGCGTTTCTTGTATTGTAAAAAACAGATGTTAATTAGAGATACACACACACATGCTTGGAAGCTTTCTCATAAAGTTGCAAAAACTATTTTAAAATTATGTTGTGAAATTTATAAATAATACGTGAGTTATCACGAGATAAAAATAAAAGATATTAATGTAAAATATTAAATCTGATTTTTAAAAATATTGTCTTAAAAATATAACGTATTTAAAAAGATTTAGTTTATTTTAAATGATCTTATAAAAGTTAAGATTTAAATCAAGTGAGAAAGAATATTTTAAAAAATGTTTGATAGATTTGAATAAACGATAAAGATTATTTTTAAAAATGTAATAATATTAAATATTAAATAAGTCATTATTTTATTTTTAATAGTGTGTTAGTAAATATGTAAATAAGCTAGAAAGTTTGATTGTTTAAATGTACCAATCAGATAAGGAGTTTCTGCCAGTATAAAAGCTGGATTCAATTGTTGAGGGGGGCTCTCTGTAATTAAATTTCTAAGTTAATCGTGCTATTGAGAAAATAGCTAAGTAAATTTATAAACGCTCTTAAAATCAGTGTTAAAATCATAAGAGTGTTATTGTATATAATTTTATAATTTTTAAATGATAAGTATGCAGTAGAAACTTAATAATTCCCTATTGGTCTTCTCAATATCGAAACTCAATTTACGTACGAATAATCATGGAAACATCACGTATCGGAGAAATATATCAGAAACTTTATGCTAGAAAAATAACAGACGCTGGATTAGTACATAAAACTACGAGATGGAGAAAAGTAGTATTTTGGACTATAAATAGTATTAAAAAGTTTAAATTACTATTGTCTATTATAAATAGATATTTAAAAGAAATATGAATACTTCTATAGAAAGAAAGTATTTTTGCAGATTTTTTAAAAAATAAAATGTATATCTTAAGTAAAGATATAAGAAGTAGTAATTTTAATAAATACATGCCTTGTTAAGTCTTTGTGCTTAAAAGACTAAATATTGACGATTTGAAAAGGCAAATAGATTATAAATATGATTATTTAAAATCGTAATATAATAAAATTATTATATTGAAGTAATCTAAAACGCTGGACGTTATAGATGGAGAAAATAGATTCTTACCTAGATATATTGTTTTGAAAAATGCGCAAGTAATACATGGATGTCCAAATCAAATCAAACTAAGCCAAGCAAGCCAAGTTGATTAAAATAATTTAATGAAAATAATATACAAACTATAAATTAGTTTAGAAATAATAACTTTAAAGATAATATTTTATGAAGAACTGGATCCAGAAAGAACTTATAAGCTATTTTTAATTTTTATTTTTGTTTTCTTATGGGAACTTATTTTATTTTTTAAAAAAAAGAACGTTACCATTTTTTTATAAACTTTCAAGAAACACGTGATACAACGGAACAGGAAATAGTGTTCTATTGACTTTATACGTAGGATATTTGTTAGAACTTTTATGGTAGAACAAAAGTCGTCGCTGGAAATACGTAATATGAACTTTTATTTTATTTATTTAACATAAAATTTAAAATATTATTAAACTATTAAAAGTAGGTTAGGTACATTTATTAAATAATAACTTAAAAATAATATAATAATTAATTACATAAATTTATTTTTATAATTAATATAACACAGAATATTCTAATGAATGTTTATGAGTATAAATGTGAATGATTTTTATTTTATGAAGCTGCAAATTCCGAAGAATGCTGGATAGCAGATTGGACATTATTATTATTATGGTAAAAACATTGTATAATGATTTTAATGAATTTAATATGTTTTTTCTTTAGATCAACCAAATATTATGTTTTGTGGAATGAATGTATAGATATTTTAAGAAAACACATACATTATATTGGCAACGAACTTTATTAAAATATGCATAAGTTTTAATTTATAATATCAACATGATACAACATTACGTAAGAAGCTTAGAAATAATTATATGATTCTTTCATAAATAAATTTTGATATTTTATTATGTTATAGTATTAGAATTATATTTATTCTTTATTTAGGTAATTATTTTATTATTTGCAAGATAAGAATAGATTTGAAAAGACTCTATTTTTTTTTTTTTGTATTTTGTTTTATTAAATAAGTTAAGTTACGTTATGGGTAGAAGCTTATATTTAGATTGAAGTTTATTAGGTATAGACAATGTAATATAGGTAGTTTGGATAATGAATATTTTATTTAAAGTTGATGTTTATTTTTCGGAAATTTTAGATAAGTTTAGAGGATATGTTTTATAGATAGAAATTTATTAGAAAGGATTAAAATAACACATAAAGTAAAGTAATGATTTTTACATAGAAAAGAATCATAGAATTTATCTAAGGTAATGCTTTATGAATTTGAAATTGATAAATGATTTAAATAATAGTATTTGAACAGTACAGATATGTAATGCATATTTGATAAAACATATAACAGGAATTACATTAAGTAAAGTATAATTACAGTCAATTATTTGTTTTACATTACAAAGATACATTAATTTTATAAAGCTATTAAGCAATGCTAATAATAAAGTAAATATATGATAATACATTATAAATGGTAATACTTAATTAATGTAGCTATTTAATTAGTAGAGCTTCATTGTTTACACATGCTACATAAATAGTCTTGACATATATTATTATTTGTAGTAATTAAAGTACACTACTATTTATTTTAAAAATCTAAGTTTTGAAAACATACTATAATATTATTAGTATAGTATTTGAAGAATGTATAATTGCTTGTTAAGCACATGAATTAGTAACAGTATAAACTTCTTGTATTTGTAATTTCTTATTTTATTTTATTTATTTTCCTAAATTCTAAAACTGTAAATAGTGTAAATAAATTTTATTTGAAGTTATTGTAAATAAATTTGTTAATTTGTTTTAAAAGTGTGTCGAGTTTTCATTATTTTTCACCACAGCATTTTGACATCAGATGATTTGAAATAAACATAATATTTGTACAAAAATGAATTTGTTATTATTATTTAGAAATGAATACAATATTTGCTTAACTATCATTTTATAAGAATTGATTGACATGAACAGAAAATATTGCAATGGTCATAAGATGATTATAATGCACATTATAAGAATACAGTATTGTTTATTGCCACAGATTATTAAGTATAAGATTTTGATCTATTTTAAAATGAAGATACCATATGAAATAAAAGATATACATATGATTGTTTATTCATTTAATGATTGATTATATCATAGAAATAGATGAGATTAAATTACACTCTAAGATTAGTATTATTTATTATTATTATTAAAATAAGTTAGGTGTATTTAAGTTTGATATAAAATCCCACATCATACTTATTTACATGAGTTATTATTATTTTAAAACAGCTTAGAAGAACCTGAGATTATTTAATTATATTTTAAGTTAAAAGTTAGGAATTATTTTAGTATTATTAAAGATAATTTATTTCATTTAAAAGTCATAAGAATGCTATAGATGTAGTGGTAAGATGATAAGGTAGTGGTAGTATTCTTATGCCATTGAGACAGTATCTTGGGAGATATTGACTCAGTGTAAATCTGCTTATTACTTTGTAACTTTACTTCGCAGTCTCATAATTTTAATAAATACTTATTTAATTAGTATAATCTAGAACTATATTGATTTTGATGATTGATAATAAATTTAATTAAGATATGATAATATAAAAGTATATTAAAGATAGATATGCAAATTTTAATTAAGCATAATAATGTAACTGAGCTAGTTGTATTTTAAACTATTTTATATATCAAGAAGTAAGGGTACAATATATATATATATATATATATATATATAAATATAAAGTACTTTTTATATCAATTTATATATATATATATATATATATATATATATAAATTGATATAAAAAGTACTTTTATTTAATTTGATGAATAATGTACTATTAAATCAAAAAATATTTTTTCTTCAACGGCAACTTTGACTATATTTAATTTGAAATAAAAGTGTGAGCCATCCATAAATTAATTAATTTTCCCATTTATCTTCATTATCAAGTTTCATGTGAGATTTCTAGAGATTAAAGTCACATTTTTTCCCTGGTGAAAATTTTGTGAAACTTTTGTTTTGCACAGCTTTAAAATTCACATATATTTACATTTTAATATTTTAATTATAAAAAAATCAAAAATGGCAGGCAAAATTAAATAATCAGTATCCAAAAGAAACTGAAACTCTGGTCTGAATAGTAGACATTGTTTATTTGGTGATTACGAACTTTGCCAAATGTATTTTGCAGAAATATTATGATCGTCATGGAGAAAATATTATAATTATCTAACAACTTGATTTTTTTATTAAGTTTAGGATTATATTGGTATTATAACTGTGTCATAATTATTAAAGATCAAAAATAAATATTATTACATATTTATTTTTTACAAAAATGTTTTATTTTTAAATATAAAAGAATGTTTTCTTCTGAATATTGTTACTATTGAGATTATGGTCAGAGGAAAATATAGTGTTGTAGAAAATGAGATCACTCACCTGATTGTTATTATATTTAGTGATATCATAAAAAATATTAAAAAATTGTAAACATTTAAAGCATAAGTTGACAGATTTAGTAGTTATTAAAAAAAATTGTTCAGATTTTTAAATCAAACATGAAACAAAGAAGATTTTGTTTATTTTGTAAATTAAATCAGCTCCAACTGAAATTTGATGATGTGACAGCATTTTGTTCACACTAAAATATAATTTTTAAAATAATTACAAAAATCAAATGTGATTTTTTAAAAATGTATTTAATTTCTAAACAAAACTATCTATAGAATGAGGTCAAATTTATTAAATTCTGATAAATAAGAATGATAATCTAATGAGAATAAAGAAATCTATCAGAGTATAGCAGAGTTTATATAATTTTTAAACTAGAGACTGAATTATTTAATTTATGAATGCCTCACACTTTTCAAACTGATATATAACAACCAAAATTGTGGTTGAAGTAAAATTAAATAAAAAGTATTTTTTAATAAAATATTTTATTTGCATATTATTTTTTATTTTTTAGTATTCTTACATTTTGCAATAATTTTTTTTATAACAATTTATGTTCAAATTTAAAAATGAAGAATCTATACATTGTCACAATATTTCCAAGATTTGATATGAAATTGTCATAAAGATGGCATTTTTGTAAAAAAGTAAATTTTAGTTAAACAATGAGAAGAAATTAAAATTTTATTAATTTTTTTCTTTCTATTTTAATTAATTGTAAATGCTTTTTAGTGAATTAATCATGAACTTTATTGAAAGCATATTTTTAAAAAAGCACCAAAACATCTATTATTTATTATTGAAAACTTGGTTGAGCTTGAAATTCATGCCATCAATGGACAACCTAAAACATTGCATTGTCATTGATACCTAACCCAAACACAAATTTTGAAATAAATCCATTTGATAAAATAAGTATATTTAAAATCAATTTCAAGACTTGACCCAAATAAACAAACAGACAAACAAAAATTCTAAATTAAATAAAAATATTTAAAAATAATACAATTTATTATAACAATAATTATAAATTGTAAATTAGATAATAGCCATGTCCTGGTTGTTTGCTTTCATGTAAATATATTTTTCTAAAATTATTATTCTTAATAATGCTGAAGGGTGCATATGTGTTCAACATGAATACCATGTTGGTATATGTCTGTAAAATTTTTATACGTTCAAGTCACATGGTTGAATGAATAAAAAATTATCACAGAAATAATATTACACACACATACCCATAGTTTGAAATCAATATATATATATACCATAAGAGTAGAATAAATAGAATTGTTTAAAAAAAAAGACCAATTGTTTGATTTTTTAAATAAATTCAAACATTTTTATGAACTAATGGGATTAAACTCAATATATATATGCACAGACATAGTAAAATATATATCTGCATATGTGGTGGTGTACAAAAATAAAAATTTTAAAATATTTGTTCAATGATTCAGCAGAATTGAATGCAACATTGTGAGTTACACTGATTTTGGTGCTGTCCTTATTTTTTTCATTGCATTTTCTAAAAGCAAAAAAAAAAAAAACTAATTTAAATAAATATTGAAATGATAACTTTCCAAGCCCCTATCGTTTCACCATCAAACCTAATGACACTCTCATCTGTGCTAAGTTCGAACCTATTTAAATGTTAATAAATATAAAATTTGTTCATGTCTGTATAAACAGTATTATATATTTACGTGCGAACGAACGCTATAATTAGATAGGATTAGTAAAATTATAGCATCCTAAAGTTATTTAATATTTCTAAAAATGGTTATTATATTATTTAAGTTAAGAGTAAATTATTAATTTTGTTGTTTAATATTGTAATTTCGTATGTGGATATATAATCTGTGCTATATAGAAGAAAGACATGATTTAAAATATGTAAAAGCCATTATCTAAAAATAATATTGAATATGTTTAAAAATTGTTAAAAGATTTCTTGTTTTAAATATATTTCAGGGAAAAGTTTCTCGAAAATATATTTAAAAGCTATATCAAAATATATTTGTAAATTATTTTTAATAAATATGTTAAAAATGTTTTCGTTTTAAAAAAATGTTAAAAGGTTGTTTTTAAATAGAAAGAGTTTCTATTATATGTAAGATTAAAAATAAAAGCTGGTCAAGTAATTAAAAGATTTTTGGTTGTAAACAAGTGTCATTAACGACCACACCTGGAATTCGTAAAAAGTAAAACTAGTTCAAAATTTACTAATTAAAATCTCCTTAGATAAGATTTAAGTTATTTTAAAATCTAAATTGGACAATTGTTTGCAACGAAAAATCTTAATTATAATAATAGCTTATGGAATGTTTCTAACATAAGTTATCTAAGATCTGGATTATAAATTGAAAAATATTTAATTAAATTCCTGAGTTTAGTGAGTCTTGAGGCGGGAGATTCCGATAAGGAAAACAGATAAATACTCTGTATTTTTAATGAGAGAGCCATATTGTTAGAGAGAGAGAGCCATATTGTTAGAGATAGACAGCCATATTGTTAGTGAGAATTGCAGCCAGTCTTCACAATTGTTAATGTTTAACATGTCCGGCTAAAAGCGGGCATCTTGTTGCTGTTACTCCGTGGGAGAACGGGGTTTCTCTCGTCGAAATGCCTAAACCACCATCATGCCGATAGAAGAGACGAGCCTAACATAATGGGAAAGATGATGCCACCCAGTCAAACTAAACCAAACCAACAGCCAAGAACTTGCAGATAAATCATACTGGTACCGTTTTATTTTTCAAACCGCAGAGCTCTGTGTAATTCTGTGTAATTCTTTATGTAAATATATCTATATAAGTTAGCTAACTTTCTTTTAAAATAATGATAAAGCTAAATGTAACCAAAACTTAAATCCATTTAATTAATATTTTAAATATGTCAATTGCTATCTGAAATTTCATGTTGTTAAAGTTTAAATAATCTGAGTAATTTATATTTTCCTTTCATTTAAAGTAAATTATTTAGTTTAAAGTTATATCACTGCGGTTGTGTCTATATTTCTTTGCTTATTTTAAATGCTTATTATATTTTATATGCCAATATTTCGAAACAGTAGGCACTTATTTTTATGTTTTAAGAAGATATTATTTGAAAATCTTCGCGTAATTTATTTATAGCATCAACTTTCTGCGCTGTTTCGAAATCCTATTTTTTTTATTATTTAAATGATTTAATATGTGAAATGTGGCTCTTTTATAATCAACCATTTAAAAACTTAACCTTATAGTTTTATTTAGAATTAAATTTAGCCTTGATCATATAAGTATATTTGACATTTAAATTCTTAAGTCCATAGAAATATACTTTTCCTCCTTAAATATTTATTATCTATAAGTAACTTAATAGATCGAACATGTCAAAGTACAGATGTAATAATATTCCCTTTAGTAGCATAGACATTTATTATCAGGCTACGCAAGAGTTGGTCCCAATTTGATAGAGCTAATATGCTATTAACTCGTATTTCATAGTATGAAATATACTATTCTTTGCTTGGCGGATGTGATATATTATTTTATAAAAATATTCTCGTTTTGCTGCTATATGTAATATACGTATCTCAAGATGGAGCCACGGCGTTGCCAGCACATCTTCTCTTATAGGGTAGAGCAGTAGCGAAGCCTGAGCCAAGGCCAGGTTAGCACGTAAGTCCCCCACCATTCCTGAACAAAATGTTCCTTTTCACACAGCATTGCGATCGGTTACAGGGTACCGGCGTTTGTCGTAAGAACCCTGAAGTTATTTCATCCATCCGCAGAGTGACTTTTCCTATTATTGTTTACCTGTGCCATAGCGCATTGGTAAAATCTTATGCAGCCAACTCTCCCACCTTTATATAACGCTTTCAGCATTCTGAAATTTTCTCTCGAAAGCCATGTTCGATCGATCATTACTTGAGCTGGTTTATGCGCTCGTTATTAAATTATATATGGGTATTTTAGTAAATAAATTCATGATCAAAGTTCGATATAATTATGTATCTTCCAGCCACAAATGTAATAGGATTTGGCTTATCGAGATTTATAGACATAACGTAGTGATTAATTATGTATCAATTGTAAACAATTCCTAGGATGGGCACATGTTAAACTCATCTATGAAATTTAATGATTACTTATGTAAAGTGATTTTGAATTATCAAATGTTTGTACATTCGACGCTGAAATGTGTAAAACTGATCAATTTCATGCCAATTGTAAATAAATATATAATTAATTTAATGTATTTCGTTCTCTGTTTCGTTATTGATCTAATTCAATCCAATTCTAATTACTATTTATAGTCTATATATGTGAAAACTATGCATTAGGTTAAATTAAATTTAGTGATATTTTAGTCAATTAAGAACCTTTCTTTTATTCATCAGAGTCTTATTGCTTCTCCGTGACCTATGTCGGCCGTGTGGAAAGAGGTATACTACGTGTAATTTCAAGGTGGTCATTCGTAGGGTCTTGAGTCTTGGAATCCTGGCTTACGAGTTGAAGTGCGGTCGGACTCGGGATGTTACAGTCCTAGTCTGGTCAGCTTCGGTCTCTTTTGCTTGGATTCTGAATTCTGTTACGCGAATGTACAAACTTGACTGTTACATAGTATTTTTTTTTTCACCGGGTTTGGACGCCCAAATCGTGGGGCTTGTAACTTATTTCCACCCCTGAAGAGATTATGGAGTATATATATAATTCTTTTGGTCAAAATTAACGATTTTGAGTCAATTTTTTTAAATAATGTATATATGTAAGATTTTTTTTTTCACCGGGTTTGGACGCCCATCGTGTGACTATTCGATATTCCCACACCCTGCAATACCCTGTAGAGCGTTTAATATGTACATATAATGTTTTTTTTTGCCTTCCATTTTAAATAATAATGAATAATATATATGTAGTATTTTTTCCCCGGGTTTGTAGTAACTTATTTCCACCCCTGAGGAGATTGAGTATAGAGATAAAATTCTTTTGTTTAAAATTAATGATTTTGAATTAATTTTTTTTCGTTTTCCAAAATAATGTATATGTATAGATTTTTTTCCTGAGTTTGAACGTCAATTAATTCCATACTCTGAATAGATTATTATTTTATTATATAAAAATTATTTATATAGATGCATAGTAGAATTTTTAAGGGGATTTATAATATATGTTGTGTAAACTTTCTTGCTCACTGTGACTGGCGCCCGAGGATGATTTGAATAAATGTCAAATCGTTCTCACATAAATTTTGTCATCAGGAGTAAAGAGAGAAAAGGGGGGTCTATTATTTGTTTTATGTTTTATGAATTGGATTGAACGAGAAAGAGAAGGAAATAAATGTAAGGTCAAATCAAATCTTAAAGGTTCGAAACTAGCACAGACGTGTAAATTAAATTATAACCATGAACCGTGGAAAATTTAAAAAAGAAAAACAGCTGCAAGAGGCCAAGGGTGAGTTGCATTTTATAATTTTTGTTGTTATATATATTAAATTTATTTCACTGTTAGTTAAATGTTGGGTGGGCATCAAGCGAATGTATAGCGAGAAGTTAGGTGTATTAATAGAGTTAGGCATAGGTGTTGAGATGAGTAGGAGACAGATCGTTTTCTTTGTGGAGTGCAGCAATTAGCCGAGTTAGTAAAGCAAACAAAAACCAAGAAACTTTAGCAAAAACAAATTGAGCCATTAAAAAGAGAAAAAATTTTTTGTTAGTATATTAAAATGGATAATAGTATGGAAGAAGAAAGGGAAGTAGTGAGCGAAGGGGAAGAAGGGAAAACAGGAAAAGAAGGAATGTGTAGGGGTATTATATTAAGATCGGGAAAAGAAATTATGGAAGAGAGTAGCAGCACAGAGGGAGACAAGGAAGGTGAAGCGAGTACGAGCCAGATTAGGGAAAAGGCATCTATACATCAAAGCGTGGCCATGTCAGAAAAGTCAGACACCACGGGATCTGAACAGAGACCTATAGAAGAAATTAAGAAAGAATGCTGGAATATGAACTCAATGATGGAGTCACTATTAAAGCAAATTAGACAGGATGCAGAAGAGAGAGATTATAGAAATAATCTAAAAATGGAACAACGTTTTGAAGCTTTGGGCAGGCGATGTGAGGAAGGAACAGCACAGATTAGGAAAGACTTCAAAGAAATGCTGTGTAAAGGCCTGCAGGAAGTATCCTTTAGCTGCCAACAGAATTGTGAAAAAATACAGTTTGAATTCACAGAAATGCTGGATACAACCAGGACAGAAAATAAAAATGAAATGGTGAAAATCCAAGAGGAAATCAAGGCCATGGGGGAGCAGGTTGAGCATCAAGAAAGGGATATAGGGGAGAAATTCAATAAAATGGAGACAGATCTTAGCAGGAAGTTTCAGGAATATGAAGACACACATAGTGAGATCCGGGACGAAATATATGATTTAAAAGAAGGCCTGGCTCATAGAAGTCAAGTAGCAGCCGAGGAAGAGAACCGTATAGCAGAATCTATTCAAGAATTAAGAAAAGACCTCGCTGAAATGAAGGGAGCAAAGAAAGAAAGCATAGAAAACAGTTTAGCCATTAGTCATTTAGCCGAGAACCCGTGCAAAAGAAAACTATCAGTGGGGGACTCTAAAGATATTCTTAGAGAGGAGGAAAGAAATGTCAATGCAGAAAGTGTCATAAACAAAGGAAATGAGCAGATAGCCACCCCAGATAGCAGTGAGTTAGATGCAGAGACACTTGGACTGGGCATTCCATCAATAGGTAGCCACATAAGTTTAGCAAAATTTATTCAAGTAAAATCTTTCAAAGGAGAAGTGGGAGAAAACCCAAAGGCCCATTTAGAAAGTTTAAGGGAACTTTTCAGGTTTCAGAAAATCCCAGTGGCTGATCAGATAGCTTTATCTATACACTATTTATATGGGTATGCCAAATCATGGTGGGACTGTTGTAATGAGAAGCCGCAAAATTTTGAGCAATATACGGATGCCATGCACAAAACGTTTTGGAGTGAGGAGCGCCAGGAGGGTATCTACCATAGTATACTCAGGGAAACCTATGGATCGATAGTAAAGGAGACCCATACTCAATTTTTTCTGAGGCAGATAGCTTCCCTCCGATCCTTGATGGCCTTCCCATTCACCGAGACACAGATGATCAGAATTATCCAGCAAAACATGCCTAATCGAATACAACAACTAATGATGGGTTGTCGGAGTAGGACAATAGAAGACATGGTAGGGTTTCTAACAATGATTGATTTCACACCAGGACCTAAAGAACCACCGGAGAAGATGCGGCGAATCGATCCTCCAAGATGTCAAACGATGATGACTAGTAGGTCGCCTAGATGGGAATCCCGAAATCAAACGAGAGTAAAAGAACCCTATAGACCCCAGATGTCGTTAAACCACAGGGGACCCCGTTAGTCAGTTCCTCCTACCGGAGTCCAGTGGATAAAGAAGGGAACATAGCGATGGCGGATTCCATCATATCTGTAATCATTGATTTAGATGAAACCCGGCCAGAAGTTCCACTTAAACCATGTCCTATAGTGCAAGTAAGAGCTGGCGAAATGAAAGTATGTGCATTGTTGGATACAGGTAGCCAAGTGTCGTTCGTGTCAAAAGAATGGCTGACCGAGGTGCAAAAACAGATGCCTGATATACCGACGTTGCCGATGAAAGCATTGGCCATAATCCTAGCAGACGGTCGAAAGACCAAGACCGAAAGACAGCAAGTATGGTTGGAGTTGGAGTGGGGTCAAACTACTCTAGGCCACACATTTTTAGTCATGGCTAAGTTAATATATAGTTTGGTAGTAGGGAGTGATTTTTTGAATCAGCACAGATGTCGGATTGATTTGGGAAATAATAGGTTTTTTATATACCAAGAGCAAATTGCGTTGGAAGAGGACTTGCAGGGAATACAGAAGAAGGACCAGGAATGGGGAGAATCACTTGCTATTTCGAAGGAGACTAGCAAAAATGAAAAAAATGTCAAATTTACACAGGAAGTGGTGGAGGAGAGTGATAAGAATAAGAAGGAACCTCCAGACGTTTCGCACGCTGAGATCCAAGTGGAGAATGCTACAATGGAATTGGGACCAGAAATAAGAGAATTTTATGCCATGCACAATGACCCAGATGGTCGAGATTCTAAGTTAAAGGAAAATGAGGTCGAACTAAGCCATGAAATACCTTACGAAGGAAGTGAGTTTGCACGGAGTCTAGAAATGCACCCAGCACAACCGACTCTGAGATGGGAAGATGAGTATGAGGGATATGGATGGACATCAGATGAAGAGGATGACATTATATTCGGGTGCTGTTTTATGTCAGATAAAGAAGAGTTAATTAATGTACCACCATATCCTATTTAAATAAAATATATATATTTGTTACGATCTACCCTTCCTTATCATTATATAGTTTATAAATTATTATTATTATATATATATATAAAAAAAAAACTAACATCCCCTTTGCATATTAATTGACGTATATCCAGTAGGATATAAAAGTTTGTTTAATGTAAATATTTGACAATATTCTATTTTGTGTGGTTTGCTTTTAGACTTTTAAGTTAGTCGTATTTTTTTTTTTGTAATAATTGATTGTCTAATATGTATGAAATTCCTCGGTATAGAATGTAGCAGGCAATTGGGTTTATATGTTTTCATCTCTATGTGGTAGCTTAATTGATTTAATATTATGAGTAAAAAAAAAAAAAAAGCGTATCAAATTATTTAATAGCCAACTGTAAGTAAATTCCTTTTTTTTTTTGTTATTTTTTTTGTCCCAAGTATTCGGATATGAAACGATAACTTTCCAAGCCCCTATCGTTTCACCATCAAACCTAATGACACTCTCATCTGTGCTAAGTTCGAACCTATTTAAATGTTAATAAATTTAAAATTAGTTCATGTCTGTCTAAACAGTATTATATATTTACGTGCGAACCAACGCTATAATTAGATAGGATTAGTAAAATTATAGCGTCCTAAAGTTATTTAATATTTCTAAAAATGTTTATTATATTATTTAAGTTAAGAGTAAATTATTAATTTTGTTGTTTAATATTGTAATTTCGTATGTGGATATATAATCTGTGCTATATAGAAGAAAGACATGATTTAAAATATGTAAAAGCCATTATCTAAAAATAATATTGAATATGTTTAAAAATTGTTAAAAGATTTCTTGTTTTAAATATATTTCAGGGAAAAGTTTCTCGAAAATATATTTAAAAGCTATATCAAAATATATTTGTAAATTATTTTTAATAAATATGTTAAAAATGTTTTCGTTTTAAAAAAATGTTAAAAGGTTGTTTTTAAATAGAAAGAGTTTCTATTATATGTAAGATTAAAAATAAAAGCTGGTCAAGTAATTAAAAGATTTTTGGTTGTAAACAAGTGTCATTAACGACCACACCTGGAATTCGTAAAAAGTAAAACTAGTTCAAAATTTACTAATTAAAATCTCCTTAGATAAGATTTAAGTTATTTTAAAATCTAAATTGGACAATTGTTTGCAACGAAAAATCTTAATTATAATAATAGCTTATGGAATGTTTCTAACATAAGTTATCTAAGATCTGGATTATAAATTGAAAAATATTTAATTAAATTCCTGAGTTTAGTGAGTCTTGAGGCGGGAGATTCCGATAAGGAAAACAGATAAATACTCTGTATTTTTAACGAGAGAGCCATATTGTTAGAGAGAGAGAGCCATATTGTTAGAGATAGACAGCCATATTGTTAGTGAGAATTGCAGCCAGTCTTCACAATTGTTAATGTTTAACATGTCCGGCTAAAAGCGGGCATCTTGTTGCTGTTACTCCGCGGGAGAACGGGGTTTCTCTCGTCGAAATGCCTAAACCACCATCATGCCGATAGAAGAGACGAGCCTAACATAATGGGAAAGATGATGCCGCCCAGTCAAACTAAACCAAACCAACAGCCAAGAACTTGCAGATAAATCATACCGGTACCGTTTTATTTTTCAAACCGCAGAGCTCTGTGTAATTCTGTGTAATTCTTTATGTAAATATATCTATATAAGTTAGCTAACTTTCTTTTAAAATAATGATAAAGCTAAATGTAACCAAAACTTAAATCCATTTAATTAATATTTTAAATATGTCAATTGCTATCCAAAATTTCATGTTGTTAAAGTTTAAATAATCTGAGTAATTTATATTTTCCTTTCATTTAAAGTACATTATAAGTGTCTAATTTAAAGTTATATCACTGCGGTTGTGTCTATATTTCTTTGCTTATTTTATTTTAAATGCTTATTATATTTCATATGCCAATATTTCGAAACAGTGAGCACTTAATTTCATGTATATTTTAAGAAGATATTATTTGAAAATCTTCGTGTAATTTATTTATAGCATCAACTTTCTGCGCTGTTTCGAAATCCTATTTTTTTTATTATTTAAATGATTTAATATGTGAAATGTGGCTCTTTTATAATCAACCAGTTAAAAACTTAACCTTATAGTTTTATTTAGAATTAAATTTAGCCTTGATCATATAAGTATATTTGACATTTAAATTCTTAAGTCCATAGAAATATACTTTTCCTCCTTAAATATTTATTATCTATAAGTAACTTAATAGATCGAACATGTCAAAGTACAGATGTAATAATATTCCCTTTAGTAGCATAGACATTTATTATCAGGCTACGCAAGAGTTGGTCCCAATTTGATAGAGCTAATATGCTATTAACTCGTATTTCATAGTATGAAATATACTATTCTTTGCTTGGCGGATGTGATATATTATTTTATAAAAATATTCTCGTTTTGCTGCTATACGTAATATACGTATCTCAAGATGGAGCCACGGCATTGCCAGCACATCTTCTCTTATAGGGTAGAGCAGTAGCGAAGCCTGAGCCAAGGCCAGGTTAGCACGTAAGTCCCCCGCCATTCCTGAACACAAATGTTCCTTTTCACGCAGCATTGCGATCGGTTACAGGGTACCGGCGTTTGTCGCAAGAACCCTGAAGTTATTTCATCCATCCGCAGAGCGACTTTTCCTATTATTGTTTACCTGTGCCATAGCGCATTGGTAAAATCTTATGCAGCCAACTCTCCCACCTTTATATAACGCTTTCAGCATTCTGAAATTTTCTCTCGAAAGCCATGTTCGATCGATCATTACTTGAGCTGGTTTATGCGCTCGTTATTAAATTATATATGGGTATTTTAGTAAATAAATTCATGATCAAAGTTCGATATAATTATGTATCTTCCAGCCACAAATGTAATAGGATTTGGCTTATCGAGATTTATAGACATAACGTAGTGATTAATTATGTATCAATTGTAAACAATTCCTAGGATGGGCACATGTTAAACTCATCTATGAAATTTAATGATTACTTATGTAAAGTGATTTTGAATTATCAAATGTTTGTACATTCGACGCTGAAATGTGTAAAACTGATCAATTTCATGCCAATTGTAAATAAATATATAATTAATTTAATGTATTTCGTTCTCTGTTTCGTTATTGATCTAATTCAATCCAATTCTAATTACTATTTATAGTCTATATATGTGAAAACTATGCATTAGGTTAAATTAAATTTAGTGATATTTTAGTCAATTAAGAACCTTTCTTTTATTCATCAGAGTCTTATTGCTTCTCCGTGACCTATGTCGGCCGTGTGGAAAGAGGTATACTACGTGTAATTTCAAGGTGGTCATTCGTAGGGTCTTGAGTCTTGGAATCCTGGCTTACGAGTTGAAGTGCGGTCGGACTCGGGATGTTACAGTCCTAGTCTGGTCAGCTTCGGTCTCTTTTGCATGGATTCTGAATTCTGTTAGGTGAATGTACAAACTTGACTGTTACAATATTAAAATTTTTTTTTTATAGTTTTCACAGATGTTACTATAATTTTTGTGAAATATTGAAGAGCCACAAAAAATATTTCTTCAAGAAAGAGCAACATTATTAAGATACATGTTCATCATTGTCTTTTACTAAATTGTAAATGAATTTACAGTCAAACTTCTTCACATTTTTTTAAAAGTCATTACTATTTATTTCTTCATAATTATGTAATGTCTCCAATGCAGTTTTATTTTAATGTAATAGCTTTTTCCTAAAAATTATTGAAATAAATATTTATGTGACATCAAACCAAATCCATCTTCTATCAAACACTTTTTGTGGTTGTCATTTAAGGCTGTTCTTTAATATATTATCTTTTAATGTTAAAGATTTAAAATATATCTCATAATCTCAGTATGAAAATAAACATGATTTTATTATTATAATATAAATAAATTCAATGTGTGATTTAGGGGTTTATGAAGTTGATAAATCTAGTGATTTATTATGTGTATTAGATATATTGCAATATTATTTCCAAAATACCCCAAGAAAGAAGAATTAATAATAGTTAATAACCATTTTGAGAAAGTTTAACTATTTAATTAATGATATGGTGTTTTTGTAAGCATTTCTTTATTAATTTTCTCCTAGTGAGAATTTCCAAAAGCTTTATACTGGAATAGCATATATATATATATATATATATTTCTATTTATACATACATTATATATATAGGGTATGTATAGGTGTATCAGTGTTATTAGATAGAGTTTTATACATACATTATAATGTAAAATTTTAGTTCAAAAAAATTTCATAGATGCCAAAAAAATAAAACAATTCCTCAAATTAATAGAATTTAGCTCCATTCTGACAAGTGCCTTTATTGTATTCTCCAGACTTTTGATATCACTATTTTTACAGCATTGTTTAAATAACTGTAATACAGGCTTATTATATACCTGTGTCAATATATGTAATATATAGGGTATATGAGCACAGACTTTCACACAACTCACCATTCTCCACTCTATCTCATAACATTGATACACTTGAACACACATATGTTGAAAAAATAAATAATGACTACCATCTCCACACATATATGCAATAAGTGCTCACATATATATTAAGATAGCCAATCTTCATACTTTAATGGACAGGCTTAAAACCTGTCCATTAAAGTATAAACATTGGCTATCTTAATATATATCTGAGTATTTATTGTATATATGTGTGGAGATGATAATCTGGACCAACTGATGATTGCTGGTTTAGCATGAAATACATATATTGGTGATTATTTATCTATTCGACATATATGTGCTCAAGTGTATCAATGTTATGAGATGGAGTGGAGAGTGGTGGGTCATGTGAAAGTCTGTGCTCATATACCCATATATAACATTGTTTAAAAAATAGTTATAATAATCAAAAACATGTTTATTTGCAAATTTATTACAATTCTAGATATTTTTTATACAATAATTTATACAATTTTTATTAGAAATCAAATATATAAATGATTAATAATTTATTTTGAATAGAAATACTTTAGTTTTAAAAATAGAATGTTATATTAGTGGATAATGCAAATCTGCCCTAAATCTATTTAGAAGCTTACCTTTCCAAGTAAGCAATCTAATTATAATAATAATTATGAAAATATTTTAATTTTGCAATAAGTATTGACAAATTTTAAACTTTTAAAGCATATTTCATTAGATATAAGAGAAATAAATAAATATTCATTCAGATTTGTAAAAAAAGTGAAAAATAACAAAGAGTTCATTGATTTTGTGAAATGAAAATAATCTTTCTAGAAATAATGTATCATTTTTTTGTTTTGATTCAGATCTCATTTTTTAAATATTTATGGAAAGAAAATATGAACATTTAAAATTTATTTCAGTAGTTAACTCAAATGAAGTCAAATTTATTATTTTTTGATAAATAATGGCTTAATCTTAAATTCTATGTTAAATGAGAGAACAAAGTACATAATGAAATGTTAAAGCAACATCAGAGATTTAAAATAAGTTACTTTCACCTCATAAAGAAGATTCAATAACCATTTGCTTCCCACATAGTATCATTTTAATTTCTTATGCATTTGATTAAATATGCAATTTGCACAATAATTTTATATAACAAACTAATAAAAGCAAAATATTATATATTCTATAAAAGTAATACATCTTAAAAAACAATAAATTGACAAAATATAATAATTATAATTATATAAAACTAAAAAAGGAACAATTTTTGAAGTTTCTGGTTTTCAATTTATTTATGATTTACTAATTTTTGTAAGTTCTAAAATAAGAATATTATTAGTAATTTCAAAATTATTCTATATAAAATTATTATTAAAATTACATGTAATATTAATTTCCAATTACATTTTAAAATGAAAGTCAGAACATGTTATTTGATTTTTAATTCAAAGCATTTATCAAAAACTTCTAATTAGTGGCATCTTAATGTATGTAAGTGGAAGTACAAATATAAATTATCCACAAAATTTGAATAAGTTATATATCTATACATGCACATATAATCACATGCACAATTATATACATATAATATTTAATCACAATATGATATATATATATATACTTTTAAGCTTGATGTAATTATATGATATATATATATATACTTTTAAGCTTGATGTAATTAGAGGGGATTTGAACCCAGACATTCAAGCTCCCATTAGTTATCCACTCCACATTATATATATATATATATATATTGAAATAGTATTTATTAACTGGAATCCCATTTCACCTACTATGTTTCATAGTAATGCTTAGCCCAGATTTAAACCCATCCAAGTCCATGTATATTTACCTATATTAATGTATGTACACATATACAGTGCATATTTGTATATTTTAAATTAAATTCGTCTCTGCATAGGCATCATTATATGTGCATGAAAACCTATATATATGCGAAGAAACATAATGCAAAACAGTTTATTAGTGTTAGAATTAAATTATTAGTTATAAATCTTTAATTTATTGAAATAAAAATATACAAATTTCTTTTCATTTAGTACAAAACTTCACATATAATTTCAATTCTAGAGGTAACTAAAATACATATTTAACAAAATATTTATGCAACTTAAATCTGTTTTAAAAGATTGATTATGCCACACACACCAGGTTTAATTTGTGCAGAGACCAAGAACAAATTTTAAAATAGGTCTAAAATAAATTTTAGGACAAAGCAAAATCACTCAACCTGCACTATTTTACTATTCATTTAAATTTTGCTTTTGTTTTTTCTAAAACCTTAATGCTGAATTTTAGTACTAATAAAGCTATGTTAAATTTCAAGATTAAAAACTTAACCTGCAAACAAATTAATAAATTTTGCAGGGGGTATCAAAGAGTTAATATAAAAAAACCCAAATTTTAGCACTGAAAATTTACTCTCTTAAAATGAAACACTTACTGCCAGGAGCTATGTCCATTTTAAAAATGGAAATAAGCTACTAGAAGACCACCAAATTTACTGTCTTCCTTCAGAAGACCACTATATTAGAATAGAGGAGTTTGAGATCAGAAGCATGCCAAGAAGACATCAGAACAGAGAACAGCCTGCCTAGAGAAGTAACAGTGCCACTACATGCTGGATGACTCAGCTAGAAGATTGGTAATATTTTTTTTCTACAGAGCTGTTTAAAAATAAGTCTAAAATTAAATTACTTTTAAAGTTTCGATTATTGAACATTCGTAAGTTGTTACTTCTAAACGTTTTCTCAGTAAAATAAACTAAACTCTGTAATATAAATCTAAGGTAACTTTAAATTAATAATAATAACTGAATTAACTATAACAATCTTACTTACTAAATGAATAATTATAATTTAATAATTCTCCTAAACATAATAACTGTATCCAGTTATTATATCTATATTATTCTAATATGCAATCATGCCTATTTTTTGTATTATTTTGTTTATTTCATTGATATTTATGATATGCCATAATTCAAAATGGAGATTAATAATATTAGTAATTTTAGAGATGATTAGAAGCTCTCCTCTAATTAATTTATACTGCTTTTTAACAAACATACATCTCCATTTTGATATCTATTCTTATATATGTATGTTTAGTTAAGCTACTATGTCTGAGTTTATCATTAAAGTTTGCATGTTAATGAATTATGTATAGTTAAATAATTGCAAGAATGATATTATAAAGTATATTATACATAATTAATTAAACTCCAATTATGCTTTTCTTCTCCTTAGTTTATTATATAAACTGTTCAGATTTAGTCTTAAAACTAGATTACTTTAATGAAATTCTTCTTAACATGTTTTAAATATGCTAATTATCAAACTGAAGTAAGGTAGTTTTGCAGAATGAAACTAAAGTATTTAGCACATTCGTTTTAATTATAATATTAATATTATTTTAATAAGCATTATGAATGTGTTCTTATAAAACACAACCATGCGATACACCTTGCTATGTTTCTTTGTAAATGGGCTTATGGTGAAACACCTTCCCATTATTTTAGTTTGGACAGCCTCCCTAGAACTGAAATATGAGAGGCAAATTTGTAAAGCTGCTCCAATATCCCAAACTAAGATTCACTTTATGATAGCAAGACATATGGTCCAAGGGAATTGAGTACTTGGTACTGAATCTCATGACTAATTACACATTCATGCTGCAACTCTTATTTAGTAATTTAGGATTGTAGTGTCTGAAGCTCCACTACAATCACCAGTTCATTCCTCCATATTGTTATTCAATTCAGCATTGATCTGAACACCAGATCTAGTTTATTAAGTAATCTGCATAGGGAGCACATTTATTGCTCATTATGTACAAGTTAGTCAGGATAAATTATATTTTGTCAGTTGTCATTCTTGTAATATTTGATTCCTATAGCAAACTTAGAATAGATGGCATACCATATTCCAGCATGATTATGAACTGCAGATATTAAATTGTAATGAAGTAAAAGTTCATCCTTATATCTAACTCAGTTCATCATTGTAAGACACCAGCAAGTGTAAAATCCCAATGCACTTCTGTTTTGTAATAATTAACTTATAATGTTATTAGCAGTCTGTCCCAAATGTTATCCAAATCTATTTCATTTTAGTATTAATTATTAATAGATGCAATATCTCAGTAAGCCATATGTGTATGTGTGTTTATTTAGTTAATTGCTAATTTATTGATGATTATTCCCCGAGTCTCATATTCCATCCTGTTCTACTGCCAGCTTGCAAATTAAATGAGACTGAGTGTAACCTCATATATGCCATCCATAGGGTAGTAAATCATGGAGCAATGGTGAAGAAACTGAGGTGTGATCTGATTCAAAGTCTCAACCCCTCATCTAGATCAGCTTTGGGATAATTTGCTAGAACTCTGAATTTTGTTGTGTGAATGTGAAAATATGACCATTACAATATATACTAATAATTTTAATCACATGTAAATGATTTTCACTGCTGATCAAATATGTAGTATTTATAAATATAAATATGTTATAAAACAGTCATATCTGTATACATTACTAGAACAAATTTGCAAGCAGATTTTGAAGAACTATTTTTTAAACTTCCAAATATGTTTACCCTTTTATACATCAATGTCAATCTATTCAGTCTGACAAAAGAAGATATTGTCTCTCATCTGACCTTCAATTGTATATTGATGAACAAAAATGCTAAAACATTATATTAGCAGTGATCTTAGTTAAGTAAATCAAATCAGCTTACCATTTCAAATATTAACTTCAAATAAATACTGATCAAAATCATTTACATGTGATTAAAATTATTAGTATTTAATTGAGGTTAATATTTGAAATGAAAAGCTGACTTGATTGATTTACAAACTAAGATTACATCTATTATAAAGTTTTGGCCTTTTCTTGTATCAGTGTTTAATTTACTTACAATATATGTGGTCAAAGACCAGATAAAAAGAGGTAACTCCTTTTATCAGACAGAATAGATTAGCATTGATGTGCAAAAAGATAAATGTTTTGGAAAGTTTATTTAAAAAATGGTTGTTTAGAATCTGCTTGTGAATTTTCCCTTGTAACATATTCCAATGTGATGGTTTCATAAAATATATATGATTTGTACAAAATTATATATGTATAAATTAAACTAGGAAAAACCTTCATCCTGCAGTGGATCAACAGTGGTTAAAAACAATGATGATATATCATTTGAGATTAACTCACTAATAAGAATCCATTTTAAAATCAAAAGAGGGTAACTCTTTACCCTTTTCTTCCTTCATATATTTAAAGAATTGTGTGCAATACTTTTGCTAGAAGGAATTTTCAATCAATCAGAAATTTATTTTGAAATATTTTTAACCTGATTGATATATACATCTGGAAAGTAGGAACATTCTTTCATTTCTCATCTCAAAATATTACACAAAAGTATTTAGCACTATAAATTCATATGTATTACAAAATATTAGTGTTTGAAATCAACATTATTAAGATTAAAAATGAAATAATTTTTTTACTTGCCAGTATTTAGAGATAAATTTCTGATGAATTGAAAATTAATTTCTTCCAGCAAAGGCATTGCATACAATCCTCTAGATGTATGAAGAAGAAAAAATAAAGAGGTTTTTAAATTTTTGCCCATAAAATGTATTGTCACATGCTGAAGCTAGAGGGAACTTCAATTATATAAAGACATTTACAATGAGTTAATCTCAAGACATTACATAAAATAATTAGCACTGTAAATTCTTATTTATTACAATATATATTGTAGTGGTAGGTATTCAACTGAAATAAGCTGGATAACCCAACAAATGCTTCCCAGATTTAGGCAGCAATATATAATGGTATGCATAGGTACCAAAAGGTGATGAAAGGATACTTCAGCCTACTCTATTAATTATGATCTCCAAATTGGGATAACAAATATAAAAATACCAATCTTAAAATGGAAGCAGCATGAGATTGGAGTGGAAGAGAGCTAGTAAGTTAATTTTCTTAATCCTAAACCTATGGATCATCATTACAGAAAATATCATTTTACTTATATAATAAATAAACAGAGAACAGAAAACACTCAATTATATGTCCAAATTTATTAACAGTTAGTGTAATAGTGGGCTAGCTTTTGGAATAACAACTTATTATTATGTAAACTTAATTCAAACAAGCAAAAAAACATTCATTTTTACAAACACTCTCAGAGCTTAATTAACCTACACTCAGGGTTTACCATAACTAGTGTGACTTGATTACTTGCCAAAATATAAAATAAAAACAAAGGAAACATTTTATTGAATCTAATTTATATTTTGGTGAGTAATTAAGTCACACTAGTTATGCTAAACCCTAAGAGTAGGTTAATTAAGTGTTGAATGAGGTTGTAAATTTGAATATATTCTTTTGCTTATGTTATGAATTTGGTCAATCATAAGGTGTTATTCCAAAAGCTAGTCCACTATTACAGTAACTATTAATAAATTTAGTCATATAATTGAGAAAATGTTCTGCTCTCTATTTATTTATTATATAAATAAAACACCATTTTCTGAAACAATGATCAATATGTTTAGGATAAAAAGAATTTATTAACTTACTCTCTCCCACTCCAGTCTCATGCTGTTTCAATTTGAAAATTGGTATCATTATATTTGTTATCACAATTTGGAGGCTATAATTCATGGAGCATGCTGAAGGCTCCATTTATTACCCCATTGGTGTATATGCATACCATTATATTTTGTTACCCAAAACTGTAGGGGATTTGTTGGAGTAGCCAGCTTAATTAGGTTGAATATGGATATATGGTACCCAACATCGGGCTCAATAAACATGTAAAGTTGTAGTTATTTTTCACATTTTTTAACATGACCCAATAAGGGATTTAAGTGATTTTATGCTAATAATAATAGTATTTTATGATAACAATGCCTTTTGATGGTACAATATTTATGTCAACTTTAATATGAAAAAAATATCTAATGAGGGAAGGTTTACTTGGGGGAAAATTTTATTTCTTAGAAATGATTAAGAAAGACAAAGCTGTTTTTGCTTTTGTTAACATGCTTTTCTTATAAGCAGCAATGGAAAGTGTAAAAAGCTCTACTATTACTGTATTTACAGATAGATATAGTGTTTTATAATAATTTATTTTATTAGAGATATTTGATTAATTTAGTTATAATGGAAAATGATAGTACAAGTAAAATTCTAGATGATAGTGTAGGAAAGCAGCATAATATTCTAAGGAAACATGGAAATTCAATTTATAAAATGAATAGAAACAATTGAGAAAATTAGAGAAATATTGATGCAGCAAGAACTAAATGCTAGTAAAAATAGTGGTGATGGAATAAAAATAGAGAATGTGAAGTTTAATAACTCTGGAGTTAATGACTTTACAGTTGATGATATTTTGGTTGAAAATAGTATAGATTGTTCAAAACTGCATTAGTATAAATAGTGATTTTGAGATCAATAATTCTTCAATGAATGGTAAGGAAACAGAAACAATATAAAAAATTGTTAATTTGAAAATAAAAATTCAGAAATTGAAGGTTCTTTAGTTGCTGAGATTTTAATAAAGCATCAGTTCAGCAGAAATGACAATTTTAAACTTGAGTTTTTTAAACAAGGAAAGAGAAACAGTGGTAATGAAGATAGATTTTGTTTTGAAGAGACTTCCATGATGAGCTCAAAGTATGCTGATAAAATTTGTATAGAGGATAGCCATGAATATATCAATTCTAGTTTTGGTGAAAGAAATTATAAAACTGATGAAAATTTGGGGTTATTATGGGAGTTTGCCTTCATAAAGAGTTTGAGAGTAATGCATACTTTTAAGAATTTGAGTGAAAGAAACTTCTGTATTAGGATATATAACTGTGAAAAGTTATTTAAGAATTAGAGTATTATAAGATTTATCTTTTCACATTATATAGCTAATGATTGCAGGGTGAACACATTGTGTTAATATACAGCAGCATACACTTCCAAAATATAATTTGTCTGAATACATTAAAATGTGTAGATAGAAATGGCTACAGTCAAGAAAATATGGCTTGTAATTGAGAAGTCAGTAGGAATTTTATTTGTATAAAGAATCTGTATTTTAAATGAATTAAGGAATAAATGTGTAGGTAGGAATTTATGCCACTGGTTTGATATTAGTGATTCCTTATTTATCCATTACAGAATAAAGTTTGCTCCAAATTTAATCATGTTATTCAATTCCTAAACTCTTTCTTCATAACACATCAGAATTTTTTTATTATCTATCCATGTTATATTTTTTTTTTTTTTTTTTTTTTTGGGATCCAATTAAAACTTTATTTATCTAACAAATACTATTTCTATTAGCAATAAATATGATTCAAATCCATTTCTGTCTCTTATTGATTTCCGCGATGTTAAGGATACCTATTGTTCTCTTAACCTTCTATTTTATTTTCAACATATTTTTGTTAATTTTAACATACATCTCTATATTTCATTGAGTTGTCAGAAGTCTTTGTATCATTCTTCTGTAAGTATCTAAGTCCCAGATCCATAAGTAAAAAAAAATAGCTATTAAAAATATTCGTTTCATTTTAATATTAAATTATTTTTATCAAAAGCATTTTATGCGAGTTTATCCTATTATTAGTTTCCATTAAGTGTCTGTCTGTGTTAATGAACTGAACGAGAAATCTAAGAAAATTTATTAAATAATACTTTAATCTGATAACTCTTACATTTCCTGGAACTTAAGCATTATTTGCAAAATCCATCACATTATCAATAAAATGTGAATTATTTAAATAATCTCTGGTTATTTCTAATCCACAAAATACTTTTTATAAAAGTGCTGTTAAAAGTTCTGGAGATCTAGAATCACTCTGAAATATATCTTTGTCAATGTTAATTTTTTAAAAGATCATCATATGATCTAATTGTGGTTTGATGAATATTCTTCAGAATAAGACTATATCCTGAGTCTATATTTTGATGATCTAATGCTTTAATCATTGCAAAAATACTTATGATTTCAAATACATTTTGGTAATCGACAAATTTAAATAATAATTGCAATTCACATTTATTGCATTCTTCTATAACTTTTACAATTACTTGGATATGATTCACTGAGCTAAAAACACTTTAAAATCCACCTTATGTTTCCATTTGGTTAGAATCCAAAATTCACTGGAGAAGAGTTTAAATATTTTGTACAGAACTGATAGGTAATGGATACATATCTAATTTCTAATATCTTCTTTACCTGATTTCTTAAATATTAATATTATGACTACATTCTCCCAATCACCTGATACAACTTTGTCATTTACACATTTGGT
Source organism: Epiperipatus broadwayi (assembly GCA_028023455.1). Lineage (NCBI taxonomy): Eukaryota > Metazoa > Onychophora > Udeonychophora > Euonychophora > Peripatidae > Epiperipatus > Epiperipatus broadwayi. The sequence goes on along the minus strand of JAQFVV010006472.1, from coordinate 642,607 downwards.
ATATAACTTTGCTACCTATTTTTCTATTTCTTCATATGCTTTTTTTAAGAGATCAATAATAATTATATCATTCCTAGAGCTTTTCCCTTCATCATATATTTTAATTGAATATCTAGTTTCTTCATTTAAAGTGTTGAGCAAATTAGAATAATTATTGGAGATATTTTATTTTCTTGCACTTTATTACTATAGAATTTTTTATAAAATTCTTCCACATATTTTCTAATGCCATGTCTCTTTTTATAATAAATTTCAGGAATTCTTTTTATTGCAAACTTTTTTCCAATACCAAGATGTAATTTTACACTTTTGAGACTTTTATTTTCTTCTATAGCTTTTCTTGCCAGTGTACAATATTTTTTTATATTGTTATTAACCATTTTTCTTATCATTTTATAAAATTCTAGGTATTGACAATTCTAATGGATCATTAAAATTTTTTTTAATGTTCCTTCTTTTTTTGATACATCATCTTGTCTCAGTAGAAAATTTACTGATAAATTGTTACTTTTGTAATAACTATTTTTCTTACAGTTCATTATAGTGTATAAATTGTCTTATTTATTATTGATTTCAATTAAATATGAATCATATTTAGAGTCTATTAATATTTTAAAACGATTTTCTGAATGTTTGGAATACATTAATTTTGTTTTTATTAATAGATTTAATCTCTATAATTTTGCTTTAACATATATTTTACATCTCATTAATTGTTATTCACTTTTTGTGTTAAATCTACTGATATATTACAATTTTAAAATATATATTTTTTGTTAGTCAAAACATCAGTCAATTCTATTGTATTTTCATTTAAATGCTTCCATGTCCATTTCTGTTTAGCATTTTTTTAAAAAAAGTTAACAATGTGTAGTTTTTTTTGTTAACTCCAGAAATCTGTCCTCTCTTATCTGTGTTGTCATAGCCGAATTCATCTAGAGGACTTTCATTGTTCAATTATTTATCAATTTTAGCATTAAAGTCTTCTGTGAGAATTTTAAGATGTTGTTTGGTCTGATAAAAAGTTATTTTTATATCCACATAAAAATACATTACTTTTTTATATAATGAGAACTTGTTGAAACATAAACTTGAATTATCTGCATTTGATATATTCTATTAATTTGAATAAATAATCATTCCACTTATTCTCTACAATGTTGTTCTTCCATGTTTTATTTATATTGAATCCTACTTTACACGTGCTTCTAATTTTGTGTTTTTGTAATTACATGCCCACTTTTTAAAATTAATCACAGGTTCTTTTCCAATTCTTTCAGTCATTCTTTATTTAAAAGTGATCTGCTATTATAAGTAACTACATAGAAGGACATTGTTGAATGGCAGTTTGGGTCTATAATCAAGGCATTCTTAACAGGCTCTATCTTTGGTCAACAATCAGCTGATGACTTTACAGCTTCTTAGAATTAAAGTTTATAATTTTTTTTGTCTATTAATATTGTAAATATCAAAACAGAAGAGATCATTAACACACAAATTCATCATGCATTCAAGAAAACACAACTGATATTTCAATTGAAAACAATTGGGAAACTTTGAAAAAAGACAATGGCCTTTTTAAAACTCTATCTCAAAGATAAAAGCCAATAAACACATCATATTGGTTGATGCATGTTGGAGAGAATCCATACATGTTTGTTTACTTTATAAGTAATCACATAATAATAATAGACACAGTAACAGAAATGTATAGAGTGGACATTAGGAATTTGAACCATTAATTTACTTTAAGACCTCAAGATGAATCAAAGGGTTTCCTTTTGATTAATAATAAACTCCTTTCTATTTTTCTACTCTTAATATTTTTTATGAGTTACAGTAAAACATATGGTATGGCAGGAAACAACATTATTATATTGTTTAGCTAATGGTTTATTTCTTATTATTTTCTTTAAGTCAGTTAACATGCTGTATATACAAGCAATAATATGACATTTTTTATGAATGGCTGAAGTATTAGATGTAGTGAAAGTAGCTAATGCAATTTGTTTACAGGCAAAACTTTCCATACTTTAATGCCACCCTGTGCCAACCAGAGTAATCAATGGATGTTTTCTGGCATCCATTGACTACTCAGGTTGGCACAGGGTTGCCATTGATTACCCTGGTTGGCACAGGGTGGCCATCGATTACTCTGGTTGGCACAGGGTGGCCATTGATTACTCTGGTTGGCACAGGGTGGCACTACTGTATGGAGAGTTGTGCCTGTTTAATAACAGTTATGTGCTAGCATAAGAGATGGCGATCATGTGATGTTTAGCAATTTGTTTTGTTAGTGAATATTATTTAATAATATATTAATAGTTAAATTAGACAACCCTTTCCATGTCATATATTATGGAAAGTAAAAAAAAATCAAATATATAAAAATTGATAATGAGATTTAAAATATGAATTTAAGAGATTAATTTAGTTGTAAAATATCATAAAGTGTCTTAAATAAAATTGATTTCCAAAAGGTTTAATCATTTATTCAATTAAAATATTCAAAAGTTTGCCTCCTGTATCAACTAATTTTTAAAAATACATATAATGTATAATGTATTGCAGCATAGTGTTTAGTGGTTTACTAAATGTATAAAGAATATTTACACTGTATTATTCCATACACATATTAAATTAAAACAACAACTACAGAATAATTGAAATTTACTTTTAAGAAATACAACCATAAATAATTAAAAAGAAGTTAATCAGATCTTAATAATGAGGTAACTCAAAAAAATCAAAGGTTAACAGAGTTAATGAAAGAATTAAAAACTTGAGTAATATAAAAATAAATTCATATACTTAGGTAAATAAATAAATGTTTATTACCTAAATGTAATTATATGACTATAAGGCTTTCAATTGTAAACATTTCATATATAATAAGCTAATTATATTTTTATTAAGTACATATTAAGTTGATTCTTTATTATCTTTGAAATAATCGTAATTAATTATAACATGAGAGAGTTTCATGACATGCAGACCTAAACTCAAATAAAATTGCTAATATCAATGGTCATGAAAAAGAAACAATAATAAAAAAGTCATAAAAAATGAAGCAATTCTATTGGAAAAGATAATAGAAACAGATAAATAATGGGATTTATTGTTATATTCCTTACAATAAATAAAATATTTATATATATTTTATTAGCAGAACCCTTTCATAAAATCAAAAGAATTTGAAAACAGTTTGGACTGGAAGAGAATTCAACTTATTATCTACATTCTATATGAACCCCAGTGGTACACAGTGGATTAAAAAATGTTATGTTTAAAACATTTTATTTTTTAAAATCATAAATATAAGATAGCTAAATTTCTGTTAACTAATTTTGAAATAAAATTGGAAACGAGTAATTAAAATTATAATAGTAATTTGTTTAGTATTTTTTGCATAAATAATGAGAAGTTATATATAAACTCCCCCCCCCCCCCGCAGTTAATATTATATAATAACTAGATTAATATTCCAATTGGCTTTTTGAGCACATGAAATACTCCCATTCCAAAGCACAAAATAAAACTTTTGAAAAGACAAGAATAGACTATCTTATCCTGTCTAATAAGTTCATTTATGTAGGAAAACCTAAAGCACTTTGGAAAAAAAGCATGAAGATCTTAAATTGATTAAATTACTTTGTTAAAGCTATATTTCAGATTGCTTTATATTGTTTTAATTGACATTTGTAAAACATTTCAATTTATAGCTTGTCACTAACAAATCAAATACTGAAATATATAAATATAAACTTTTTCCAGCAGTTATTATTATATAGTAACTAGATTAATATCCTAACACTGGTTTATTGAGCAAGTGAAATGCAACTAAAACATTTCACAAAAATCAATTAAAGCATTATAAAGCAATCTGAAATATAGCTTAAAAAAGTAATGTGATCAATTTAAAATCGCCATGCTTTCTTTCCAAAGTGCTTCAGATTTGCATATATAAATGAATTTATATAAAAACGATAAGACAGTCTGTTTTTATCTTTTCAAACATTTTATCTTGTACTTTGGATTGAGAGTATTTTACATACTCAATAAACCAATGTGAGGATGTTAATCTAGTTATTATATATATATTAAAAATGAATAATATCTTATTCATTTCATTGTCAGCTGTAGTCTATCACATGTTAGTAAACTCTTTTTCTCTTGTTGTGAGAATAGTTAATAAATATAGCATTCAAGACATTAAAAAAATATATATATAGAAATAAAACAAATAGTTTAAAATAAAGTATTAAATGTGATAATTAATAGATAATGTTCAAATGGAAAAATAAATTATTAAAGCGTCATATTTTAAAATAATAATAAATAATATAATAGGTTTGTTAAAAATGTTTAAATTAAAAAGAAACTAATAAATTATATAAACTGTTAAAACTGTTTCTCTTATCAAAGATTAAAAAAATATATGGAATGTATTGCAAACTAATTCAGTTAAGTATATTAGTATTAAAAAAATAGATTTTAAATAAGTGGATTAAAAATAAGTCAATAAAAAGATTAAGCCTGTTTTTGATGTGTGAGATTTAAAAACAAGAAAATTTTAAGCAATTTAATAATTATAATGTTTTGAAAATTTAATCAATTAAATAATAATGTTATTTGGAAACTTCATGTAATTAAAATAAAATGAAATTATAAAGATATTAAAAATAAGAGATTATCAAAGGTGTTAAAAACAAGAAGTCAAAAGTATATATAATCAATTTTTCTTGAAAATAATCAGTCTGAATTTTTGATTTAGTTAAGCTGCATTGAATAGTTATTAGGATGACCAAGTAGAAAAGAGGAATAATTGTCAACCGTCTAAAATCTGAATGTGAACCACTTGTAAATTTAACCAAGCTATTTAGAAAGAATCTCTCTACTCCAAATGAAGAAAAAGATGTTTAAAGCTTAAATTTCAAAGGCAAAAAATTGATAAAGGACATTTTAGCAACTTGTAAAGACAGGGATGTCATTGTAAATGCAATTAATTAATGTAATGCAATTAATTAATGCATATCATCATAAAAGAAATATTAGCCCCCAAAATCCTCACAGTGAACTGTAGAGAATTCCAGAATTCCAAAAACAAACCTTATGCTATGTAAGTAAAAAAATAGAAAAAAAAACCTGTTTATCAGAATGTCATCCTAATATATAAGAAGAAACCCAAAAATAACCAGAATTTAATAATAAAAAATTGTTTATTTTTAACTGTTATAAATTTAATCTCTTTCAAATTATTCTCTACTTGACACAATAAACCAGTCTAAACATGTTTTTCATTTTTCAAAATAGGTCAGATATACTTGCAAAGTGTCTGGCAAAAAAAAGAGACATTTTTTTCATTCAAGAGATTAAAAAAAATATCATGAAGTGAGATCAAGTAAATATAGCTGATAAATAAGGTGGATCATGCTGAATCTAATTAAAAAGTGTTTTACATTCAAGGATTTGAGAAATGACACTTTGTTGGGGAGGACCTTGCATTATTTTTTGCCACAAAATGGGATATTTACATTTTATCACATCATATAAATGATTCAGAACATGCAGATAAAATACCTGATCATTATGAATTAAATCTGAGATAAAAATACTGTTTGCATTAAAAAAAACAGCATTGTTTTAATTTTGGACTACATTTTTCAAGCTTTTTAGAGATGTTGTGAATTAAAATTTTAAATTAAACCACTCATAAACTTGTGTTTTTATGAGATTAGTTTGCTTATAATATGTTTCAAGCATTACAACTGTATTCCTTGTGATTTTCTGTAAACAAAAACAGAATTTTACATTATTTGACCCTTTCAGCTATTATAAAAAAATCTACACATACACAAAACATATTTTACAAAAAATGTGCTATGTGGCCCCATAATTTTATATGGCAATGTCATTTGGCAGATTGATGAAGAAAGGTTCCTGCAAAAAGTATGTAACAGCCAAAATATATACTACAACAGGTGCACAAACCAGAGAATGATTTGAGTTATTTTGGGTTCTCTCTCATATTAGACATTTTAAGTTTTATTTTACAATATCATAGTTCATATTTAATTCTAACAAATGATATTTTGATATAGCATATAATATTCAATTGTCCAATCACTTTACTACTTTTACAATGCTTTATTTTCCACCCTTTTCCTACATTTTACAGTTTTGATTGCCCCAGCAATCTTCTTCAGAACATTATATCTCATAATTTCAACTTTTAGTAGAAAAAGTGTGGAAAATAAAGCATTGTAAAAGTAGTAAAGTGATTGGATAATTGAGTATTATATGATATACATTTGGCAATGCAATAGGCAAGAGTAGTTATTATACTTCTTGGATATTTTGGTATGCATAAAATGTTTATATAATATATTAATTAACAGATTGATTAAAGAAAAAAACTGAATGGTGTCTTTAAAAAAACACAGCATTTGTGGTTAAGCATCTTCAAATACAAGAGCTGCATTTTAAAGTAGCTCAAATATAAAATTAGCTTCATCATTTCTTTTATTATACATATAATAAAATTAGTTAAGATTTCATTTCTTTAAAAAGTCTGAAAATTTCAGAGTTTTTATATTATGTATGAAATAAGTGCTGGGTTTTGAGTTGATATTTTAGATCTAGTATCTGAATATTTTAACTCTTCCCTGACTTGGGAGTGTTCAGGATAGAGATTTTAAATATTTTCTCACACTGCACTTATTAATTAAGAGCTTGTTTGAGCTTTTGGTATGCTCTCTGTATTGCATTTTTGTAAATACAAGCTTATAAAAGTAATGTCAAGTTATATTCGACTTGTTTTTTTGATTATTTATTCAGTTAATATTTAAAACAAAAGAAAGCAAACAAGATGCTCACTTCAGATATCACCAAATCTATTCACTATTCCAAAGTACACTACAATAAACAGTGAAATCCAATAAACAGTGAAATCATATATCATTGTTTTAAACAATGCTATATGCCTAAGATATCTATTTAATTTTTTATTGGATAAACCCAAATTCAAATCAATAAATCACTAAGTTCTGATATACTTTTACAAATCAAGCATTACACATAGTAATGTAAATCTATGTTAAAATTCAATGATATTCTATTTAAATCAACTAGTTTCTAAAAAATTATAACATTTTGAGAATGTTCGCTAAACCTACATAATATTTATAATGTTTAAATAAAAAAAACCCTTACTCAGTTTTGTATATAATTTAATAAAACACTAAACATAATATTAATATTTTGTTTACACTTTACATTATATCAATATACACTTATTGCTTAAGCTATGTTTTAAAATGAAACACTCTACAAGAATTTATGATCAATAAATCTATTAGATAATCTTGCATTTGGCCATACCCAATCATATTATATATAAAATATACCTTAGGTTTCTATTGGGTATTTATTGACTTACAATCACTGTTTTTATTTATCTACTTAAATCTCCAATCAATCAGCAAAGATAGAGATTAAATTATACTAATTCATAAAATTTATGATCTCCACTTCAAAGAAGTTTAAAAGTAATTAAGAGAAATCATTTTGACTAATGACAGAACAAAAACTATTAAGATTTTTTTAACCAGACAAGATAAGCAAATTAATAATAAACCTTGAACTAATGAAGTTATTTCTACCAGTAATATTGACTTAGATAAGTAAACAAATATTTAAATGTAGTAACAAATATACAATTTATATCTAATCAGACTTAATAATGTATCAGAAAATATACATATATTTAACTCTATTGGTTTGATTTTGGATCAAACTTTAAGTACCAAAAATTACATTGCACATTAAAAAAAAATAATTAGACAGATTCACCAGATTTAATTAACTCTAAATTTATTGGTTAATAATTAAAAATTTATAATAGTAATAAAAAAATTGCATATAAAAGAACAATAACAAACGATATCTGCAATAGACTAAAATTGTAACCAGTTAAAAAATACAATACTATGTTTCTTTAATATATAAATAATTAATAGTCCATTACTATAGAGAATCAATAAGAATAATAATAAAATATGTATATATGAAACTCAAAAGTGTGTTGCATGACAATCATACTATATAAACGGAAGAAGAAATTTCAATAATCCAGACATTAAATAGGTTATACAATGAAAAAAAAAGTGATCCAATAAAAATAGATTTTTTTATTTATTCACTACTGTAATTTCTAAATAATTAAACTAACAATAAAAATCCATTGTATTTAAAACCTCTATATGAATATTCCCAACTTAAATCTAGAATATAAAAAAAATTAAACACTTGAAAACATCGGGCAGTAAATTAATCTATATCATCAGTAAGAGTTTAAATAATAGTAACAAAAATGAATCTCTCTGACTCTTTATCTAAGTGAATCTTATAATAGCCCATATATATATATATCATTTAACCGTATGTTTTAAAATAAAATATGAACAAAACGTACACATTTTTCTTTCCTTTTTTTTTTCAAATGAAAAATATATATACATAGATATTATACCATAAATGAACAGTTTCATTTCTTCTTTTTACCCACTAGTCTATTGTACCTTCTGGTTCCGTTTCTGATTCTAATGCATAGAGATGATTTTCCTTTAAATAGAAAAGACAAGCATGAATGATAACTATTGTAAATTTTATATCCAAGTGAATAATAAATGCTAGCTTTTTTTTTTTTCCAAATTAAGAAAGTAAAATTGAAATTGCTTAATATCATACCTAAGTTGAGTTAATCGATCTTGTGAAATTCATTGATCAGAATAAGATATCAATATGCACATCATTGGTTTGTATTCATCACAAATAAACAGATGGAATTCTAGATTTTGACAACAGAATATTTTTTTATAGCTGACTTGCAATGCAACACATTTTGATGGATTTTTTTTTCACATTTTGCCATATCCCCTATCTACGAGCTACTCCAATTGAATGGGAAGATGTTTGGGTTTATTCTTCCATGATTTGAGAAATTAATCATTTAAAAAATATAAAACTTTAAAAAGTTTCTAAAGATGAATATAAACATGTCTGTTCTAGGCAATGATAAAATTACAAGAACTCAATTTGCAGCATTTTGGTTCTATTTGTAACATACTCTTGCTGATGTTAATGTTGTCAGGACAACTGTTGAATATCAGTCAAGTTTCACTCGTTAATGTAAGAAAATTGTTTAAGAAAATTTGCCTCCAATTAATAAATGAAATGAAGATTTTAAAACAATTGGATACAGTGAAAATAAAATCCTGTTATATAAATTCAATATTATTTTTCATTTTAAGCCAAAATAAAAAATTCGTATTACATTTTCAATATTTTTTTAATTATTACATATATTTTTAATAATATTTCCCAATAAACAGATTTATAAACAAACATATATGAGACACAAAACATTTAATTTTATAATAGGTAAGTTGCTATGGTGATTGTAATAACAAAAATTGAAAAGTGTAATAATGGATAATAATATTGATTTTATTCAAATGATCTTTCTATGATTCACTTAACTATTTCCAAAATCTATTTATTTAATCACTTGTTTATATTTTTCCTGAAATTGACAATAACAAATTATGATTTGATGCTAGAATTAATAGTAAACAATATTATTTTATCATATTAGGTTGCCATAACTATCTAATTAAAATTAATACTTCAACACTTCCATTATCCATAGATCAAGTGAAATGAAAATTAAACAGGTTCAACAAACTTCTTTATTTTTTTTAATACTGTGACATGCAGCATTAATCTGGCACTTACAATATATAATGTTAAACACCACCATCCCAGTACTTAAATATATGAAGACAATCTATAGGAACATGATTTCATTTTCTTATTACAGTACTGACAAGAAATGAGGTGGGAGTGTGTATTTACTATAAGAGTATCCTATTTAAAACTGATCATGTTTAATATTATATATACATTCATGTTGTGAATTACTTCATTACATGTAGTTTATTTAAAATTTATTACCATGTTCAAATGGAAAAAAAATTCTTTACTTTGTTAGATAAAAATCAATCTGTTTGATCAATATAAAAAAAAAAAAAACATAAAATAACTGAATGCTCTTTACCTTCAAGTCAGTCTTCTTTATATATAAAGAAAACCAATGGGAAAATTATTTATTACAGTATTGCTGAGTACTGAGGTGAGTGTGTGTATTATAAACAACTGTGTTTATATATATATTATAACGGAACCCGCTACTCCAAAGTTGATGGCACCAGATATACCGGAACCACTGGCACCATACGATGATGTGAATATGACTAAGTAGTTGGATGATTTGGATGAAATGTGTCAACCAACCTAAACAAATCATATCCAAAATTTATGATTCAATGACACATTTGGGTATATCAGATGTTACTGAATCAAGAATGGCATCTAACAAAGGAAATGCATCTCACTACTGTCAGACCTAAGCCTTCAAATAGGATGCTAAAGATGTCACAATGAAATGCCTAGTTCCAAGTCACATCTACTTTCAATATACTAACTTATAATTTACTAACAAAATTTCAATGCAACTTAGATGAGTGCATATTCATTACACCTCTCTTTTTAGGCTCCATTACACCACAGAATTGGAACTCAGAGAGTTCCTGCAGTCAGTTCTCTTCAGGGATGGACCTACTCAATTATAAACCAAATATGCCTATATATAAGCATAGATAAAAAAAAATACTGATGATGATCAATTACTTACAAGAGCAATACATAATGGTGATGATGAGCATCAAACCTTTAATAGTGTAAATATCATAATGTGATGATGATCAACATCTAATGGTATCAATGCACAGAGTTGATGATGATGATCAAACAGAGATCAAATTGATTTAAACAACTTAATTTATTAACAACATATAAAATAAATATTTACAAACAAAAAATAATAAAATAGATAAATATTCGGTTATCAAGAATGGTTTTTCTATCATCTTAAAACTTCATACAACAGAAATAAAATAATTTGAAGTATATTATATACAAAATAATACTATATAATTCATTAAATATGTACATAAAACAAAATAAAGAAAAGCACAATGAAAGTTCACTAATTATAAAACTACCCCATTAATATAATTATTATAGTGATATTTTTAGGCTAAGGTAAATATATTATAAATACAATATATCTATAGCCCCACTCCTCTTTATATGGGTGTGTAAGTCTTGATAGAAATTAATGACAGATAAAGACCATTTACTCAGTGGGTTAGTTATGCATTCAGAAATAAAACAAAATTACAAGTAAATGTTAATAGATTATTTGGTCTTGTTGTCCTAAAGTCTTACTTTTAATATTAAATATATGAAAAACCTTACTTGAAATGAGGTTGTCTTGATGGATCAATGTTGATAGGAATCTGAAAATTTACTTTTATTAAAAAAATAATGATACATATTAATTGAAGAGGATTCCTTTTTTAATTTAAATCAATATGACATTATCCATCCACTGGTTCTACTTTTAAATTGTAGGTGATCGAATTTGGAAAACAAATTTTAAATACACAATAAAAAAATTATAATATATAAACTTTCAAATAAAAATGAGAAAAGTAAAAAAAAATAATCATGTGAATAAAATATGTAATTTATCTTGAGTAAAGCAAGCATTCAGTCCAAAAAATGTCAATATCCATGGAAACTGTTATTTATATATCTCATGCTCCTTGATCGAAACAAACACATATGAAATATCTTTCCTGACTATATGAATCCATGGAAAATGGTGGTATACCAGCATTCTTGAGATAAACATTCTGATGAAAAATTTTATAATTTCATAATTCCATAATTTCCCAATGACATAGAAGCTAGCTGGAAAGGTCCACAGCACTGTTTTTTTTATCCCGAATACATTGTACTGATTCTTTTTATAAACTGTTATTTATAATTTGGCTTAATTATATATAAAAATAGCTTTTAAAGACAACAGTTAATTTTTAATAGTTTCAGATTTCCTTTGCATTACTTCTATTATAATGAAATTTAGCTCGAAGAATAACTTAAGTCACTAATTCATTCCTGTCAATCTTAAATTAAAGTTCAACTTCTTGAAACTATAAACATTAAAACTTTTTTTTCTTTAAAAAAGCAAAAAGTTTTTTTCTTTTTCTAAAAGAAATAAAAACTTAACTTTTTCTGCTGTCTGTTCAATTCCTGATTTTCAAGTCAAGAACACTACTCTCTGTCGATTTAATTGTATATTTTTTCCAGCATTTATATAATAATGTATTCCAGTTTGATGAATAAATTATTTCATTAGTTTCTTGCTAACTGTAATTCAAAGTTTAACTTTCACATTTTCTTCAATCCAAGTTAAAAAAAACAACTTTAAATTACTTTTAAAATAAAAGACTTTTTCATTTTTATGTCTGACCAGTTTTGCTGTTTAACCTTTTAACCGCTAATTTTATCAATGGTTGTATCAGATAAAAATCAAATCTTTTAATTGGCCAACTCACAAACTGAAGACAAAGCCTATTGTTAAAACATATTCGCCTATAATATTAAATTCAACTCAGATACGTTTATAAAAAGTATATAATTAATTTTTCAGGTTATGAAGAAAACGAAAGTTCTTTCAAAAATAAATTGCTATTTATTTATTCTAAAATATTCAATATCGGCAACATAAAAGTTATAATGTAAACAAAAAGATCGACTTTTACGTTATAGAAAAGTAAATATTTCTTTTTACTACATCTTCAATATGTTTACTTAAATCTTCAATATTTTTCGAAAATAATTTTGTTTTTTTATTATTCTCTCTGAAAATAATTTTAATTTCTCAAAATATTCTTTTATAATAATTAAATCGTATTCGAAATGAAAATCTCAGCGTTTTTCTTTATTTTCTTTGATCAGGCAGTTTCTTTGTTCTTTCCAGCCAATCAGAATGTCTTTTTCGGCTGAGAGCATGCTAAGAACCAATCACAAATAATGTTCCTTCTTTGTTTAGGTTTAAATGCATTTTTTTTCTATTTTTTACTTCTAAAATAAATCGGAAGATGTCACCATCGTACAGAACTTTTAAAAACGAATTCAATACGTGTTTAACGAATATTTTCGTATAAAAACTGGCTGAGTTAGAGTGATTTCAGATGTCGACGAGGAGCCTCGTAAAAAACAGTCAAAGAATTAATAAAAAGTTAAAATCAAGTGAAGAATGCCACATTCCTTTTTTTTCACTAGTTAACACATATTGTTACAATTTATTTAAATAAAAATCAAATTATAAACATTATTATTTTTATTTAATTTTTCATTATTCCCAAACTCCATCATTTATTAAAAATTTTGACCTCATATAATTTTAATCTTTAATTATGTCCATCCTATAAGTCCATTATTTAGTATTTTTAGTTAATGAAATTAATGAATAAAAAAAAGATAAACAATTAATTTCTACCAATAGATGAACGTATTCATTTATATGCATATATACATCATGTGTATAGCAACTTTGTTTACTTTCTCACAATAGATTAAAAAAAAGAATTAATTTTTCAAACATATCAATCTATATGTATGTTTATATATGTATATGCTAATTTGATATAAGCAAGTATGTAGGATATTTTATTTGCCTACAACTTGGTCTGAATTCATATATTGAAAAAGAAATTGGTAGGTGTGTAGGCCAGTTGTAAGCCATCACTTAATATATATATATATATATTTATGGAGTAAATTATTTTATTATATATATATATATATATAACCATTAGAAACCAGTCAACACTTAGACAATTCTAATATGGATAACAATCAAGAATTTCAAACTGTTGTCAAAGCAATCTCCTTTTAGCAATAGAGGTGTAATCCCACCACCATTAATAGTCTATATATATATAATAAAAAGTCAGATGTCACATGACTTATATATAGCTTGCATTTACCAATATGTAAACTTAAGAGCATGCTATAACTCTAAACAAGCTTTTATTTATATATATATTTTATTATGATAAATGCTACTACAAGAGAAGGCATTCAAATCATGTTTATCTTAGATTGTTACCATCCCCAGACCGGTTTCGACCTATGGGTCTCTTCAGTGAGAAGTTGGGACACTAGATTCAAAAAACCAACTCAAGCTAAGCATTTATCTAAAATATATTTCTCAAGAAGAAGATCTAAACCTTTAGACATCTGCATGTCTTTAAAGTCAGCTCTCCAACTGAAAAAATTATATGGGCCTGAACTTAATTCAGATACTCCATATATTAATAGGCTTATCCATTTAATTTAGCCAAAGCCCCAACAGCAAAAAAATAATAATATATAAGTCATGTGATATCTGACTTTTTATTATTACTATTATTAATAAATTGAAAGTATGCTAGCCTTTCTCACATGCGCAATTATAACAGAGAAAGCCAATCAGATTTTAAACAGATATCTAATAAATAATCAAGCTTAGACACGAGACAGAGATTTTGATAGAAAAGGTTGATACCAACCTTTTCTAAACTTAACTTTTATATATATAAGCCAGTCTTAAGCATCTTAGCCCGAAAGCTTTAAATATATAAACAAATACAATTATCATTCATTGTGTTATAAATATAATATATTACGGCACGAAATATCAGATTTACTATATCGTAATTTTCATAGCAGCAACAATAGTAAACAATATTTATCTAAATCGCATGTTGAAAATTGATAATAAATTGAAAGTATGCTAGCCTTTTTCACATGCACAATTATAATAGAGAAAGCCAATCAGATTTTAAACAGATATCTAATAAATAATCAAGCTTAGACTTAAGACTGGCTTATATATATAAAAGTTAAGTTTAGAAAAGGTTGGTATCAACCTTTTCTATCAAAATCTCTGTCTCGTGTCTAAGCTTGATTATTTATTAGATATCTGTTTAAAATCTGATTGGCTTTCTCTGTTATAATTGCACATGTGAGAAAGGCTAGCATACTTTCAATTTATTATCAATTTTCAACATGCGATTTAGATCAATATTGTTTACAAACGTTGTTGCTATGAAAATTACGGTATAGTAAATCTGAGATTTCGTGCCGTAATATATTATATTTATAACACAATGAATGATAATTGTATTTGTTTATATATTTAAAGCTTTCGGGCTAAGATGCTTAAGACTGGCTCATATATATAAAAGTTAAGTTTAGAAAAGGTTGGTATCAACCTTTTTTATCAAAATCTCTGTCTCATGTCTAAGCTTGATTATTTATTATATATCTGTTTAAAATCTGATTGTCTTTCTCTGTTATAATTGTGCATGTGAGAAAGGCTAGCATACTTTCAATTTATTATCAATTTTCAACATGCGATTTAGATAAATATTGTTTATTACTATTATTATTTTGCTGTTGGGGCTTTGGCTAAATTAAATGGCTAAGCCTATTAATATATGGAGTATCTGAATTAAGTTCAGGCCCATATAATTTTTTTCAGTTGAAGAGCTGACTTTAAAGACATGCAGATGTCTAAAGGTTTAGATCTTCTTCTTGAGAAATATATTTTAGATAAATGCTTAGCTTGAGTTGGTTTTTTGAATCTAGTGTCCCAATTCCTCACTGAAGAGACCCATAGGTCGAAACCAGTCTGGGAATGGGGACAATCTAAGATAAACATGATTTGAATGCCTTCTCTTGTAGTAGCATTTATCATAATAAAAAAAATATATAAATAAAAGCTTGTTTAGAGTTATAGCATGCTCTTAAGTTTATATATATTGTACCTATATTGGTATAGGCACATATAATTTTATCTAAAATTATTATTAAAGTAATCTTTCATAAAAGAAAAACATAAAATTAAATGTTGGAGAGTTTATTGCAGCTTGTTTTCGAAAAAGATAAGAATTAAATAGTTTTTTTTTTAGTATTAGTAAAAATATAATTTAAAAAGTTAAAACATACAAATCTCTTTTCATTCAAGTTTAATTAAAGAAAAAATAATGTTAAAACTAATATATGACCGTATATATGTGCGATTATCAACAATAGAATAAATGTTATTTATAAAGTTAAAGAAGATTATTATTAAAAAACATGGCAATGGTTATTAATTAAAATATAAAACAACATCTCTGCATGGCTATTACTAATTAAGCAATCTTCCAAAACATGTTTATCAAAGGATTAATTGATAAGGAATTTGACAACAGATCTTTGCCGGAGATATCAGAAAGACAACAAGGCGCAGGTATAAATAGACCTTTTTTATCGGACAGTAATTCATTCCACAAATTAATTGAGTGAGATGAGTTCCACAAATTAATTGAGTGACATCAGTTCACAAAGTAATTGAGTAGTGCAGTTCAGAAATTAATTGAGCAGTTAACAAACAAAATGCAGTGTTGAGAAGATCTTGGGAACACACGTTTATCTCCAGCCCAGATGTCCGAGAAAACAGCAGATCTGCCCGTGAAATAATGTCAGCTTAACATCTTAGAAAATCTCCGTCAGTATCTATTTGTCTCCGATAGTAATAATCGTGAAAATCAGGAAACTCAGCAAGGAAACGTCCCAGCCGGCTGGAAGCATTCATACTGGAACCATTCATATTAGAAGAAACAACAAAGAAGAAAACAAAGTGTTAAATCTACGTTCAAAATCCTAGGTAAAACATTTGCTTATTTTCGTTATACTGTAATAGCCATTGCATTTCATTAATTCGTGCGAATCCTCCAAGAGTCTAATTATATGAACTCGATATCATACATAAATGAACTATTGATATGTGTGTGATTAAATTTCAAATGCTATGTAGTCCTTTATTATCATTATTATGTGCATGCATGAGTTAATATGTGCGTGATCATTATATCAATATTTATTAGTTAAATTAGAGTGTTCTGTTATTAAATCTATAGGAATATTTAAACTATTTAGAAATGTTAATTTAAAATATGCGTGTGTTTTATTAGAATTATAAAATGTTTAAATTTAGTAAATAAATGTTAGTTAATAAATTATCTTTAAAATTAAACTTTATCTGTCGGTCAATTCTTTTTATCAATTCTTTTTACCAAATTCTTTTTATCAATTCTTTTACAATTCTTTTTATCAATTCCTTTTATCAAGTCTTTTAACCACTAATTATGTATAATCTATTAGTGATTACAAACAGCTGAGCTAGTCGTGGATTTAGGCGTTGAATTAGCTGCCACTATTCAAAGTGCGTTGTCTATTCTTTTAGAATAAGCAGCTGGTGCCCGTGTTTATACACAAACAAAAAAAAGTGCTTTGAACTTGGTGTTGAACTCAACAGCCGAGAAGAAGCTATGTCCTGGAAATGTAACGCTAGTTATATACTTTATAGCTATCGTTTGGGCATACATACTCTCCGAGTATGTTCTTCTCTGCCTAAGAGGCCGGGATTCGAATCCACATATTCGAACTCGGTTCAATATATATAAAGCATCTCCAATAACCTTTCATAGAGAAATAGTAAAAGTAAAGTGGACTTTACTAATTGAACTTGCAATTTTAAATAGTGGAAATTCTAATAGTTTACTATTCTAGTTTTATTTTTTATCTATATTGGCTAGATTTCTGTTTAATATAATATTAAATACCTATCTAGAACCTTTTGGATTACCTGTCTATTACAAACAAAGCCTACTTTAAGTGGGAAAATGTCAGTTTACATGAATAGGATACAAATCCAGATTGTGGATATAACAGATAGATGTGTTCAAGACTCTGTTATATATTTTATATTAAATATATTCCATAATAAATATATATAATATTAAAATAGTATTATAATTGACTTATTTATATAATCAAAATTTTTTTAATCACTAAAAAAAAAGAAGCAGAAAGCAGAATGCTTAATTTATTAACTTTATCAATTTCTCAGTAGATTTTCATTATTTCCATCTTTGTTTATCACATAACTAAGAGTAACTAGAGTCCAATCTTTCAAAAATAAATATAATTAGAATTGATTACCCGAATCCTCAGTCTGTCAGCAAAAAAAAAAAAGTATTGAACTTTTACCCACAGGATTTAAACTTCTGATTATACTATGAAAATTCTAACTATAATATGATATATATATATATATGTATAATATGTGTATGTAAAGTCACTGGATTAAAAGACATTTCAAGCCTCGTTATATCAATGC
Source organism: Epiperipatus broadwayi (assembly GCA_028023455.1). Lineage (NCBI taxonomy): Eukaryota > Metazoa > Onychophora > Udeonychophora > Euonychophora > Peripatidae > Epiperipatus > Epiperipatus broadwayi. Next base: position 624,423 of record JAQFVV010006472.1, on the reverse strand, counting down.
ACTATCTTCACTTATTAGATTTTCTTATGAAAAATCTGAAAATAGTGAATTATGCATTGATATGACTAACTAAAAAAGTTTATTGATTCAATGATTACATAAATGTTAGTTTTAATATATATACATTATAACTTTTACGTTTTGATTTAGGTCTTTTATTGTGCACGATAAGTACTAGTTAGCCAAACTATTTAATGATAATGAACTGTTCCAGTGGAACACAGATTTTTAAAGAATATAGTTATGTTGCATTTTCATTGAGACGTACAAAGCAAATAATTAACAGTAAGAGTGGATATTATATTTTCCCATCACTTAATTAATTTGTTATAAGAAATTTTTCCCATGTTTTAATCAAACATATTGGCAAAGGTATTTTACACAAGTCTCTAAACTTAATAGTAAAATTTAAATAACTAAAATTTAGCATGTACAATGAAAGGTTTATATTATTAGTAAAAGTTTTATTAACACACATTAAATATTTAAACAATAAGAATTATAATATTGAAAAGAACACACATACATAATCTGATAATTATATAAATCACTTAATACAAATAGTTCACTTCACTTTTAAGGATAAAATCATAAATGGCTCTTCTCTTTTTTATGCTAAATTAGAAGTTTACCTTTTAAAGATCAAGTTCACATATCTTTTTGATTTATTTATATAAATTACAATATGGTCATTGACTTACCTGTAAGTTCTTTTGATGAGGAGTCCATAGTACTTATATACTTTCATGTCTCTGATCAGTATTTAGGGAAAGATTAGATGAAGCTTTATGAAAGAAAGTATCAATGAACAATCTGGTTCATATTCACACATTATGATTGGATTCAGTGTAATATTTCAATATTGAAGCATTTTCCTGTGCCTTTGAAATGCTGCATATAAGAAACAGCCAGAAAAACATGGGTAAAAAGACCACTTTAAACTTCTCTGCTTCTTTTATATTGATGGGCACTTTGAGATTTCTGTGCATCTTATTCTTTGTTTTATTATCATTTGATAATCTTCAACATTACTTATTACTTTTTAGTTACATCTTTTTTTTCTAAATTATTTCAGCCATCTTTAATTATCATTAAGAGGTTTTACTCTGACAGTAATCTGTATTCTTTCCAATATTAATGTTAGTTTAATAAAATAAATATTAAACACAAATAACTTTCATTGTATGCATCAAAAGAAAATTATACTAATTAATAAACAAAATTCTAAATTAGATCCATTAATGAATTTTTAATTGCCAATATACTTATACCATATATATGTAAATGGTACAATACCTCTGGGGTTGCAATGAGAATAAAATAGGGGTTTGAACATTTTATTCTCCATGCATCAATCTTTATAGAGATCTTCTTTTAAATCATGTTCTGATCTTATAAGGTTTCAGGGACCTAGCATTATAGGCATCTCTTTGTCCACTGTTTTTTAAAGTGAATGAATTTGGGCAAACCTTTCTGATGATCTGGTAAGACCCATCATGCAAGTTTTTAAATTTTTTTGAAATTATGTTTTTCAGTTTGATTCACAGAGTTCACTTTGACCCATACCATATCTTCTTCTTTAAACTTATCAGTTGTGACTCTTTTTTACAGTGTCCATAGTTTGGCACAGTATTCCAATTTCACCCTTGTCTTTCCTTGATCTCTTCCTTTATCAATATTTTCTGCAATAGTGATTAATGAGAATTTATATAATCAGATTGCTCACCTTAATTGAAGTTGTATAGGTGTAAACCCATTGGATTTATTATGAGTCCAATTTATGTAATTTAATACCTAGAAAAGCTGTTTCAGCCATCCTTTATAGTCAGAACCAGTATATACCCTGAAGAGGCACCCCAACTCTCTCATCATCCAATTGCATGGGTTAGACTGCAGAATCCATATGGATGACAATACTTTTTGACCAGTATCCTCGCTATCCACTCTTGCCATTTGTGAGATATGAAAGGTGTACCATGGTCTGACAAAACCTACTTTCTCAAAGTATTGTGTCTCAAGAACTCATATGGCATTCCTAGTATTTTCTTGGAACAGGATATGCTGACACCCACTTAGAAAAAATATTATATACCACTAATACATAATTTATTTCTCTAAAAACTGGTAATGATCTATAAAAATCAATAGCTATCAGGTCATTTGATTAGTTAATAATGATAAGACTCAATGAGATCTGATATGACTCATTGACTGATTTTATCTTTAGGAAGGTATCACATGCACTTACTATGCTGACAACCTGTGCTCTCATATTTATCCAGTGAACCATATTTTCACTAAGACTTCTACTTTATTAACTCCATAATGTCTATAGAACTGGTGGGTATATGTATAAGACTTTCTTGTAAACTCTCTGGTGTAATCATCTTCCATTGATCGCTTTGCAGGTCTGTTATGTATTATAGGACCCAACTTTTTAGTTGGTACCTATTTCTGATGCCAGATCCCAACAATTCTCCTTTCATTTAAAATTTGACTTCTAGTTGGTCAATAATTTTTTTGTAGGTGGGGTTTTGCTGTTGCACTTTTCCCAGGTGTCTTAATCCTTCTTCCATTATAGCACCCTCCTCTAATTCTATATTTGCAAACAGATATCTTCCACTTGCAAATGATTTTGAGCCCCAGGACTGATACTCTGGCTCAATGTGTTGGCAATTACATTTTCAATCCATTTGCAATACTAGATGGAATGACTGAATTTTTAAAGAAAAAGGTTCCACTGGATTAACCTCCTATTTATTAAAATAATGTGATTTAGAAATTCCAGGCTCTTATAATCTGTCCTGACCCTGTCAAGAACTGGCAGAACTTCTGGAATTCCAATACCACAGACAATGTCTCTTTCTTTATGACAGAGTAATTAATCTCTGCACCTCTCAAAAGTCTGCTGACAAAAATTACTCCCAAGGTATTATCCCCCTGAGATTGCATAACAGCTATACTTAATCCATACCCACTGTTGTAAACCTGGCCAATAAATGGTTTTCTTAGGTCAGGGTAAACTAACAACACTTGGCTAAGAAAAATTTCTTTAATAAGCTTAAAGTTAGTTTTGTAATCTTCTGTTCATTTCCATTGTGTCCCTTATGTAACAGTTTCAGCAATGGCTCCATGTTAGTTGTGAAATTTTCATAAAATTTATTGTAGAAAGCTCCCAAATGGCCTAACTTGTTTTGGTGTGTGGGGTGCTGAGAAATCTCTGATTGCCTGAATTTTATCAGGATGAGAGCTTATTTCATTCACATTAATTAAGTACCCCAAGAAATTTACTTCTGATGCTATACAGCATTTTTGTACATTAATTTGGATACCCTTTATTTTGCACTCTTGAAGAAACATCTTGAGGTGTTGTAAATGTTTGTGTGGTTACCAAATGTAATAAACAACATTCATGTACATAGTATTTGTCTTTTTTATCTCACTGAATGGAACACAGTCAAGACATTCTAACAGGCCAGCTGGGCAGGATGCAACTAGATCTAACAATAGCTGGCAGTCAAATCTAAAGTGGAAAATACATTTTTGCCCTGGAATTTATTTACTAATTTATTAATTGGTGGTGGAACATTTCATTTTTATCAGGCCATGTGATCTTGCTTAATTGCCTGGCATGTAAGCATAGTTTTATTGCCTCATTTTTTTTGTTACAACCACTAATGGGTTATTATATGTTGATGAACATTTGGTTATAGTATTCCACTTCTCCATTTGGGCTAATTGTTTCTCTACATTATCTCTATATTGGTGTGACACTGGGTATGATCTCACATGATATAGTGTACTGTCCACAACCTTGATTCAGTGCTCATAACCTTTAATAATTCCATATTTGTTTAAAAAGTCAATTTATATTCAACTAGTACTTCTTTTTTAAGCCCCCTTTCATTCTCCCCTCACTTCCTTTATTAGTTCACTAATCCATGTCTCCATTAAGGGTTTTTCCATCTCACACTCTATGTTACATATCTTTCACTGATTCATTCTCATCAATGACCCAAACTCCACTTCCTCCTCTTTGCAGATAATCATTTCCTCTTTATAATTGATCATGAATCTAGTTTTATGCATAAAGTTGGATCCCAGTATGGCTTCATTCACCAAATCTTTTAGAATCAATAATGTATGATGTATAATTTTATCCCCTACTTTAATTTGTGCCCAAACTTGTTTTAAGCCTAATTATTCTTGTTTTTGTTATTTTCTAGTGTTATTTGCATGATTCTCACTGGTAGAGTTTGTATCAAATAGGTTGTCTCTGCATACACTGATTTTGATGCCTTAAGGCTAAAGCTTTTACATTATTTCAAACCAAAATTTTCTCTAATTGATTTCCAATCCATTCCTGTGATAAGACTTTCAAATCCATTAACTTTGAATTCATTTTCTATTTAGAAAATGAGTTTGTAAAATCTGAACAAATGATTCTAATTTAGCACTGTCTTTAAAGTTTTAATTTATCATTTTAACTAATTAATAAAAAATTTCCTATTGTCTTTGGAAAAGGATGGATCTGAAATCTTATCAAAGCAATGTAACTTTTAATCATATAAATTTGAACAAAATGTAAAATATGAAATAAAACATTCTGATGTAATAAAAAACTTTATAACAAATATATATTTAACTATATTTTCATGAATATTTTATCAATAGACAATTAATAACCTTAACAAATTTAAACATAAGATAATTAGCTTCAATAAATATTTAATAACCTGTTTTAACTGAACCTAATGTATATTGAAGATAGTATAGTCTCATTGCATTCGGAAATATTCACTGTTAGTAACAGGGTTGAACTAGGTTAAAGGTGAGATCTCATGAAGCTCAGATCGAAATTAGATCTGACCACTTCACTATTTGTTTTGTTCTTCCATTCTGTCACCTCCTGCAGTATTTTTTCATTAATGATCTCATGACCTCTTTTGATTCTGTTTCTCATTCTGCCATAATTTGCATATTTTTGCCATCCCTTAATTTCATATATTTTCCTGTTTGAGTTATTTTTGCTATAATAAAACAAAATCTTAACACAACTCTATTTCTTTAACTGTTAAAAATAATATAAATTCAATATCTTATTTTGTTTGTTTTGCTAATAACTTTGTATGCTAACACCCCCTCTCTTTTGTCATCTTATAATATCTTATCTCTAACTGCCTTTTCCTTCATTACCAGATTTCACTTGATTTTACTTATAACTTTTATTTCTTATTTAACTCATGTGCTATTATTTTGTTTTAATAAAGAATCTTTCTTAAAATCTTTCATTCCCACTCTACTCTTATGGAATAAAACTTTTGAATCTCACACAATAACTTCTCTTGTATTTATTTTCTGAATATGTATTTCAAATTCCACATTTTAGGCCACTATTGTAATGTTTTTATATTCCATTGTAACTTATCTCAGGTCGTGGTTTATGTTTATCAAAGTCTCACATTAGGAAGCCATTTATAACATTTACATTAGGATTTTAGTTCTTTTACTGGGAACTATAATAACAATGGTCTATTACAGTAGGACTGTGAATATTTTAAAAAATATAGGTATGTTTTCTGACCAAAAGACCTAATGTTTATTATAACTGAAATTGACAATGGAGTTAGCTTAATTTATTTAAGAGGGTGTCAGAATCTGTAGGCTTCTAACTTTTGTCACATTCTTATTGAGACTTACAAAACAAATAATTAACAGTAAGAGTGGGAATTATGTTTTCCCATCACTTAATTATTTTATTATAAGGAATTTTCCCCAGGTTTTAATCAAACATATTGGCAAAGGTATTTTACATAAGTCTTTAAATTTAATACTATAATCTAAATAACTAAAATTTAACATGTACAATAAAAGGTTTATGTTATTAGTAAAAGTTTTATTAACACACATTAATTATTTAAACAATAAGAATTATAATATTGGAAAGAACACACATACATAATCCAATAATTATATGAATCACTTAATACAAATACTTCAACTTCACTTTTAAGGATAAAATCATAAATGTCTCTTTTTTTTATTACTCAATTAAAAGTTTATCTTTTAAAAATCTACTTCACAAATATTTTCCAATTTATTTATGTAAATTACGATATGGTCATTGACTTACTGTAAGTTCCTTTGGTGAGGAGTCCATGGTACTTATTTATGGCTTCATTTTGATAACACTTTGGTGTCTCTGATCAGAATGACTCATGAGAGAAGGTAACAGTGAAAAATCTGGTTCTTACTCATACATTATGATTAGGTTCAGTTTAGTGTTTTTGTATTGAAGTGTTTTCCTGTGAAAATGCTGCACATAATAAACTGCCAGCAAAACACAGGTAAAAAGACCACTCCTAAACTTCTCTGTTTTTTATACTGACGATCATATTAGGATTTCTGCACATCTTATCCTTTGTTTTATTATCACTTGATAATCTTTAACATTCCTTATTACCTTTTTAGTTACAAAGTCTTTTTTTTGTAAATTATTTCAGCCATCTTTAATTATCATTAAGAGGTTTTACTCTGATAGTAATCTACATATGCTTACATTCTTCTCAATATTAACATGACATTAATAAAATAAATATTAAACACAAATAACTTTCATTATTTGCATCAAAAAAAATTATACTAACTAATAAAAAAAAATCTAAATTACATCTATTGATGTATTTTTAAATGCCAAAATTTTTGTTCCATATATATGTAAATGATACAATATATATATATATATATATATATATATATATATATTGTATCATTTACATATATATGGATATATATATATATATATATATATATATATATATATACATGTAATTACATTTGCCAAGCTTATAGTCAAGGTAATTATTAAAAAATCATAACTGAATCAATTTTTTCCTAATTGCAGAGTATCTTTTTCTTCTCCACAGCATTTTCAAAAAATTTCATCATTTCATTTATCCATTTTATATATGGTTTTTTCCTAAATATTTTTTCACATCTTTTAAGATATAGTTTAGGATTTCAATTGTTATCTATTAATCATCTTTTTTAGAAACATACAACTGTATTTTTTGTCATCCACAAATGTTGCTTTCAGTTTCTTTTTATTTCTCTTAATATACATTTCTTAATCTTTATTCTATAATTTGAAATATCTATATTGCTTTTCTAGTAAATATCGAAATTCCAAATCTATAAGTAAAAAATGGTAAAATCTTTCTTTTAAAATACAGGCATATTTCTTTTTAATACTAAGTTTTTTCTTATAGAAAACAATCTATCAAAATATAATTCTATGATTAATTCCATCCATTATGTTCTCATCTATGTTAATAATCTGACCAAAGTAGAGATAGTTATTAACTGTTTTTAGTTTATGATTATCAATATTTATTTTCTCGTGTGGAAAAAAATTAGATATTGTTTTAGTTCTATTTTTTCATTTTATCTGATAACTATTGTAGTATTCCCTGAAGCTTTGAAGCATTGTTTACAAAAATACATCTCCCTATACTTTTATTCCCATAGCTTTCCATTTTAATCCACAAAATATAAGACCACTAAAAATGTTAGAGATATGGTATCATCCCTTAATACAGTCTTATTATTGATAATCTTTTTGGAATCACCATATAATGTTACCATTGATGTTGCATTTTGATAAATATTCTTGTATGTCAATATTCCGTATCAATAAAACCATGAATTGGCAATAAAAATTATAAAAATTAAGTTTTAAAAATATAAAATACTATGTTGATAACAGAAAAAAAATTGTTTCAGAAATTAAAAAAAAGGATGACATTATGAAATGTATGGAAGTGTTCTATAAATAATTATGCAGTAATAAAAAACAAAAAGAAATTAAAATGTACAGTTACGTTTTTTGTACTGTCTGGCATTAAAAGTGAGGGGTTGAGAATGCAATTAAATTGATGAATAAGTAAGAAATTGCAGGAACTGATATCATTAAAAAGGGTAGATAAAGAAACAAAAATAAACTGTATATCAAATGTATAAATGATAAAGATATACCAGATAATGAAAGAATGCAGTAAAAATGAAAATTAAGATAGTAGAAACAACAGATCTATCAATTTTCTTTCAGTTTTATTCCAAATCTTTGTGAAAATAATTACAATTGGTCTATACTGAATATTAAAAAGTGGTTTTAGCACAATGGACGACATTTGAGTATTTAAAAATATTATAGGAAAAAAACCATTTGACTTTAGGTTTGTAGATTATAAAAAAATATTTATTTATATAAGTATTTCTTTTGTGATTATGGCTTAGGATTATCAAAATAAATACAGAATATATTGCAATTGTGCAGAAAATTTGGGGTAAAGCTAGAGTTATGGCATTCATCATCATCAAGCTCAGTTAATGAACTAATCTAAATTTAATTATAAAAGGATGAGCATGAGAGAGCAGCACAAAAGTAACTATAAATTCACCATTATTACCCAAAAGCAATAATAATCATTTCATCATCAAAACTGAATGACCAATAATAAAACTTAACAGTCAATCTCAACAGTCAATCTTGTGACTGGATTTGAAATGGGTCTATTATAAACCAGGCTAATTATTAAGCACTTTCCAGCTTGGGGTAGCTTATTTAAATAATAATTTGGATGCACTAACATAAGTGCTAAGCCACAGGAATATAACAATTAAAAATAATGCTAAGATACTAAAATATGCTGATCATCATCAATGCCCTCTGGTCACTTAGAATCATTAATATAATGACCAACTATAAACTTAATTTCTAAATAAATAATTAAAATGAATTGTAGTGCATGAATTTTAAAAAATATCCTCTTTGCATCATCCAGCATTAGAGAAGTAATGAAATCATTATTAATTTGGATATCCATAAACACAAAATATGAACCCCTTTTATATAACAGACCGTTATGAATCCAATTCAGTAAGCAAAAACTCTGTGACTGTTACTGTGAGCAAGTCATGTAATTAATAAAAATATATAGTATTTTAAATGTATTCTAGAATTAATTAAATTCACTGAAAATTAATAACAGTAAAATTAAATTAAAGTCATCAGAATATGGCTATGCATATAAATTAAACCTTCTGATTTTGATTAGCGCAAACAGAAATCCACTATTATATTATATTTTACAAATATCTCAACAGGTTTACATAACATCTATATATCAGCACACTGACATGCCTGTATAAAAAAATACATATCAGAATTATGATAAACTAATAATAAAATTCATTTTGTTTTCAATAGTACATAAGTGCACATGTATGTGTGTGTATATAAAAAATAGATAGTATGAATGAAAGTTATTAATTAATTCATTATTTCTAATGGTAAAAAAAGTTTTACTTAAAAAAAAAAAGAAAATTATTGTGAGATTCAGTTTAGAAAGTTTTTTTCTAAAAAAAAACTCTTAGGCTTTTGTTTTTTCATTTAGGATACAACTTTCTAACTTATTTTTTTTTTTTAAATTTCAAAATAAAATTATTTATGAATCAATTTTTTGTTTTTAGATGTTATTTTACTTTCAAATTGAAGACTTTAACAACCATCATTATCATTAAAGAAAGTTTCTTTGAGTTTCACTTTTAATAAATAAAACTAAAAACAGTGATTTATTATTTTTTTCCATTATTCTAGTTTTAAATGAATAATTTAGTCAAAAATTATTTATCTTTAAAACCAGCTAATATCTGTAAGTACTTTATATACATAACACAACAACTGTCTGTGCTTCTTGACATATTGATAAAATTGCATATATAGCAAGGTACTCTCTTGGTAAACTGGTTCCTTTTAAAATCATATACTGTCTTATTATCATCTTCAGTAAAGTATAATCCAGTAAGTGTTGACCTATAGTGAGCTCCTTTAGTCTCTATGCTGTCTAAGACACACATAGACAGGTCATGAACCATATAAAAGCTAGACCTTGCTTACATGTGAATTCAAACTCTACCATTCTGAATTAGCAGTGGCTGGATACACTATCTCTTGCTTTCAGTTATAACTTCAGAATTATCATGCTGACATAATCTGTATAAAATTCCTCTCTAATATTTTTTCCAAACTTTTTATAGTCAGAATGGAATTTAAAAACAAACACAGTAATTAAAAGTATGTTTTCTTTACATTGACTAAAAAAAGTTAATGATTTTTTTCAAGTCACCATAATCCTTTCAAAAACAACACTGCCAAATTTTTATCAAAATATGTTATATAAGGTTTAATTAAAAAAATTCTTTAATCAAAATAAATAGTGAAATTTTATAATTACCAGTATATTTATTGTAACATAAAAACATGCTTGTTTTAATTTCAAAATCAAAATTAATAAAATATTAGATCTTTTTAAATGTTTTATTTATAAAAAAATTTTTTAAAATCAAAATTATTTAATCCTTAACAGTTATTTCAGTGTAATATAGAAAATAACTATAAGATTTTTTTGCCTGTGTTTATTTTTCTTTTTTCTTTTAGCTTTATATATATATACATATATATATAAACTAACCAAAGGAAATACATATAAAAACAAAAAAAGACTTATAAATCCAAGAAAAAATATCATATTTCAACCAGAGGACTGGTTTTCATCAGAAAAAAAAATACACAGTAAAATGGCGATAATCAAAAATGACAGATTTGATAAAAGATTATAAATTTAACAAAACCCCCCTGATTGGTCACAAAATCTAACACAGAATATCTACCCAATCAATGACAAAATTAAAAAAAAACCCTACATTTCCTCCTAATCAAGCTTAAATTCTATTTAAATTGAAATAAAAATAAATAAATAAATAAAAAATCCAAAATTAAAATAATTGAAATAAAAATAAATAAATAAATAAAAAATCCAAAATTAAAATATACATATGTGCATACATACAAAAATTAGACATTGCTCACATACAAAAAATAGCTGTGCTCACATTAATATTCATTAAAAACTAAAATACTTATACATTTTAATCAAAAATTATAGTTAGTGCAAAGTACAATAATTTATAATAATTAATTATTTATCTATATACCAATTAAACACAGATATTAAACATCCATATAATCAATCTTTACATAAAAAAACCTCATATAAGAAAATTATCACATAAAAAACTCACATATAAAAATCAATTAGGAGACCAGGTAACCCAGAGATGTAATAGTTCCAATGTTTAAATTCAATCCATGTGGTTCTAATGTCTTGAATTTAAAAATAAAAAAAAACCTCTCCTTTTGTTTCCTCTCCCTTATAGAAGAAAAACCTTCCTGAAAAATTACTGCTCTTAAATCATCAATTGAATGATTCGATAAATTAAAGTGTTTTGAAACCGGTCTATCCTTATTCGTTTGCAAAATGTCAAATCTATGATTAGTCATTCTGACATGTAAACTATTTGCTGACTCACCTATATACTGGTTTAAACCAGTCCTCTGGTTGAAATATAATATTATTTCTTGGATTTATAAGTCTTTTTTTATTTATATATATATATATATTTATATATATATATATATATATATATATATAAATAAAAAAAGACTTATATATATATATAAACATTACAAGCATAAAGCTAAACTAGTCAATATAAAATCAAAACTACCCCAAATCCAAAATTAAACCAGACCAGCATAAAAATAATATAAAACACAACCTAAGGTTTCACTGCTACAAGCAGACTTCTCAAGTGTAAAGAACTACAAAAACTACACAATATATATAATATTAAAAACTACCCACAAATACATTCACTTCCCATCCACCCTTAATATTAAAAGAACTCTTAAATAAGTTAATTGCTTCAGAATAATAAATTTTCAATAATAAAGACTCTTTAATTCTTCTTTTGATTTCATTTTTCTCAAAAAAGACAACCTTAGCTTCATCAAAATCAATAGTGTGGCCTGTATCTTTTTCATGGACATACAAAGCAGAACTAAGATATCTATTTTTAACTCTACTTTTATGAACCTTTATTCTTTCATTTAAACTCAAACTACTCTGACCTATGTAAACCTTCTTACAAAATAAATAAGAAATAAAATATACTTCAACAGGAATAGTCTTTCTATCAAAAACTTCTTTTGTATTATTTAATAAATTATTCAATGTAACACCCTTTTTCCAAGCAATTTTCTTATTTCCAAACAATATACTATTTCTACACATAATTTTATAAGAAGACAATTTAAATGGCAAAGAAATAAAATTATATTTTTCTTTAACCTTTACATCCTTACAAATATTACTATTAAATAAAATATTTTTAACAAGTTTATCAGAGTATCCAACACTCAAATAATCTTTATAAAATTGAAATTTCTGAAACAAAGCAACCCCACTAGAATTATTTAATTTAATATTTCTATGACAATAATTCCTTAAATCAGCTACTTTATGAGATACAGACTGATAGCTATCAGGTTTAAGTATAGATCTTAATTCTTTACTTTTAACTAAATGACTGCACAATAAACAATTAGTTTCTACATTTCTAATCACCAAAAGATCTAAAAATTTTAACTTCCTAAAATCTAACCCCCTCCTTCTAACACAAATTTTATAGAAGGATCAAAACAATTAAACTCATTTACAAACTCCTCCAATTTATCATTCTCAACCACAAATAAACAATCATCAACATATCTGACAAATAATTTTACATATAAACAATTCTTTTTAATAATAATTTTCTCTTCCATAAAACTAATATAAACTGAACATACTAAAGGAGAAATAATATAACCTATTATCCAACCTTCCTTAATCTTATAAAAATTACCTTTATAAGTAAAATACATAGAATCTTCCAATAACAAAAGCAAATCTTTAATTACCTTAATTTTATTTTTTGATAAAGAACTTTTCTTAATCAATACAGACAAAAGAACATCAATACTGCTTAACCTATTAACAGACTGATACATATTTTCAATATCTAAACTTCCAAATACCCAATTACTTTCCATTTTAAAATTATTAATCTTATCAAAAGCCTCAAAAGAAGAAGAAACTGTGTACTGACCAAAATCAACAAATTGTTTTAAAAAATTATTCAAGAATCTATAAATACTCTCTACAACACTACCTGCAAAATCAAAAATAAATCTTAAAGGAAAACCATCTTTATGAGTTTTAATATTCACAAACATCTTAGCTGATGTAAAATCATTAGGATAGCATTTTAAATAATCTACTCTATTAAAAAATTTTAAATTAACCATTTTCTTCATAATATCTATCAATTTTCTTTTAATCAAATTACCTGGATCTTTATCTAACAACATATATTTACCATTATTTAATTCTCTATCCATTTTCTCTTTGAATTCATCTCCTTTCATAATAACAAACCTACCAGCTTTGTCTTCACGAAAAATGATTACATCATTAGCAATTAACCTATTCTTAAGATGTTTATTCTCAGCAGGATTAATAACAAATTTTTCTTTTCTTTTTAAACTTTTATTCAAAATCGATTGAATACCAACTTTCTGCTCATCACTCAAATTACTAGATTCAGTAGACGAAATTATATAAAAAACTATATTTTTTGAATGAAATGGAACAAAATTAGGGCCTTTACCAAGAATATCTAATTCTCTATCATTTAACTTCAAATCAAAAAGAGTAACAATTCTATCCTCAGAAACATTATTCTCACACCCTTTAATGTTTCTGAGGATAGAGTTGTTAATCTTTCTGATTTGAAGTTAAATGATAGAGAATTAGATATTCTTGGTAAAGGCCCTAATTTTGTTCCATTTCATTCAAAAAATATAGTTTTTGATATAATTTCGTCTAATGAATCTAGTAATTTGAGTGATGAGCAGAAAGTTGGTATTCAATCGATTTTGAATAAAAGTTTAAAAAGAAAAGAAAAATTTGTTATTAATCCTGCTGACATTTAACATCTTAAGAATAGGTTAATTGCTAATGATGTAATCATTTCTCATGAAGACAAAGCTGGTAGGTTTGTTATTATGAAAGGAGATGAATTCAAAGAGAAAATGGATAGAGAATTAAATAATGGTAAATATATGTTGTTAGATAAAGATCCAGGTAATTTGATTAAAAGAAAATTGATAAATATTATGAAGAAAATGGATAATTTAAAATTTTTTAATAGAGTAGATTATTTAAAATGCTATCCTAATGATTTTACACCAGCTAAGATGTTTGTGAATATTAAAACTCATAAAGATAGTTTTCCTTTAAGATTTATTTTTGATTTTGCAGGTAGTGTTGTAGAGGGTATTTCTAGATTCTTGAATAATTTTTTAAAACAATTTGTTGATTTTGGTCAGTACACAGTTTCTTCTTCTTTTGAGGCTTTTGATAAGATTAATAATTTTAAAATGGAAAGTAATTGGGTATTTGGAAGTTTGGATATTGAAAATATGTATCAGTCGGTTAATATGTTAAGCAGTATTGATGTTCTTTTGTCTGTATTGATTAAGAAAAGTTCTTTATCAAAAAATAAAATTAAGGTAATTAAAGTTTTTCTTTTGTTATTGGAAGATTCTATGTATTTTACTTATAAAGGTAATTTTTATAAGATTAAGGAAGGTTGGATAATAGGTTATATTATTTCTCCTTTAGTATGTTCAGTTTATATTAGTTTTATGGAAGAGGAAATTATTATTAAAAAGAATTGTTTATATGTAAAATTATTTGTCAGATATGTTGATGATTGTTTATTTGTGGTTGAGAATGATAAATTGGAGGAATTTGTAAATGAGTTTAATTGTTTTGATCCTTCTATAAAATTTGTGTTAGAAGGAGGGGGTTAGATTTTGGTAAGTTAAAATTTTTAGATCTTTTGGTGATTAGAAATGTAGAAACTAATTGTATATTGTGCAGTCATTTAGTTAAAAGTAAAGGATTAAGATCTATAATTAAACCTGATAGCTATCAGTCTGTATCTCATAAAGTAACTGCTTTAAGGAATTATTGTCATAGAAATATTAAATTAAATAATTCTAGTGGGGTTGCTTTGTTTCAGAAATTTCAATTTTATAAAGATTATTTGAGTGTTGGATACTCTGATAAATTTGTTAAAAGTATTTTATTTAATAGTAATATTTGTAAGGATGTAAAGGTTAAAGAAAAATATGATTTTATTTCTTTGCCATTTAAATTGTCTTCTTATAAAATTGTGTGTAGAAATAGTAAATTGTTTGGAAATAAGAAAATTGCTTGGAAAAGGGGTGTTACATTGAATAATTTATTAAATAATACAAAAGAAGTTTTTGATGGAAAGACTATTCCTGGTGTAGTATATTTTATTCCTTGTTTATTTTGTAAGAAGGTTTACATAGGTCAGAGTAGTTTAAGTTTAAATGAAAGAATAAAGGTTCATAAAAGTAGAGTTAAAAATAGATATCTTAGTTCTGCTTTGTATGTCCATGAAAAAGATACAGGCCACACTATTGATTTTGATGAAGCTAAGGTTGTCTTCTTTGAGAGAAATGAAATCAAAAGAAGAATTAAAGAGTCTTTATTATTGAAAATTTATTATTCTGAAGCAATTAACTTATTTAAAAGTTCTTTTAATATTAAGGGTGGATGGGAAGTGAATGTATTTGTGGGTAGTTTTTAATATAATATATATTGTGTAGTTTTTGTAGTTCTTTACACTTGAGAAGTCTGCTTGTAGCAGTGAAACCTTAGGTTGTGTTTTTATATTATTTTTATGCTGGTCTGGTTTAATTTTGGATTTGGGGTAGTTTTGATATATATATATATATATATATTGTGACGACCACATAAAGTCGTCGACACACATATATATTTATTAATAACATTAGATAAATTCGCTAACAAGAAGTAATAAAGGTGAAATAAATTAGCTATTAAATTTTAAAAAAAAAGGAAGGAAAAGAAAAAATTGAAAGTCTAATGTCAAAATTACTGTGGATTTTGTAATAGTAAGAGAAGGGGAGGGGGGTGCATAAAGAAATGCGTCTCTTTCTCTCTTGTAAGTCAAATGCTAGAAAGTTATTTTTGTTTATTGTGGGAGAGGGGAAGGGGATGCATAAAGAAATGCATTTCTTCTCTCTCATTAAAAACTATATAATAACAAATTAAAATAAAATGTAAAACACAAATGTGAAAAAAAAAAGAATTGTAAACTTTAAATAAAATTAAATGTAATATGTGATATATAAAAAAAAACAATATGGCCGTAGGTGTGAAAGTCTGTTGGACAAATTAAATTCCACGGACAAAGAAAATGTTAACAATGGAAGATCTTTGCCTGATCTGTTAAATTAATTGGGACTTACATTCCAGCCACTAATTAAATAAAGAAACATAATGATAAGAATTGGTTGGAAATCTAAGTCTTAATTAAAAATTTTAAAAACAATGAACAAAAGAAAGAGATTAAGAAAATTACAATTTTTATCTGGCATTGCTAGTAGAGACTTTGAAGAAGCAACAGCTCAAAGAAAATGAAAGAAGTGCGTGGCTAGTGGCATTAAAGGGACGTGGGTTCGGATTCAAGCCATCTCATCACTGACTCACAATGTAAGATCTTTGCCTGACCTGCTAGAGGGACCACTGCTTCTGTAGCTGTCAACTGAAACTCAACCTAAAGAATCAACAAGCAAAACTGGAACGAGAAATAACCCCACAAACTGAGGAAGTTAATCAAGAGCGCTCGGAAGAAATACCCATGGGACAATTACAACAAAGCCTAGGTAAAAGCATGCATGCATTTTAATCTGTTTACTACTCATAACTAAATACACAATTAATAATTTGATAAAATAGAACTCTATCAACAGGACTTTAAGAACTTTAATATTTGATCTGTTTTCATATGTTTTATTATAGCCATGTATTTTATAAGTGTGTGTTTTTTTATTATTATTATTATAATGTATTTTTTTATATAAAGTGTGAGTATTATTATTAAACATATTTATCATTAAATTTCGTATCCTTGCTTTATTCTCCTATCACCAAGCTACGACAGGGGGGAAACTGTAATTAGTGATTAAAGGGGCATGCTGATTTGTTTAAGGTATTCATGTGCTGCTTGTTCATGCGAATTCCCAATTCTAAAAAAATAAATAGCAAGCGCTGGACATTCGTTAAATTTCTTTGAAATAGTTTGCTCTGTTCAGCAGCCGAGAGTTCTTGGCCGGGAAAAATAACGCCAAGATAATATGTACGTATTGCCTTGGGGTTCGGTCAAGGGTATAGATATGAAGTTAAATTTGTATCTGTATTAGCTCTCTGCTTGTATTGTAATGGCGGTGGTTAAATAAATAAACAATCCATTACAGTTGGAGGCTAAGCCGGGATATTTCGGTTAGCAAAACTGTTAGTAAACAAATAAGAAATAAATAAGATAATAAAGAATCAAAGTCGGAAAAAGAATTAAAGTATAATAAATAAATATAATATAAAATAAAATAATCAAAATAAATATAATTGAATACACAAATAAATAAATCAACCGTACGAATAACCATTTCCATTATAATTGGGGGCCAGTTCCAGGATATATTGTCACGTTTACAAGTTCAGCCCATTTGAATTCGAGTATAACAAAATTAATAGTTTATGCAATAATTAATAAACAAATCAAAAAATAGCTTGGTGGTAGACAAAAGCAAGAAATAAAATAAATATTAGAGGGTAAAAGGAGAGAAAGAGAACGTGATATAATTTGGGAAGTTAGGTTGTAAATTGGAGACAGTTGCGGAGGGGTCTTGAAGGCAGGCATGGGTGAGTGATGATTAGTGAGTGAGACGGGGAGAGTCGAACAAATGTACCTAGTGTCAGTGAAATATAAAGTTAGTAAAGTAAGATAATCCTATACGGATAGGGTTAGAATAATAAAGTCGTAGAATAAAATATAAATGATTAGTGTGTGTGTGTGTTAAATAAATTTGATGCACACGATATCAAAAACAAAAATGGACGCTCTAGTGGGCAAAATAGAAATTAGCAAAAGAATGGAGACGAAGACTGATAATAAAAATAAAATAGAAAGCTGCATTATAATGGATATGCTTACGAAAATAATGGAAGGCCATTAACAGTTGATTATGGAAATGAGGGAAAGAAATGAAAGAAATAGGAAGATAGAAGAGTTGGATGAATGACTAAGTAAGAATTTTAGCCAAAAAATTGAAGAAGTGAATGAAAAATGTGAACAAACCTCATACCAAATGAAGGTTGCAAATGAAAGGTTGAATCACCAGGAGGAACTACTGGAGAAAATAGAGCAAGTTAAATTAGAGCAAGGGGAGAAAATTGAAGTAATAAAAAATGAAAACGGAAAGGCTATAGAAAACATACAACTAGAGGTAACTCAGTTAGCGAACACAGTTGAGAGGATAGAAGTGAGGGTAGAAAGGGGTGAAAATAAAATAGAAAATATAACAGAGATGATAAGAGCTAACAGTAAAGAGCAAGAAAGCGTGAGCAAGTGCTTGCAAATAAATAGCGAAAGTAACAGTGCGGAGCAAGTGCTTATAGGCCCAGAAGGAAAGACTGTCGGACAGGTTACTGAGTCGCTAAATGCGTTTGACAGCACTAGGCCTAATTACAAGGCGGAGGATCAGGGATTTAAACCCCAGCCCAATGATCCACCCATAGGAAAGATGCAATTCAATCCTCACCATGATTATTGGGAAGGAAACCAGGCATTTCCTGATAGATCAGAAAGCGCTAAATTGTCCGAACAGATCGGAAGAGGTTCAAATATAAATTACCCAGATGAGCAAGCCGACTCTAGTGGACATCGGAACATTGCTCCAGTTCCAAGCAAAAGTGGAAATATGTATGGTAAAAAGCATAAGAAACCTCCAGACAAAAACTAAGCCTAAAGAAAATAAACGGACGGATATGTCGGTTCGATGAAACGGATAACGTCTTGGAATCATGAAAAATAAAATTGTTTTCTTTTTTAACATATGACAGGTGGGGCAAATCATCTCACAACAAATAATTAAAGTCACTATAATAAACAACAACAACAAAAAAGGTAGTGTTCATGGAGTGAAATCAATGATAGACTTAATGCGTGTTTACGTGCAGTCAAGCACAACAAGACAAATGTAAATAAAAGTAATAACAAAAAAAAAAAAGGAAAAGAAATCTATAAATAATTTATTCGTATAATAATCTGTCAATTATAAATGCAGATAGAATTAACAAATAAATAGAAGTAAAAATAAAAATAAGAATCGTTTAGGCTCATTAAAGAGCCAGTTAATAATTAATAAAATAAATAAATGAATAATAGTGATAATGCGTAAATGACAGATATCACTAGTAGGTGTATGAGGTTGCAGATTGAGGCATATATGTGTGTGTGTATGCATTATGTTTGGGTCGTATTTTGAGCTTGATTCAGCCGTCTCTTCGCACTTTAGATTCTCATGGCTCTCGGTGGTTAAACTTTTAAATGAAGCGCCAGTAAGAATCCTGGACTCATTGTATAATAAGAATTAGTGTCTCAATATAATAAGAATTAGTGTCTCAAAATAAATAAATGAAGAAATAAGAATTAGTGCCTCGAATAAAATAAATAAAGAATAAGAATTTGTTGTTTGTGCAAGATGAACAGGCAGTAGAAATATCCTGCTGTTCACACGCTTTAAACCTTTTATGTTTTTAATAGAGTTAAGTTATGCCATGGTCTCGTATGCATAGAGATTAAATTGGTTGATCAGCCAAAATCGATGGGAAAGAATAGTGTAGTTTTACCTAGCTGTCTCTCTGCAGTCATCCTCATCATCTTCATCACTCATCATGATAGAGTGGAAAAGTCTGTAATAAAAGCAGAAGTAAGGGTTGAAAGCAAAGAATTAAAATAAGCTCTCATCTCAGACTAAGATTCGACCCGATTTTAATTCTCAAAAACAGGCGGAGTGTAATGTGATGACCACGTAAAGTCATCGACACACATATATATTTATTAATAACATTAGATAAATTTGCTAACAAGAAGTAATAAAGGTGAAATAAATTAGCTATTAAATTTTAAAAAAAAGGAAAAGAAAAAATTGAAAGTCTAATGTCAAAATTACTGTGGATTTTGTAATAGTAAGAGAAGGGGAGGGGGGTGCATAAAGAAATGCGTCTCTTTCTCTCTTGTAAGTCAAATGCTAGAAAGTTATTTTTGTTTATTGTGGGAGAGGGGAAGGGGATGCATAAAGAAATGCGTTTCTTCTCTCTCATTAAAAACTATATAATAACAAATTAAAATAAAATGTAAAACACAAATGTGAAAAAAAAAGAATTGTAAACTTTAAATAAAATTAAATGTAATATGTGATATATAAAAAAAACAATATGGCCATAGGTGTGAAAGTCTGTTGGACAAATTAAATTCCATGGACAAAGAAAATGTTAACAATGGAAGATCTTTGCCTGATCTGTTAAATTAATTGGGACTTACATTCCAGCCACTAATTAAATAAAGAAACATAATGATAAGAATTGGTTGGAAATCTAAGTCTTAATTAAAAATTTTAAAAACAATGAACAAAAGAAAGAGATTAAGAAAATTACAATTTTTATCTGGGATTGCTAGTAGAGACTTTGAAGAAGCAACAGCTCAAAGAAAATGAAAGAAGTGTGTGGCTAGTGGCGTTAAAGGGACGTGGGTTCGGATTCAAGCCATCTCATCACTGACTCACAATGTAAGATCTTTGCCTGACCTGCTAGAGGGACTGCCGCTTCTGTAGCTGTCAACTGAAACTCAACCTAAAGAATCAACAAGCAAAACTGGAACGAGAAATAACCCCACAAACTGAGGAAGTTAATCAAGAGCGCTCGGAAGAAATACCCATGGGACAATTACAACAAAGCCTAGGTAAAAGCATGCATGCATTTTAATCTGTTTACTACTCATAACTAAATACACAATTAATAATTTGATAAAATAGAACTCTATCAACAGGACTTTAAGAACTTTAATATTTGATCTGTTTTCATATGTTTTATTATAGCCATGTATTTTATAAGTGTGTGTTTTTTATTATTATTATTATAATGTATTTTTTTTATATAAAGTGTGAGTATTATTATTAAACATATTTATCATTAAATTTCGTATCCTTGCTTTATTCTCCTATCACCAAGCTACGACAGGGGGGAAACTGTAATTAGTGATTAAAGGGGCATGCTGATTTGTTTAAGGTATTCATGTGCTGCTTGTTCGTGTGAATTCCCAATTCTAAAAAATAAATAGCAAGCGCTGGACATTCGTTAAATTTCTTTGAAATAGTTTGCTCTGTTCAGCAGCCGAGAGTTCTTGGCCGGGAAAAATAATGCCAAGATAATATGTACGTATTGCCTTGGGGTTCGGTCAAGGGTATAGATATGAAGTTAAATTTGTATCTGTATTAGCTCTCTGCTTGTATTGTAATGGCGGTGGTTAAATAAATAAACAATCCATTACAGTTGGAGGCTAAGCCGGGATATTTCGGTTAGCAAAACTGTTAGTAAACAAATAAGAAATAAATAAGATAATAAAGAATCAAAGTCAGAAAAAGAATTAAAGTATAATAAATAAATATAATATAAAATAAAATAATCAAAATAAATATAATTGAATACACAAATAAATAAATCAACCGTATGAATAACCATTTCTGTTATAATATATATACACTACTATGTTGTTGTACATAAGACATAGCTGTTTCAATATTTCTAATTCTTATAGTTTCTCAATTAGTGTGTACAGATTTAGCCAATCAGCGCATTACAACTAAATAACTTTTTTCATCTATTAGTAAAAAAAATTATTTTATGTTGTATTATATATTAAAATTGCCTCTTATGATTTTTTTATAAGGAGAAAAAAAACTAAATATTGAAAAAAATTCGAAATGAATAAACAAAAGGTTCTTATGTAATATCACAACTTTAATATACTTTATTTTTTTTTTTTTTTGAAAAAGTTCTTATGTAATTATAATAATTCATCTTGAAATGCAATTAATAATATTCACATTAAATCAAATAATATTTCCATGCTAAAATTGGTTTTAGAGAACTGAAAAATAGTGTACAATATGTTGTACATCATATGCAGGAAAAAGTTTAGGGAAAATCATTTACAACAGGTTATAGTCTCATATTAAAAACAAAGTATTAATATGCAACATTGATAATATATAGTAAGTGATTGAAAAGTTACAAAATACAATAAATAATTCAACATACCATGTTTTAAATATCATAAGATCTTTGATCAGTGACCTATACTAAATTATAGAATGTTCTTAGAAAAATGAGTGTAACAGAGCATCTCATATATAAAAGAATATATAAACAGTTTTTAAATAAAGACTGCTTAATCCTTTACATTTTTGTTTTTCAATGAGATAGTACCATCTACTGGTGGGCACTGAGAAGATTTAAGATGGCATTGATGGTACAAGATATAATAGAAATTGAGAACCAGCCATCACCTTCCTTGAGCTTTGCTCATAAGAACATCCTGAAAAATCTTACTAATCCATCATAAATGCATGTTTGAACTAACACTTATATACTTTTTAGCTAAACAAGTTTGAACTAGAATGTACACTATGACATTGTACAAGCTGAGCAAGACATGCATTTTCAGATCATGCAAGTCCTAACAAGATTATTATGTTTACAAATCACTGATTTTATGGCATGCTCTGATGAGTTCATTGAATATTACTATAAGTAGAGTGAAATTTTTTAAAGAATATGAGTTTGTTTCAGTACTCCTTCAGAGAAATTGTAAATTAAAGTTCAGTGTAGTGCCTAAACAAAGACCACATAAAAGAAATAACTTATGCCATGTATGTTATAATATTGGCACAAATAATAATTGTCAAATAGATAAGTATCCATTTGCTTTTTATTTATTTATTTATTGTTTTTATGTATTTTAAATTTTGAATAACATTATTGTGATTATTATTATGTGATTGTGTTGGCAGAGCAAAGAGATGAAATGGGTATTAAAGATAACAACCAAGCGGCTTGAGGTCAGTTCTTAGCTAAAACTTAATATTTATGTTTGTTTCAATTTAATTTCACCCCAAAATACTCCACAGAGTTTCCTTTGAATGTGTATACAAATCTGTGTCTCAATTAACAATTGAGTTTTACTTTGTCAAAGGTCTGGATTTTTTTTCAGAGACCTAATTAATAATGATTGTTTTATTTTTTGGATTAAATATTTATCAATTTTCTATTTGTCACCTATGAGTATCTGAAAGATATAGTTTTTTAGGTTTTTTATTAGTAGGAGATATTTACATAATGTAAATCATGTTATATTAAATTTAAATATAATGAAATTAATCACATTATTTGTTTTATTTTCCAGATAGAACTATGTTGTTTTGAAAAAAAAAATGTAGACAGTGCAATATGGTCTTATTCAATCACTTATAAACAAGTCACTATCAATGTTCCTGATTTGTTAGAAAGTTGTCTCCAATGAAGCCATGAAATCTTCACAATTAGAAGAACATTTGACTAAAATCTATCTTAATGGAAAACATAAAGATTTATTATACTTTCAAATGCTCAAAGATCAACATTTAAGACATTCAACTTTACCTGTATAATTTCAATGGCAGTGAAACAAGACAATGATGATTATGTGTCTCTTATAATATTTCATTGCTTATTGATAAATTGGGAACACCCTATTGGTGAAGAATTGATACTATCAGTTGTGAGATTTTGCACACTGTACTGACCAATCCATCATCTAATATTAAAAAAGTCCCATTGATCAATAATAAAACACAGAAAAAAAATGGCCTGGGATATGGGGAGATTTGCAAATGAATTTTTGAAAACTATTGAGTTTTCTTTGCAACTTGACAAATCAACTTTACCAAACAATGAGGCTTTACTTCTAACATATTTTCACTTCATAAACGATAAAAAAATTTGACAAGAACTATTATTTGCAAGACAATTACAAATGTATGCAAAAGGAAAGTTTATATTTAATGTAGTGGAATGTTATTTTACAGAAAAATATATTCCTATGAAAAATATATTGTCAGGTGCTACTAATAAAGTTCTGGTATTGTTTGGATGCTAATGTGGATTTATTTCCTTTTAAAATAGTATCAAATGTACCCACCATAATTACTGACAACATTTTGTGGCAAAAAAATCTGAGTGACCATCTTCATTGCTCTCTACAGTATGTAATCACAATATTTAACAAGATAAGAAGCAATGTTTTCAACAATGGATTGTTTGGAAAGTTTTGTGACAAAAATTTCTGTCATTTACTATTGTATAAAAAAGTTCATTGGTTATCCAAGGATACTAGCTTAAAATTATTCTTTGAATTTATTGACTCAGTTGTAGAGTTTTTGAAATCAGAGGTGATTTGTTAAGAAGAAATATAATCAAGTATAAAAATGATATAGCTTACTTGACAGATTTGTTTAATAAATTTAATGAAATAAAATTTCTTGCTGCAAAAAGATTATGGAATTTCATCAAAGCAAAATGACTATTTTTCCAATCATGTTATCAGTATCCAAATCTTGCCTCAATGGCAATAAATGATGGTGACATTCTGCCATAGCCATAGCATTTGGAAGCACTTAAAGAAAATTTTATAAACCAATTTTAGGACATACTAAATATAGTTATTCTGGATTGTATTCTAGAACTTATGCAGCATAATTATCACTGTAGGAGAAATGAATAAAATTATCAATAAACAAAGAACTGAAATTGAATTTAAAAAATGGATATCAATAACTTTGATTCCAAAAGCAAATCACAATATTAGATCTAGCTTTATGGACTGCAGCAAAGAAATGTTTCATTGCATTTCTATAACCATATGCATAGTTACCAATCTATTGAGACAGAAAAGACAGATTGTTAATAGTGCAACACAATACTGCTGATGAAAAAAAGAATACCAAATATTGATAAATTAGTGTCACCACACTAAGCTCAGTCCTCTCACTAATAGACCTATATAGTTGTATTTTTGGTAATATTTTTGGTTTATTCTACTTTGGGAGACACTAATATTGTTAAATTCCTATAATAAATATATAAAAATAAAACTGTCTTTGTTTTTGTAAAGAGAGAGCTGATTGAATTACTATTTAAAAAGGTGGGTTCTGACCCAAAAAAGGTTGGCAACCTCAGTAACCAGCTAATATGTTAAAGCAGTAACCAGCTAATATATATATATATATATATATATATATATATATATATTAGCTGGTTACTGCTTTATATATATATATATATATATATATATATAACAAATAAAGTTTGATATCTGTATTCGTTTCACAATATATGTAATATACAAATCAATATATATATATCAAAATACAGTACAATTTATATAAATTATATTCTTTTAGAAGTACTTGCGACTATACACTTTGTAGTCTTTATCAACTATATAACGTTGAATAATCAAAATGAGACAACCCTTAACAATACCCATAGTTCAATTCAGATTTGCCACAATTCTGTTTGGTTATTATAAAAATGCTATTGCTAATATTATTAAAGGATTTAAAAGAAATCAACACTATAATAAAATTAAAAATAAAAATATCAAAATGAAATGGATTTCAATGCCATTTATATCAGATGAGCAGGTCAAGTTTATTAGGAAAATTTATAATGGTTTGTGTCATATTGCTTTTTTCTCTACAAATAACATAAATAGATTGCTTAATAATTCTAAAATTCAAAATTCAAAGTTTAATCAAAATTCTATTATATATAGATTGATATGGTGAATCTAAGTGTACATTTGAGAAGAGAATAAAAGAACATGTGCTTTTATATAATAGAATTCAAAAAGAGAATCAATATGGAACAGATGTAAATAAACCTTCATCATCTGTTATATTTGATTATAATAAATCTTGTCAATATGGATTTAAATTTGATTATAAAAATATGAAAATTATTCAAATTGAACGTTGTCATAATAAACGTAAAATAAAAGAGGCTATGTTGATTTCAAGAAATCGTCAAATGTTAATGAATCGCCAGTCATCAAATGTTAAGATAACAGAATTGTGGGAAATCTGAATTGAACTATGGGTATTGTTAAGGGTTGTCTTGTTTTGATTATTCAACGTTATATAGTTGATAAACACTACAAAGTGTATAGTCGAAAGTACTTCTAAAATAATATAATTTATATAAATTGTACTGTATTTTGATATATATATTGATTTGCATATTACATATATATATATATATATATATATATATATATATATATATTGTGCCCTTTTGTATGGGTCACCATCTAATTTTTGTGCTAATCTATTAAAAATTTTAAATTTAAGATATATTTGAATATGTGATGTTGATTTTGCTTATGGTAATATTTCAAAAGGTTTACTTAAAGCAATCTATGAGTATTTGATATGTGAAATTGTGCTGAAATTGAGAGAGACATTTTAAGTAAAGATGATAGTAGTATATGGTTGGGAAAACTGGCCATAGTTAATACTGCATTAATAAATATAATAAATAAAAGTTTGAATTTAAATGTTAAAAAAGACAAGTTAAAGATAAATGTATATATTTATTGTTGATAAAATAATATTATAAAAGAATATAAATATTTTTAATTTTTATAAGTACATAAATAGAAGATTAATATTTGATTTTAATAATATCGAATTGTTAATTTAAAATCTGTTATAATATCTTATTTATTTTAAAAAAATAAATATTTGTTTTAAAAATGCAATTGTTAGTTATTTTTGGATTATGACAAGCGTTTCTTGTGTTGTAAAAGAAACAGATGTTAGTTAAATATGCACACACATGCTTGGAAGTTATCTAATAAAGTTGCATAACTATTTTAAAAAATCATGTTATAAAATTTATAAATAATATGTGAGCTATCACAAGATAAAAATAAAGATAAATCAATGTAGAATATTAAATCTGATTTTTAAAAATATTGCTTTAAAAATATAACGTATAAAAAAGACTTAGTTTATTTTAAATAATCTTATAAAAGTTAAAATTGAAATCAAGTAAGAAAGAATATTTTAAAAGAATGTTTAGTGGATTTAAATAAACGATAAGGATTATTTTAAAAAATTTAATAATGTAATAAATATTAAATATTAAATAAGTCATTATTTATTTTTAATTTTGTGTTGTTGGTAAATATGTAAATAAGCCAGCAAGTTGATTGTTTAAATGTACCAATCAAATGGGAAGTTTCTTCCGGTATAAAAGCTTAGTTCAATTGTTAGGAGAGGACTTCGTGATTGAATTTTCAAGTTAATTGTGTTATTTAAAATAGCAAAGTAAATTTGATAGACGCTCTAAAAATCAATTTTAAAATTATAAGAGTGTCATTGTAAATAATTTATAAAAGTTTTAAAATGATAGACATGCAGTGTTAATTTAATTTTTCCTTATCAATCGTCTCTATATTGAAGCTCAATTTACAAGCAAATGGTCATGGGAACATCATATATAGTGAAAATATATCGGAAACTTTATACTAGAAATATGACAAACGCTGGATTAGTTCGGAAAGTTACGAGATGGAGAAAAGTAATATTTTGGACAGTATATAATTTTAAAAGCTAATTGCTATTGATTATTTAAAAAATAGATATTTTTAAAGAATAAAATACTTCTTTATGAAGAAAGTATTTTGGCAAGCTACAAATTTAAATATATATCTTAAGTAAAGATATTAGAAATAAAAGTAGTTTGATAAATACTTGCCTTGTTAAGTCTTTATGTTTAAAAGACTGAATGTGGACAATTTTAAAAAAAGGCAAATAGATTAAAAATATATTTAGCTAAAAAATCTTAATATAATAAAAATTATTATATTGAAATAATTTAAACGCTGGTCGTTTTAGATGAAGAAGCTTATTCTTACCTGGATATTTTGTTAAGAAATGCGCAAGTAATACGTGGATGTCCAAGTCAATTTTAAAATAATTAAATGATAATTTTTATTAACTATAGACTAAATTAAAATAATAACTTTTGAATAATATTCTGGAAAGAACTAAATCAGGATCCTATAAACTATTTTAATTTTATTTTATTTTTCTTGTGGGGAACTTTTATTTTATTTTAAAAGAACGTTATCATTTTATAAACTTTTAAAAAAACCACGTGATGGACCGGAAAACGGAAATGGTGTTTTAGTGAATGTGTACCTAGGATTAAAGAACTATTATGGTGAAAAGAAGACATCGCTGGAGTTACGTATTAATATGAATTCTGTTTTACTTATCTAACATAAAAATTAAATATTATTAATTTATTAAAAATAAGATAGGTACATTTCTTAAAATAATAACTAAAAGTAATATAATAATTAATTGCATAAGTTTATCTTATAATTAATATAACACGTAATATGTTAAAGAATGATTGTGAGTGTAAATGTGATTTATTTTATGAAGCTGTAGTTCCGAAGAATATTGGAAGATGGACTGTACATTAGATCGTTATTTATGGTAAAAATTGTATAATTATAATAATTTTGATGTATTTGATATGTTTTCTTTAGATCATCCAAATGTTATGTTATTTGAATGAATGTATAAATATTTTTTAAAAAAATACACACACATTATATTGGCAGTGACAGTTTTGTTTAAATATGCATAATTTGAATTTATGATATGAATATAATACAACATTACATAAGAAGCTTAGAAATAATTATATGATTCTTTCGTAAACAAATTTTGATATTTTTATATGTTATAGTATTAGAATTATATTTGTTATTCATAAGTAATTATTTTATGGCGAGTTAGGAAGAGATCTCAAAGTCTATATTTTATTTTTTGTTTTATTGGATAAATTAAGTTAAGTTTTATGTAGAAGTTTATGTTTGGATTGAAGGTTTACTGAATATAGATGACGTAGTATAAATAGTTTGGATAATTAGTTTTTTATTTAAAATCAATGATTATTTTCCGGAAAGTTTAAATAAGTTTTAGAGGATGTTTTTTTGTAGATAGAAAGTTATTAAGAAGGAGTAGAATAACACATAAAGTAAAGTAATAATTCTACATAGAAAAGAATCATAAAATTTATCTAATGTAATACTTTATGAATTTGAAATTAATGAATAATTTAAATATTATTATTTAACAGTACATATATGTAATGCATATTTAGTAAAACATGTATCATGAATTGCATTAAATGAAATATAAATTATAATCAATTATTGTTATTACATTACAAAGATACATTAGTTTCTATATTATGCTATTAGAGTAATGCTGATAGTAAAATAAACACATACTAGTACATAATGAAATAAGTAACAGTAATACTTAAGTGATGTAGTAATTTAATTAGTAAAGTTTAATTGTTTACATATGCTACATAAATATTGTTTACATAAATTTTTCTGTGTAATAATTGAAGTTCACTGATATTTATTTAAAGTCTAAGTTTTAAAAGCATACTTCAATGTTATTAGTGCAGCATTTTAAAAGAATGTATAATTACTTATTAGGAGTATGAGTTAATAACAGTGTAAACATATTGTATTATTATTTTCTTATTTTATTTTATTTGTTTTCCTAATTTTGAACTGTAAATATTGTAAATAAATTCTTAGTTGAAGTTAATGTAAATAAATTTGTTTAATTTGTTTAAAAGTGTGTCGAGTTCATTATTTTACACCACAGCATTTGACAACAGATAATTTGAACAAACATAATATTTGCACAATATGAATTTATTATTATTATTTAGAAATAAACACAATATTTTCTTGATATCATTTTATAAGAATTGATTGATATTAACATATAATATTATTATGGTCATAGGGTAATTATAATGCACATTATAAGAGTACAATATTATTTATTGCCACAGATTATTGAATTATAAGATTTTTGATCTATTCCAAAATTAAGATGCTATATGAAAATAAAAGATATACATATGATTATTTATTTAATAATTGATGATATAACAGCAATAGATAAAATTAAGTTATACTCTAAGACTAGTATTGTATATTATTATTAAAATAAGTTAGATGTATTTAGGTTTGATATAAAATCCCTTATCATACTTATTTACATGGGTTATCATTACTTTAAGATAATTAGAAGAGCCTGAGATCATTGAGATTATTTAATTATATTTTAAAATTAAAAGTTAAGATTTATTTATTTATTACATTTTAAAGATAGTTTATTTTATTTAAAAGCCATAAGAATGCTGTAGATGTAGTAATAGGATAGTAAGGAGGTAATAGTATTCTTATGCCATTGAGACAATGTCTTGGGAGATATTGACTCAATGTAAATCTACTTATTGCTTTGTAACTTTACTTCACAGTCTCATGATTTTGATAAATACTTATTTAATTAGTACATACTATAGAACTATATTGATTTTAATAATTGATAATAAATTTAATTAGAATATGATAGTATAAAAGTAAATTAAAGATAGATATGCAAATTTTAATTAAGCATTATAATTTAATTGAGCTAGTTGTATTTCAAACTATATTATACATCGAGAAGTAAGGGTACAATATATATATATATATATATATATATTTAATGTATATATATATATATATATATATATATATATATATATATATATATATATAATTGGTGAAGAAACAGTAACAAACTTGGATATACTGATATGACTTTACGTATATAGTGAAGACAAAAACTGAAGATATTTATAAAGAAGATTAAACCAAATATCATATAAATTTTAAAAATTTTCTACAGTTTATAAGTTAATTTATGCAATCTTTTTATAGCACTGGAGTAGAGTAATAACTGCCATAACAGCATAAATTAATATATCAATAATTAATTAAATATTTTATGTCAATATCTTTATTTCTAATTATAGTTTTATTCAACTTTTATATATGTTGAATTGAGAATAACTGAAATGCTAATGAATAATTTTATGATGGAAAATGTGCAATTAATTTATATGGCAACACATTGTAGTTATATATACAGTATTTGTTAGTTTATATAAAAGCTTCATGATTTAGTAGTTAATGTATTCTCCTACTATGCTATTAACCCAGAGTTCAAATCAGAAAACTAGGAACTTTCAAACATGCTAAATATTTTTTTTCTCAATGATGAAAGTTTATTCATCAAAAAAAGGTACAAATACAGTTAAACAAGAGGTTTACAAAGAATTGTAAAAATGAAATTCAGGAACAACATGGTAAAAGAAGAAGGATACATATGAAAAGGGAAAGGGATG
Source organism: Epiperipatus broadwayi (assembly GCA_028023455.1). Lineage (NCBI taxonomy): Eukaryota > Metazoa > Onychophora > Udeonychophora > Euonychophora > Peripatidae > Epiperipatus > Epiperipatus broadwayi. Next base: position 593,143 of record JAQFVV010006472.1, on the reverse strand, counting down.
TGGAAAAAGTGTATATTAACCATTAAAGACAAATGAATGTTACAATTAGGAATTATTTGTAAAGTCTAGAGTTCAAATATGAATAGTATTTTAGGAGTACAATATTGAAAAATCCAATTTGCGATGGATAAGTTGAGAATAGGAAAACACTTGGAGATAACAACATAAGAAATAATAAATTTAAATAGGGCGAATCACTTGCAATTAAAATCATTAGGTCAAACTGCGGTTTACTTTGCAATAATAATTGAATAAAATCGTTTATAACAATAATGCTAAAAATACTATGAATAGCGTTTTTTTTCCTTCTTGTGAATGAGAAAATCAATGTTGGCAACAGTCCCCACAGCACCCTCATCCTAGCCCTCATCCTCAAAAGAACCAGGATTTAGGTCTTTGGGGCCCCTCCCAATAACCATACTCTCTCATTCAATCAGCAAAGTTGATTGTAATGAAAATTTTAATTAAAAGGTACAATTAGGAATTATTTGTAAAGTCTAGAAATCAAACATGAATAGGGTTTTAGAAGTACAATATTGGGAAATCCAATTTGTGGTGGATAAGTTGAGAAATAGGAAAACATTTGGAGATAACATAAAATACAGACTAAATCAATCTACTGTTCTGTTCCTTCAAATGGCCTTGAATATCTTCACAAGAGAGCAATCCCAAATATGTTGGAAAAATTATGGGAAAACTATGGAGAACAAGGAAAATAAGAATCCAAGCTTCAAAATGTCTGCTGAAAACCATTCTAATCCATCATGAAAATCACATGAACAGCAAAAGGCCAGCCCTATCAATAACAACATTGGAAGTAATAAAATTAATTAAGGTGATTCACTTGCAATTAAAATCATGAGGCCAACTGCAAATTATTTTGCAATAATAAATGGATAAAATCATTCATGACGATAACGTTAAAGAATCGCCATAAATAACGTTATTTTTATATCTTGTGAATGAGAAAAATCAACGTTGGTAACGATCACCACAGCGCCCTCATTCCAGCTCCCTCCCTCAAAAGAACTAGGTTTTAGGTCCCTGGGGGTCCTCCCAACAACTGGACTCTGTCATTCATTCAACAAAAATAAGTGAAATGAAAATTTTCATTAGAAGATAAAATCTCTGTAGAAATCTTTTGTAATTTCAGTGGTTGCAATATATTTACATAGCGTTTTTATAAAAGTTGAAATTATTCTTACTTGTGATTACATTGTTGATATAGCTTGTGTATGAAAAGAGCGCTAAAAAACTCCCGTTTTTAATAAGGAAGGTTTTAGAGAAATTTAATTCCATAAACTAGGAAAAAGGGAATGAAACAGGGAGCCAGAAATAGTGTTAACTGGAGTTCTTTGCTAGTGGAGTCAAGCTAAAGATTTTTATCTCTGAAATCAAATTGTAGTCAATCTAGCTAGCAAGCAATTAATAATCACGTAATTTGATATTCATATTTAGAAAATAATAAAAATATAAAAAAAAAAAAACAACGTTTTTTTTATTAATAAATAGATGATAAATAATAATATATGCTAGAATATTTTATCCAGATAAAAATTTGGGTTGCTTTGCCTTTTTATTTATTTAGTGCAGATATTTAATATTAAGTAGTGTTTATATTTATTTTCTGAAATACGAATTATGAATAGTCTACCAGGTAGAAGGTTAACTTATATGATAATGAGTCAGTGAAATAGAACATTAAGATACTTTTTTTGATCTCACTAGAACTTTTCAAATTCAGATATAATCTTCAGAAAGTTTTTATTCTGTTGAAAAATTGGAAAACTTTCATATGTACAGAATAAAAATTAATCAATCCTGTAAAGAAAAAATATGTGCATTAGAATTTTTATTGAATAAAATTCGAAAATAAAAAAGTAGTATTTAGCTAAATATTAGAGTTAGATTAGGGTAATAAAAATATACATTTTAATGCTAGATGTTCTTAATAATTTGGAACATAGACTGACAATCACTTATTGAGATTAAAAAATACATTAATGCAAATCTATATAGTCAAATTAAAGATAGTTCAAATGACTGATACTGCAAACTTAAAATTATACACTGAAGAATAATCAAACTTAAAATATTAATAAGAAAATAATAAAAACTTTATTGAAGACAGCTCTATAGATATAAAAACCAACAAACATAAAATTCACTAATAATATTCTAAATTTTCTGAGACAAGACTATTGAAAAATATAATTATATGTCCATAATTTTTCATCTATAACAATACATATTTTATACCTAATATTTTCTTTTAACTATTTATAACTTTATTAAGCAATTCTAAAGTGGTTATTAATTTTGGAAACTGCTTACACATTAATCCATCTAATTAATTATTACTAATAACTTTTTTTATTGTTTGCAACTATGAACTATCTTAAAGATCAATGTAGATCTAAACAATAGAAATTATTTGGTTATTTTTTGTTTAATTAGCTGCTTCTTAAATAAAATAGGATAAAATAATTAGCTTGTCTGTCATATTTATTACATTGTTAATTTGACATTTTGCTTTTCATTTGATGTCAGTTTTTTATTCAATTTTTTTTAAAAAATAAGCTGTAAATAAAAAAAAAGAAAATGTTAAAAATGACCTATTAAAAAAACTAAATATCTGGAATTTTTTAAAATAAAAGGCAAAAAATAAATCAATAATGACTTCAAAAAATATACTTGTGAAATATCAGAAAAATTTATTTCTCTATATATAAAAGAAAAGTTTTAAGAATATAAAAATCACCTTGTTATATAAATAAACATTATTTCAACAATAGAAAAACAAGAGATGGGAAGATAAACCAGAATAATGTTATTGTCTATGGAAAAAATACTAAAACTTATATAATAAAAATAATAAAAATTAAAGAAAGGTATACAACGACAAAAGCACTAATTCTTCAAAAAGTAGTTAGCTGTCCAATTAAAAGATTATGATCAAATAAATCTTCCACTTAAAAGATTCATCTAAAATATGTTATAACAAAATGTTTAAATAATAAGAATATACCAGAATAATCAATGTTTATTCTTCATCTACTGATTTGGAATTTTGTATCCCAGGTAGTGTTGATAAAATGTAAACATTAGATGAGTGAAGAATGCAAAAATTAGATTAATACATTAAAAAAAAACGGAAAAGATTCTGAAATGTTAACTAGCTATAGATCAGTAGTAATTATTTCCATAATTATAAATTATCTTAATGGATAGAATTAGGATTTGAATTGAAGAGAGTACAATTTTGGGGGAGATGCAGAATGGATTTTATTCAGGGAGAATAGGGGGTAATTTATCATTGTATTTCAGTAGATTAAAATATTTTGAAAGAAAATAAACAATTATTTATTGCAATTTTAGATATAAAAATACTTATGATATAAATGTTAAAAATAGATTATGGATAAGCCATAAAAGCATAGGGATATTTTTAATATTGTGAAAAATAAAGAGACTTTACAAGAATAGCTATACTAATTGGGTGATATAAATTCAATGGAAGATAAATATAACATTAGATTGGAACAGGATGTTTATTATAATCTTAATTATTTATTTTATTTTTAAGAGCATTGGAGGTTGAAAAGAAAAGATTAAGAATAAGGATGGAGATTCATATAGCTAAAATCAAGAAAATATATAATGGATGCAACAGCTTTTTTTTTGCAGAAAATATGAAAATTTTAAAAAATATTGTAGAATAAGAGTCCATTTGAAAAGTGTACAGAAACAGAAAGAAAGATGAAAATTAAATTAGTGAGAAAAAAATCTAATATTCTAATATATTTTTAGAAGAGTAAAACTGAATGATGGAACGTGGTATATTTTTGTCTTGAAAAATTGGAGAAATATGGGTATTCAGGTACTTTTTTAATTGGAAAGTAGAAATGGGGAGATAGTTGGGAATTAAAATTGAAAAAGAAAGCAAAATGTAGTATGGTTTTGATATAAAATATGGTATATTTCTTATGTAATAAATATAAATTATATAGAACTATTTGAAAAGGAGTCACAGTACTTGCTTTATGACACCGCAATTCAATTTTTTTTTTTTTTTTTTACATTTAATACAAAAAACAAGTATGCAGAAGGCATTGGGTATTAAATTGTGAACAGTAAATGAGTTTATTTAAAGTAAAATGAATTCATCTCTTTAATAAGGGAAATTAAAAAAAAAAGTAAAATGTTTGGTTTTAATAAATGAGTTAAAATAGATTAGTAATGAGAATATATAATTTATCTATGTGGAAAAATCAATAAACACATTTAAGAAGAAAATTTTTTAAATATACAAAAATAATAGACAATTTTCCCCCATGTATTTGTATAAGAAATGTGATAAATTTGTAGAGAATGTATTACAAATACAGATGACGATAGACAATTTAGTTAGAAAAAGAAATTGAATTGCGAAAAAGAATACGAATAAAAAGTAGTTTGGATTTATATAAGAATAGAAAATTATATAAGATATGAAAGGATATATGATCCCATTAAAGAAAGCTTATTGTATAGGATTTTTAGATATTAGGGATAAAAGGCAAAAATATAATGAGGATTTTAGATGTAGCTTATGTGGTAATGGAAGGAATAGAGTACTGAACATTTATATTTAGAGTATATAATGCTGAAAGAGGATTAACGTAAATTGAGAAATATAAAGATAGAATAGTGGAGCTATCAAAACAGTTTTTTATTAAATTGGAATAGGAAAGAAAAATAAATAGGGGCTAGAAAAATAATTAGGTAATAAGAAGTAAGAAGTAGAGGGATTTATTGTGATATATAAGGGTTTTGGAAGATAAGATAGTCAACTGAGTTTTTAGGCATATTGTTTGTACACACAAATATGTGATTTATTTAAGAAATTATTTTACATAATAGCAATCCACTTTAAGTTATCTTAATATTTGTTATAGTTAATTCTAATATAATAATCATTCCATAATGAACATATATTTAAATGATAATTCTTATCATTTATTCTATAAATATATATAATCAATAGATTGCATTCATTCCCTTACTTAATATTTTGTAAATAAACCAAGTATATTTAAAAACAAATGACAAGAGACAGATTGTATCATCTGGCTTTTGGAGAGTTTATTTACACTATATAACTCATTGGAAGCTTCAGTTATTCCCAGTTCAATTATATATATATATATAAAATATCCATTATAAAATAATTATTTTAATAAAATTGTAATAAAAACAAGGAATTATAATGATAATAATATAATTTATAAATAACTATAAACTAAAAAGCACTTTTCAGTTAATTTCTTAACTTTCTTCAGCTGAAAACGATTTAAATTCAAATTTAGCAATAGTTTTGAGTTGAAAGAGATTAAAAAATTAACTGAAAGTATTTCAGTGGTTTATTTTAGTTATTTATAAAATATATTCTAATTCAATATTTTTATTATAATTATATATATTGTACCCTCATTTCCAGGAAATATGTAATAACAATAAATTAATCTAGCTCAGATAAATAATTATCTTCATCTAAAAATGTATCTAAATCAATCATAACTATATTCTTTAATTTTATTCATTATTAAACTAGCTTAACTAATAAATAATAATATAGTTCTATTTTATAAATTAAATAAATAAATATCTGCTAAATCATGAGACTATGAAGTAAGTTTACAAGTGCCAAAACGAATACATTAAGCCAATATCCCATAGGATATCACCTTAATGGCATAAGAATACTATCCTTACTCTTATTACTTAAATACTATATCTATAGTACTCCTATGTCTTTAATCAAGATTAATTAAGTAAATGATTCTTAACAAATTAATCTGAATATCTTTATGAAAATAATTTAGCTCAAGTTATCTCAGGTTCTTTTAAAATAATTCTAACATAATTATAACTTTTGTAATCAAGTATGATAAGGGATTTAATGTCATTCCTAATTACACATAACTAATAGCAATACTAATAAAATAATAATATTCATCTTCAATCAATAATTTAATCTCATACCTTTTCTACTTTTAATATTATTCATGTATATCACATAATAATAATGTAATGTAATCTTCTAACATCCATATGGCATCTTAAACAAACATTTATGGTATGATATTATAATCTGAGAATATGTGGCAACTATTACTAATATAATTCAGTGTAAATACTCGGTGGTTATTTTATGACCATCATAATGATACAATAAATGAAACTTCTTAAATAAAACATATCAATAAAACATTATAACTCTTAAATAATAAATTTATTTATGATGTGCAAGACTATGTATATACCATTAAACATATGTTGATTAGAAAATATAAAAATATGGGATAAAAAAGGACAAAGAAAAAATTCTAAAAAACTGCACACATGATAATGACAAATAATAACATAAGTCAACCTAGTGTGACAATAAATAATGTCTGGAAGTCATTAATTAATCTTGCTATTAGAAAAAAGTGAAGAAATCAGGAGTACTCTCATAGATAATTACATTAAATTTCTACTAAATTGTTACCTTTGGCAAATGAGATTAGTTGATCACAGCATTTCTAAAATATTCATGAAACAAAAGGTGCCGGTTCAATTCCCATGCTGGTACTGTCACTGGCCAAATCACCACCATCAGAGAGAGAAGAATAATACCACTTGAAATGCTGTGTAATATACTAACCTATGCACTAACAGTTGAATATATTTGGAAAGTTAAATAAATGCATTTATTTCTAAAGATATTCATTGAAAATAGGCCAACATATATCTACTACTAAAACATAATCATCACAAACCTTCAGATAAACATAAATTGAATGTTTTCTTTGGAATAAAAAAGAAGAGAAGTAAAGTGTAAAAAAGTCATATTTAGATTAGATACTAATTTTGTTTGTAAATTTATGCTTTAAATTTGTATTTGTTTGATTTTACTATGTAATTGTTAAGAAAGATACTAAGTGGTAATTGAATTAAAAAAATCCAGATCAGATTGATTTTTAGAGAAACAGACTTTCTAATTAAATTCTCACCAATAAAAATAAAATAAAATATTCAGCAAAGAAGTAAAATAAAAAATAAAAATAAACAATATCATTGTATTAAACAGTTATAGATTGCAAAGTCATATTATTATAAAAAAATCATCGTTCTATTGGGAAGTTAATAATTAGAAAAGTAGATCTAAATAAATATATCAATCACAACAATCTGTTAGATGTAAGGTTGCTTTGAAATTTGCCCAGAGTGGAAGTTTTTTAGAAGCCTGTCTAATTAAAAATTGTATTTTAAAACTGGAAGCAGACTAGTATTAACTTTAAATTAATATATTCTCTCACCTTAATAAATTCTTAAGTTTACTATTTATGTATAAACTGAAAATTATATGAAAGTAAGAAGTTTAAATAATAAAATTTTCACACAAATTGAACCTTTATTTAAGTAATAATAATTTAAATATGTGTTTCACATTAAAAAAAAACTATTCTAAAAGAGTGAAGACAACTATTTAGAGGTGGAGTAAAAGAAGAATCATCTGACAAAGAATAGAACACTCTGAAGTATTCCCAAAAAATATTCTGTGTGTGTGTGTGTGTGTGCAGATAATAATTTTTTCCTACTTAACCCTTCAAAATAAAACTGCATTACATTTTTGAGCTCTGAAAGTACATGAGATGATAATTATTTTTATTTAATCCATTAATCAATTTTTTATTAATACTAGATTTATATATTATTTTATTATTGTAATTGTTAGTTTTGCCTGTGGTTTTAAGTAAATATTATAAATATTTATTTATTTATTTATTATTATTATTATTACTATTATTAATGTATATATTTTATTACTAGAAATTGAACATTTGAATTTGAAGAAAAGTTTATATAGAATATAATACCAACTTATCTTTTTTCCCCCATGTATCAAAGCGTTGACTGGGGAATGAACCTGGGCCAGCTGGCTTGGAAGACAGCTATGCTAACCACAAGGCCACCAATGCTGGACTATCTTTAATTATATATTGATGGAAAATGCTCATTTAAGTTACATTTAAATCTCTTTTATACCTGCTATTGTTTTTTTTTTAAATTTTTATTAAAATAATTAAATTTTTGTTAAAATTTTAAATATTTGATGACCGTTCTTTTTTCTTCTGTGCATTATTAATATTAATTCATTAAATTTAAGTTCAATATTTTACATTTGGGATTTATGAGTTCAATTTAGTAAATTACAAATATTATAGATAACTACCATATGGAAACAGCTAGCATTGTGAGACATCTGGATGCATAGTAAGAAATAGATAGATTGATTGTGTGATTATGATGATGTTATACTTTTAAAGTTATATCTGGTGCTTACAGTAAATTCAAATAACTATCATCATATTACTTTTAGGTCTCTACTGATTTAATCAACTCCTGTTTGTAAATCAAAATCAACGTTTGTCAGTATATTATTTTTCTTGTTAAAGTATAATCCACATCATGCACTTTCACACAACTAATGTATGGCTGGAATAGGCATTCTCTACCAATCCACACACCATTAACCATTACAATAGGTATGAGCTAAAAAGAAAAAAAAAACGTAAATACCAGCTTAATTTGTCAAATTATATATCAGGCATACAATAGATTGATTAAAGCTCTGATTTTAGCATAGTGAGCAAAGTTTGGCTTATGTGATGATAAGCTCTAAGCATAAATGATCCACTTATGCTTTTTAAACATATGTTTATGGGTGAGTGCATATACATTCATGAAGAGCATATAGAAAAGATTTATTTCTTTCTCTATTTATTACATTCATAATCAGCACTTTATAAATAGACTATTTATTACAGTAAATTCAAAATTTAATATTTATTTCTAATCACAGGTGATTAAAAATAAGATTCGAACTCTGTCCTATTATAGAATAAATAAGTTTGAACAATTAATTTGTCAAATTATATATCAGGCACACAATAGTTTAAAATCCTGATTTTAGCATGGTGAGCAGAGGTTGGAATGCATGACAGAAGATTTATTTCCCATTTCTGTCTATTACATAAATAGTCAGCACTTTATAAATAGACTATTTATTAATTATTGTCTATAGATTATTTATAAAATAGTTATAATAATGATTATTACATTCAAATATCAGCCTTTCAAGCTAATTGTGCATGCGCTTTGCGAGTGTTAATAATAAATGAATACTTTCCTCTCCAATACAAGATATAGTATTTATGCAGGAATAAAATGAATCAATTATTCCTACAACTCAAATGCTTATATATGAGCAAATTTGAAGTACTAGCAAGGAAAGCGTGAGAATAGACCACTCACTTTAAATTACTATTTATGATGTCTGAACGAATGACGTCGGTGAAATTCAGACATCGTAAATAGTAATTTAAAGTGAGTGATCTATCCTCATGCTTTCCTTGCCAGTACTTCAGATTTTCTCATATATAAGCATTTGAGTTGTAGAAATAAGTGATTCATTTTATTCTTGCATAAATACTATATCTTGTATTGGAGAGGAAAGTATTCATTTATTATTAACACTCACAAAGTGCATGCACAATTAGTTTGAAAGGCTGATATTTAAATGTAATACAATTGTAAACATGTGCTATATAAAAATAAATGCTTATTTAAATAATGATTATGAAAAACTATTGAACTGCAGATAATAAAAAAAAAACACAACTAGATTTAAAAGTGCATATAGTGCAAAAAATCACACCTAGATATTAAAGAAATTGATATAAATTGATATTTTGTACTGGATTAATATATGTTAATAATAAAAAAATGATTCCATAAATATGCTGCAATTAATGCATAAAATCTTGGATATTGTAAATTCTTAACAATATTTGTCCTATTATAACTGCAATGATTAGATTGTTATAGAATTATAATACTATTAAAACAATGATTAGATTAAATGTAGAGGTTAAAAAAATAATAAAACAGTATAGTAAAATAATTTAATTTTGTGAATTAAAATAGAAAACAACTAAAAATAAATGATTATTATTTAGCCATATAATTTTTCAGATAATACAATTGTGGTGCAAATTCTACCTTAAATCTCTACTGTAAGTTTCAAGAAATATTACAAAGCAAAGCAAAAAGCTATAAGAAAGATTTATTAAAATGTATTTAATATTTACTAAGGCAATAAATCTAAAGCATGTGCAGTTGAAAATGCAAAGGTAGGGACAAGCTTACACATTGGAAGAAAAGAGGGAAGGCGTAAGCTTGTGGTTAAGACCTGTAGAGGTCTCTACTTTGCATTTTCAATCGCACATGCTTTAGGTGTATTGCCTTAGTAAATATTACTTACATAATCAATGTGCATTAAATAAATTTATAATTATAAAATGTATTTAAAATAATATTTAATGTGTTTTTAAATTTATTAATGTAGGATGAAATACTTTGTCTGAAATTAGTCATAGATATAACCTTGAATTAATTGTAGAAATAAAGTATTATAAAAACAAAAACTCCCCTATAAATTTTTTTTAATAAATGTGCTTACATTATCAAAGTCAATTGGATATATTTAATAAAAATAACCCAAAAACGGCAGACAACAAAAAATATATAGTCGATAAAAAAACTTGAAAGCAAATACATAATAGAACAAACACACAACACTAAGATTATTAAAAGAATTAAAAAGTTGAAATGAAGCTGGATTGGATATATTGCCGAATATATATATATATATATATAGCAATAAATGAATAAAATTGAATTATAATGGATGGGAGAAAAATTAAAAACACACAAAAACAGATAGATAAATATGATAAAAGGTTTTCTGAAAAAATAGAGGAACAAAAAATAAAGCGTTTGGAATGGTAAATAATTTGAAAAGATCTTTATTTGGCAGTAGATTATTCTACAACGTTAAAAATGACGATGATTATGATATATAAAAAAATAGGTATATAAATTGATAAAAGCAACATTCAATATTTCTTATAAAAACTTTTTCTGGTTTGTGTTTTTTTTATATTTATTTTCTTCTTAATTACTTTTGGAATAAAAAGCCGCAACTTGAGAGTTTTGTTCAATAGCCGTTGCTTATTAACAACTTAATAATAACGTTACGGAAAAATCAATTAGACACTACCTTCTGCCTACCGAACCTTGTTAAATAAATCTGTTTCTTTCTTAAGTTACTGTCTATCTAAATGATTTTCAGTAATAGTGATGGTTTTGTCAAACTTACATTTGGTTTTAGAACTTACAATTGCTTTTTAGTAAATTAAATGGTTCATTTATTTTATTATTTTTTTAAAATAAATTTTAATTTACAAAGATAAAAACCGTTGTAATTTAATAAATTAATGATTTATAAGAAATAGTAATTTCAACAATCAATCCTCTCAAAAAATGCTTTTGCTAGAAACAAATTTGTCTGATCCAAAATATCTCAGGGTGGCCTTTGAGCGTTCTATCGTCAGGTTTCCAATTGGATGGATGGTTGAAGAGTTGGAGTGTGGAGTGGAGCCTGTCCATTAAAGTATGAAAATTGGCTATCTTAATATATCTGTGAGCACTTATTGCATATATGTGTCGAGATAATAATCTGAACCAATTGATGATTGCTGGTTTAGCATTAAATACGCATATTGGTGATTATTTATCTTTTTGACATATGTGTGTTCAAGTGTATCAGTCAGCATTATGAAATAATGTGGAGAGTGGTGGGTAGTGTGAAAGTCTATGCACATATACCCCATATATTAGAATTAATAAGAAAAATAGCACATTCAAAATGTATGCATGCATACACATTTTTTTAAAATTATTTTTACGGATTAGATATTCTCTATCTTAAATTATAAGATACAAACATATTGGATATTTAATTCTACTTGTAATTGAGATTACATATTTCTAACGTACCCATTGCTCAATTACGGGAATATATATATATTTTTTCTGTTGTTATCCAAGTTTAGTTCAAAATAATTACATCTCACTTAGATCTTCTCTTATCTGTGCACCCTCTATCCTAACCCTCACACACATTTGTACTTTTTTTTGCAGATACTTTGCTTTTTTATTGTAATTTAATTATTAGTATTTGTTTTAAAACAAATTATTGAAACAGCAAAGCATTACCGTTATCTTGAATATATATAGCTCCGAAAGCATTTTTTTTTTGTTTATTTAGGGAGTTGAGATCAATTTCATAAATATATAAATAACAGTATTATTTGAGTTTCAAAACAATCAAATTGTTAATATTTGGTTAGATGAAAAATCAGCCACAGTTTTAAGATTGACATTCTTAAGACCAATGAAATAATAATACATGGGAAAACAAAATACATTTAACAAACAGTAATTGTAAAATTATTTTTACTATGACCAACTAAAATAAATATATCCCCCCTCCCCCAAATGCAGTAGAACAAATTATCTCATAGGATATTACACATATGAACACTCCAATTACTTCAAACGTTAATCTACAATGAGCTTCATTAGCAAAACATTTTATGCAAATGAAATTAGTCTTTTTTTGACTACCAAAGAGTGTATAACTGCATAATTTATATCTGTTGATGATAAGATATTTATTTTATATAGCACAATGTTTTTAAACTGTAAATAATAATAATCAGCCATTAAGGTAATGCACATGCACTTTGTAGATGTTAACTATAAATGAAAGTGAGAGTATTCATTTATAGTTAAAATCCACAAAGCGCATGTGTATTACCTTAATGGCTGATTTTTACTATCTGTTGATAATGAAAAGAAATATTTCAACCAAAGTACATTCTCTTATTTATTAATATTGATGATAAAACAATCATATATTTGGCAAATATATCATGATAGCCTCTTAGTTTAATTATCTTAGAGAAATTCATTTAATTAACTTCATGCTATTTGAACATTTAGGACAAGGTTCATTTTATAATAAAAATGTGTTTTTCAGACAACATAGTCATTTTTCAAAATAATAATATAACACTATGCATACAATGCAGTCAAATATTGATTTGATGAGGAGGTTAAGTATTTTTTTTAATAAGATTTTCAATATATAATAATGAATCTTTGTGGAGAATTTCTAAATATCAAGTAAGAGATTAATATTATATACTGATATCACTCAAGCATCTTAGGGTTTTTTTTCTATATAAGATTATCTATTAGTCTCCAAAACATCATTAAAATATTTTTAATTTTATTCCATGTAGAATACCAATAGTTGATATAAATAGTATTTCTAACAACATCTTATTTGTCCAACTTTTATATATGCACTTTGTAAGAATTATTCAAATTACTATAAAATATTTTTTACTAAAAAACAAACTAAAAAACAATCAAATTTAGCAAACTTGATCAAATTACTGAATAACATAATTAAAAAAAAATTAAAAAATTAAAAATAAAACAATATGAATACTACAATTATTATTACTACTGCTACTATTACTGTTACTACTACTAATAGTAATTATTTTTATTGAGGTTTTTTTTCCCATTACATTTTTACTATATTGAATAAAATACCCCCTTCCCTTAAATTAATTGTTGATAACAATTACCAATTCTCTATGCACAAAATCACTGTATACAATGGTGCTAACTGTATTTATTTAGCCATTATACTATTTGTGGCAATATTTTTAATCCATTAATAACTATTTATTTGTTTTTTTATTTTCCATTTTCAGTACATGAGCTATGTTTAAAACAAAAAAAAGTTTATTTTGTTAACTCAATGATTCTGAGTTTCATGATAATGTGACATTATGGAGTACTGTGATGACATTACTATGCTCCAATTTCAAATCATCCTTTTACAACTATTTTTAGGATTATTTTGCCAAATTCATATTTATTTGACAGCAAAAATTGGAACTAAAGTAAATATGGACTTATTTGTTCAAAAAAAATTCTGAAGATGTTATTAACCACAGACAATACTACAAACCAGCTAACAAAAGTCTATAATATTGCTGATTGACAAATAAACCTCTAAAATTTTATTTGATTATTGTTAGTAATGAGCAAAAATTGTATATTTTTTATAGTTTATTTAAATATTTATAATTATTTTTACAAAATATTTGTATCATCATCATTGTCAACCATTATCAATTCTCTGCAGGATGAAGGTTTCTCCAAGTTCAATCCATCTCCAATTTCTAGCCTTTCTTTTCCACATCATTCCTACACACTTTTTTTATTTATCCATCTATCTTAGATATGGTCTCTTTCTGGAATATTTATAATCTCTTGGAATCCAGATTAAGATTTCAATTGTCCATTTATTATCATCTCCTCTAGCAATATGTCCAACCCACCTCCACTTAAGTCTTTTAATTCTTTCAACAATGTCAGTAACATCTGTTTGTTCTCTTATCCATATATTGTGGTTTCTATCTCTTCTTGTTACTCCTAATATGCATCTCTCCATACTTCTCTGAGTGGTCTGAATCTCTATATTGCTTTTTCTATTAAGTATCCAAGTCTCGGATTTATAAGTAAGAACTGGTTAAACACATTTAATAAAAACCTTCTTTTTATTATATATATATATATATATATATAAAATAAATAAAAATATCCGTTAATTAAAAATAATATTGTAATTATAATTGAAATAATATTTTTAAACGGTTTATAAACAATTCAAACAATCTTTAATCCGCAGAAGACGGATTTAAAGATTGTTTGAATTGTTTATAAACCGTTTAAAAATATTATTTAATATATATATATATATATATATATATATATATATATATATATATATATATATATATATATATATATATATATATATATATATATTGAACCAACCGCCTCTCAACTCCATCTAAAATTACTACTTAAATACGGGAAACAACAACAACTATCGACAAAAAAAAATATCAATTAATATTTTATTTACTTTGTACTCCTAAACTTCCCTTCCAGAAAGTGGTTGGTTTTCAGGTAAAGTGTCAACTATCATTAGTAGCGAACTACTAATAACACCCAATGCTCATCTACCAAAAATACACTGACCAAATAAACACTTTATTTTATTTTTTAAAAAAGAAAGAAAATCCCTTAGGTGCCAGCTAATTACGTTAGAATTAGCATGTCTATCTGATCAGCATAATTTGGTACCTGAAATCCTGCTAGCTCAATTGGTTTTCAACCACCCACTAATAAACAAACAAAAAGGTATCTTAAATGCCCCCTCGAAGCTACTACTACTTTTTAAAAAAACTAAATAATTCCCTGAACCATTCAAAATAATACTTCAATCCTTTAAAACCAATAATAATAACATTATACTGAATGCCAAAACATTTATATCTTTAAATTAGCGAATCTATTCCTGAAATACTATTATTAATAATTAGATTTTTTTCCTCCTACTTTTATTAAGAAAATAAATATTTATACTTACCTGCACGTATCAAAATAAACATAAATATTTTAAGAAAAATAATTTAAGTATTTTTTTTATTTAAAATAAATTAATCGTTTTATCTTATAATGAAACACACACACTTCTTTTTTAAAGATTAAAATAAAGCAATTTAATATATTACTTTAGCAAATAAAGTATACATGTTACATTATATTTTATTTCTTTTTTTTTTTTTAAGTTTAAAAAAATCAAATCACACATACATGCACGCAATTGTTTCAAAAATATTATTTAATAATAGAAGCTGATTTTATTTATTTTATTATTGCACATATTATCTTTTAAAGTTTAAAGTTTTATTTTTAAGATTAATTCATAAAGTTCAAAGTTCTTTCTAATAAAGTCTATGTTTATTTTAAGAAGAAATTGGGAATGTTAAGATATCAAAGTCAATAATTACCTAGGATTTTTTTAATATGATGGAAACAGCATAATGGAATTATTTTTTAAACTCATCAATGACCGGTAAAATGACTCCTCCGTAGATCCTGTGACATAGTATGATTTTCGTGGCTGGTTTGGCTTACTCGTACTCCACTGTCCATTTAGTCTATTTAAACATGATCACTTTCCAAACTAATTGCAGATCTTAGATGCATAGAGAGCAGTTTCAGTTGACTGCAAACATGTTGGTTTTAACAATGCAACATTTTTAGAGATATTACTTCAAAAAATATTTTATTAAAATGAGAAAGTCAGACCCAGAATAATAAAATGTTGAGCTATTTATACTGTTTCAAACAATGGAAAACTTTATTAGCAGCAGCATCTTTAGTCTCGTGAAATAAAATCAGCTTTTGCGTCTATTTTTTATTAAAAATCACATACACACACACATATATTTAATTATTTTATTATAAGATAAAACAAAATCTCTTTATTATTTTATTATAAGTTCATTTAAAAAATATTAAATCTTTTTTTTATTACAAGTCTTTTTTGCCCTTTTTTTAAACAAAAAAATCTTATTATTTAAAAAAGTGTTTACAGTTTATTTTTATTATTATTATTTTAAAAAGCGTTCAGTTTTTTTTTATTTAATAACAAATTCCACCTCCCCCCTGCTCTTTAGTTTTTATATTTTATTCTCTCAATTTTAAATTTTTATATTTTAAAACATGGGATTCATAATAAATTAATTACATATCAATGTACTTTGGTACATTATCTCTGTCCCTCCTCTCAAACTAAAATATCATTCTGAGCATTTTAGTTTTTCCAAAATTTAAACCTATAAACAATCTAGTTTTATTTATTTAACATTTGTTTAACTGTACATGTGTATTCCTATTTATTCACTATAATTTTCATCCTAGTATAATTCTATTCTATAATCGATCAGGTGGCTCTTTCTTCCTATCCAATAAATTATTTTGCCCATCCCATTTCCTATATCGATCTAAAGGTTCCCAAGTGTAATCGACTTGTGTTAAAAATTCTGCCATTTCATCTATTGAACACCTATCCCTACCTAACATTAAATGCTGTATCTCTGGTGGCATGTTGTTCTGCAATATCCTGATTATTTGCCCCTCTGACATAGGAAATGCTGTTAATGCCCTAAGCTTTGCTATCTGCCGATAAAAAAATTGTGCATGAGTTTCTCCCCAAGTACTTGAGTATCTTTCCTGAGATATTTTATACATAATCCCATCTTGCCTAGCCTCATTCCAAAATGCTCTCAAAATCACATGTCTATACTCAGCAAATGTTTGTGGCCTATCACCCACAGTATACCACCAATTACATGCAGTCCCTTGTAAGTAACCACTGGCTACTGCAACTTTATCTTCCTTTGGCAATCTTTTAAATGAAAATTAATGGCTTAAACTTTCTAAATGTTTTAATGGATTCTCTCCCACTTCCACTTTAAACACCAAAACACTAAACTGCTTTTCCATGAACTATCCGTATGTCCTGCCTATCACCGAAACTAAAATCATCACATTTCTGTCCAATCTGTTTTAGTTTCTGCTCTATCTTTTCCATCATGTTACTACATATCTCCTTTAATTCAACCCTTACATCCTCATTACCCTCTATTTTCCCTTCTAAATTTCCCAATTCTTTGTCATTACTTCCTTCCATACTCTCTACTTTTAATTGATTTCCCTTTCCCTTATCTAACTCCTCCTTTAGTTCTTCCATATTTCCTTTTAATTCTAAAATTTCAGTCCTTTTTTCATCCACATCTTTCCTTATTATTTCTACTGCTTCCTGACCTACATCCATGCTTCCCATTAATTCCTGTCTCATTTCCCTCATTTCTGTCCTAAGTTCACTAATTTTTTGTTTCATTATCTGCTGATTCTGATTTATATCTTCACGCATCTCTTTCATCATATTTACTAATATTTGAAAAATATTCTTTTCAACTATCTGTGGATTCTTAAAAGATATTGGACTTACTTCCAACATTGCCCCTCCTTCACTACCACTTTCTTCCACTATATTATTAATCATATTTAAGTTTATCTAACTACAAAATTTCTATTTCAACATATGCACAGTCAACCCCCACCCTCTTAGTTCTAATTCTATGCATCACATTCATCTATCTTCTTCATTCAGAATGCATTTTATTTTTTCTATCTTAAAAAATCACATATGTACATTCTAACGTCCATGAAAATCAACCTTTTATAATATACCAAAACTAGCCAGTTTGGGAAAATAAATACAAGTACTATCAATACGTTTCTTAAACTTCTCTTCAACAAATATCCCCTACATCAATAATGGTCAACTTTGACCCACCATCTAAACAATTAATGACAATTCAAGTTGTTTATTTTATTTAAACAACCAATTTCAAGCCATGCCGATTCACAAAATGAATTCCCAACTATGTTTTATAGTAATCCTATCATTTGCTATGAGTATTTTCAGGCTCCTATAAATTTCTACATTAACGTCCAACTGTCTATTACATTGGTCCTACATTAATGTGTCAAATGACCATTCAACTACGGTCCTATCACTTAAACTACTAAATTTCGGGCCACATTACTGTGCCTAAAAAACATCCAACTATCGACATTAATGTGCTGAATGCCCCTCTAAACTACAACTTCCATCAGTTCCTCCACTTAAAAGATCAAATTTCAGGCCACGTTACTGCATCTAGTAAATGTCCAACTATCTACATTAATGCATCGTATGCTCTTCCGCACCACAACTTCCATTGGTTCTTCCACTCAAAATGTCTAGTTTCACCCCACGTTGGGAGCCAAAATAAACCAAACACCTCTCAACTCCATCTAAAATTACTATTTAAATATGGGAAACAACAACAACTATCAACAAAAAAAATTACAATTAATATTTTATTTACTTTGTCCTCCTAAACTTCCCTTCTAGAAAGTGGTTGGTTTTCAGGTAAAGTGTCAACTATCATTAGTAGCAAACTACTAATAACACCCAATGCTTGTCTACCAAAAATACACTGACCAAATAAACACTTTATTTTATTTTTTAAAAAAGAAAGAAAATCCCTTAGGTGCCAGCTAATTACGTTAGAATTAGCATGTCTATCTGATCAGCATAATTTTGTACCTGAAATCCCACTAGCTCAATCGGTTTCCAACTACCCACTAATAAACAAACAAAAAGGTATCTTAAATGCCCCTTCAAAGCTACTACTACTTTTTAAAAAAACTAAATAATTCCCTGAACCACTCAAATTAATACTTCAATCCTTTAAAACCAATAATAATATTATACTGAATGCCAAAACATTTATATCTTTAAATTAGCAAATCTATTCCTGAAATACTATTATTAATAATTAAAATTTTTTCCTTCTACTTTTATTAAGAAAATAAATATTTATACTTACTTGCACATATCAAAACAAACATAAATATTTTAAGAAAAGTAATTTGAGTATTTTTTTTATTTAAAATAAATTAATCATTTTATCTTATAATGAAACACACACTTTTTTTAAAAAATTAAAATAAAGCAATTTAATATATTTCTTTAGCAAATAAAGTATACACATTACATTATATTTTATTTCTCTTTTTTAAGTTTAAAAAAATCAAATCACACATATGTGCACACAATTGTTTCAAAAATATTATTTAATAATAGAAGCTGATTTTATTTATTTTATTATTGCACATATTATCTTTTGAAGTTTAAAGTTTTATTTTTAAGATTAATTCATAAAGTTCAAAGTTCTTTCTAATAAAGTCTATTTTTATTTTAAGAAGAAATCGGGAATGTTAAGATATCAAAGTCAATAATTACCTAGGATTTTTTTAATACGATGGAAACAGCATAATGGAATTATTTTTTAAACTCATCGATGACCAGTAAAATGACTTCTCCATAGATCCTGTATCATGGTATGATTTTTATGGCTGGTTTGGCATACTTGCACTCCATTGTCCATTTAGTATATTTAAACATGATCACTTTCCGAACTAATTGCAGATCTTAGATGCATAGAGAGTGGCTTCAGTCGACTGCAAACATGTTGGTTTTAACAATGCAACATTTTTAGAGATATTACTTCAAAAAATATTTTATTAAAATGAGAAAGTCAGACCTAGAATAATAAAATATTGAGCTATTTATACTGTTTTAAACAATGGAAAACTTTATTAGCAGCAGCATTTTTAGTCTCGTGAAATAAAATCAGCTTTTGCATCTATTTTTTATTAAACATCACAGACACACATGCACATATATTTAATTATTTTATTATAAGATAAAACAAAGTCTCTTTATTATTTCATTATAAGTTCATTTAAAGAATATTAAATCATTTTTTTATTACAAGACTTTTTTGCCTTTTTTTTAAAACAAAAAAATCTTATTATTTTGAAAAGTGTTTACAGTTTATTTTTCTTATTATTTTAAACAGCATTTACAGTTTATTTTTATTATTATTTTAAAAAGCGTTCACAGTTTATTTTTATTTAATAACAAATTTCCCCTCCCCCCTGCTCTTTAGTTTTTACATTTTATTTTCTCAATTTTAAATTTTTATATTTTTAAACATGGGATTCATAATAAATTAATTACATATCAATGTACTTCAGTACTATATATATATATTAATTAATTATTAAAATATATTTTCATATTTATAGTTAGATTTTTTTTAAAAATATGTTTTTACAAGATAAAAAGATTGATAATAATCATAATATGAAAACAATAATTGATATATTCTGCCCTATACTATTAAATAAGACTCTTGTGACATTTTAAAACTTATAAAGACAATTTTAAATTTTAGAACAGAATTTCATATCTTTATGATGACTTAACAATAATTCATCAATGTTTTAAAATTTAAATTTTGTCATGCTAATTTATTTTGAGTACTGGCTTAATTCTAATTAGTTTAATAAGAAAAAAAATATTATTCTTATTAAGTATTTCACTATATCCTTTTTTTCTATATTTGGAAAGACAAATAATTTTTTAGAATGTTTTTCGTTTGTAAACTTATATTTCTAATAAATATAATATAAAAGATTGATTCATAGTATAAAATAAAGGTTTAAAAATTGAAATAAAATGTTGAACTATTAACTCAAATTACCACTAGAGGGTAATGTAAAACATTGAAAAGCAGAAAGATAAATTATTTAATGATTTAAACTTTATTTTGGTTAATTCTTACATTATTTAAAAACTCATTTTGAATTTAATTTATGAGCAAAAAATATTAAAAAGTAATATTTTGACTTTGCACACACACACACACACACACACACACACACACACACACAAAAGTAAAAAACAAAATAAACATGCAAAAAAAAAAAGAATTGATTTCTGGCCTTATGAATAATGAAATCAAATTTCAATGAGATAATATTATTCTTAATAAAGTTTTTATTGATAAAATAAATTTTGATAGAGATTATGGTTATTCACTCAAATCATTTATTAAAGTATTAAATTCCACTTGTAATTGATAAAAATATTAAAATTATTATTGATATGGGCATCATGTTTAATGAACTTGTTACATTCTTGTAATAGATGTTTTAATCATAACAATAGGCTTTTTATATTTAATGAACTGATTACATTCATATTTTTTCTTTTTAAATTTTCAAATAAAAATTGAATGAATACATCATTTATCTGCTAAAACATATACATGTAATTAAATTCTACAAAAATAAAAAATAAAAAATTTAATAAATTAGATGCAATGTAACATTTTAAAATTTGCTCAACATTGGATGTCAGAGCCAGAAAAGACAAATTGGTCATGTACACTGAATACTTTCTATTCCCATTAAGATGGTAGCTTTATGGTCTCAATTGAATTTATATTGGAAGGTGCTAGTATATAGCATTTTATTAAGAACTAATATTAATCAAAAATATTTTAGTTTTAATTTTTACTGCAAAATGTACACAAATGGTAGAATGTGTGTTAAGGATTGCTGAAAATGAAGCACTCTATGCTGGTCACAGTGTCACCTTCTTTACAACCCGATTCTTACTTGGCAGATTAATCAAAGTTTATTAGCTTGTCTATAAACTTTTGAAAATGTCTTGTAATTTTGTTTTCCCATTAAAATAATATGATTTACATGCATATTACATTTTTATTTCTTTATTTAGAAAATATAGTAATGCCCCAGTTTAAATGAATACCACAATGATTTTCTTAATAAATCCCTTTTATCTTTCTTACATTATAAAATGCAATAATTAAAAGTTTTCCATTTAAATAGTTTTTCTATTAACTTTATTCAGATTTCAAATAATATTTTCAGATTCACTAAAAGAATAACAAAAAATAAGAAAAATTACATATGAAGGTTGAAGTCTAAAACAGGAAGTTAAAAAAGAGTTTATTTTAATTGATGAAAAATAGTCAAAAGAGCAATGTATAAGTAGTCTCTAAAAATAAGTATAATCATCATATGTATTTTGCTTTAAGATATCAAACAATTGATTTATTTTTCAATATAAATATCATTTTCATTCTTAATTATTAAAATATTTATATGATATAAAAGGATAGTACATATAAAAATATGAAATAATAAAAATTGACTATTTATTTATAGAAAAAACAGTCTATAACAGAAATTACTAATGATTGGATAAATCAGTGTTGTTAATTGGTTTCTAAATAACAATGAGAATTCTTGTTAATATAAAAGTTTAAAAAATGCATCAGTTTTGATATAATTAAAAATATGTTCCAAATACAATATAAAATACAAAATATAATTAGCAAAAACACAGAAAATATTAACTTTCAATTGTGCTTATATTTTGTAATCCTCTAGTGGATAATTTGATTAAATTTTCAACTTTTTATTTTTAATAATTAAACTTTATTTTTGATTATAATTATATAAAATTCAAATTATTTATTAAAATATATTAACAAATGAAAATCATTTTTAAAAATAATATTTCAACTTTGCAAATATATAAAACAAGTAATAAACTGAATTATGTAATAAGAACAATGACTGTTTGCTTTTGTTGATAAAAATATATGACAAATAAAATTAGATTAATTTTAACTCCATTTCTAAAACCCAAATGAATTTCTGGTTTAAAATTTTATTTATTATTATTAGAAAATGACAGAAAATAGCTGCTATTATAATTAGAAAATCATTCCTTTTTTAGACAAACATAATATTCTTCTTTACAATTATTATTCTATTTTAAAATGTTTTCTTTAGAATAAAGATTTTTGAATAAAATTGAACTCTAGTCATAAATATTCTTCTTAAAAATATTGCACAAATATATTGCAAAAATAATCAAAAATATATACATGAACTATAAAAAATGTATATTTTCAAAATATAAACAAAAGCATGATCATTTTAGAAAACAAATGCAAATACTTTTGGTTTGAGAACAAATTAAAATGATCAATCAGTAACATTTTTAAATTGTCTATAATAGGTTTCTGTGTAATATTAACATCTTAAAATAATTTTAAATTAATTAATTAGTATTATTTTAATTTTAGATTTTGCAGTCAAATAAAAGCAAATATGGCAAACAAATGCTAAAGACAACTACAAGAGAACAATTTTAGCCAAAGTTACTGAAATGCTACACTGATTCTAAAAAGGCCATGGAAGTGATATTTTATACATTAGATTTAAAAAATATAAAATCATTTGCTATGTCAGTTATTGAAATATGTTACTACATCTTTTGGCTTTTGAAAATTAAAAACTGTATTTGTCCAGGTAAAGTATTTTTAAAATCATTTAAGGGTTTATGAATCTAAATATTGAAATGTGTTTTCTAGTTTATTTTTTTATCCTTATTAAAGTTTTTAAAAGTCATTATTAAAAAATCAGACTTTATATTTATTGAAGGAAAAGATATGTAATACAATTTCTTTGGTTATTAGATGATCTTTCTCAGAACAAAATACAATAAAGCTGCAGTATACACTATACCAATATATAATTCTGTAAACACTTCTTCCTTTTTCCTCTTCCTTAATTTTACTTATTCATATATGACAATAAATCTTTTCAAAATAATCACAACTTCTTACATCTTTTAAGATAAATATATATTTTGAGATCTGAAGATGACTGCAAGGAACAGTCGAAACTGTTATAATAATAATAAATATTTTTGCTTAAAAGGTGTAAGAAGTTGTGATTATTTTGAAAAGATATATTGTTGTATATCAATATATACTATTTTAATTATAGACTATTCAAACAAATAATGAACAAACAAAAATTGTAAATAAACAAAAAAGTAAAAACAATAAAATTTATAAATTTAATAAATTTTATATGGAAAAAGCCATTACACTGTTTTGAAATGCTGTATGTAAATAAATTAATTAATAATTTTTTCAGATTAAGTTGAAAGCACACACATTTAATTTTTTACTTTGATGTGGTATAGTATTCATGTAATAAATTGTTTTCTAAGTATAGAGTTTTAGCTAAAAGTTTAACAAATTTAATAAAATTCATGTAGTATCTTTCTTAAATGATAAAAATTAAAGTTATTGATTTAATAATGCCAAAAAGTAATGGAAATAGCAAGTATCCATTGCAAGTGAAGTCACTTAATTTAATCGTTTTTTCCAATCTATAGCCTCACTTCTTTACAAGATATCCCAAACTTAATTATTTCATCCATTCATCTCACATGTGGATTATATTTAGGTCTTTGACCATCTTTTGGATCCAATATCTGCTATAAATGACCATTTATTAGCATTTTTATCCAGACCAGCTACACTTCAGTTTCTTAATTTTTCAGTGATATTATTGATACCTGTTTGCTTTCTCACTTATGTACATTTTTCAGTCTCTTTTTATAATTTCTAACATACATCTTTCCATACATTGTTAAGTGTTTAAAATCTCTGAGTTGCTTTTTGAATAAGTGTTCAAGTTTCAAATCCATAAGTTAAAACTGGTAAAATACATCTACTAAAAAACTTTTTCTTTTTTAAATATATAGGCATATTTTTTTTTACTATTATTTCTAACAAAATACTCTTATCTAAGTTTTTACCTTCTATATTAAAACTTTTCCTAAAATTTACAGTTTATAATTATCAATTTTTATTTACTTGTTTTGAGAAAATTTATTGTACCTTACTTTAGTCATCTTAGCATTTATATTTAGTCTTACTTTTTTTAAATTTCATATGTTAACTCTTGCTTATCATGAAAGTCTAAAGCATTATTTTCAAAAACAACCATATCATCTGGAAAATATAAAAGCCTAAATATTTTCTAAGTTTTCAGTTTAATTCGCAAAGGATTTTTTGTAAAATGACTGTAAAAGGTTTTGGAGATACAGGGTCATTCAGTTATACACCTGTTGCAATATTTATCTTCTAATATTACCAGGTAATCTAATAATTTGTTATTGCATTTTTATAAATGTTGTTCAGAGTAGGATAATATTCTGGGTCTATATCTTGATGATCCAATGCTTTGATCATTATACATATGCTTAGAAAATCAAATGCATTGTCATAATACTCAATTACATTGTTTAATGGCAACTCATATGCAATGGTCCTTTGCACAACTTCTCTCAATGCTTGGATGTGATTCACTATGATAAAATGTCATTTAAATTCAGTTTATTCTTTTGGTTGATTAAAATTTAAAGTTAATTATAGACATGTAATTATCTTGGGGATGATTTTGTACAGAACTGAGAGAAGATTGATAGGTATGTAATTTCTAATATCTTTCTTAAATGTGAATATTACGATTGCATTCTTCTAATCATTTAGTACATTTTTATCACTTAAACATTTAGTATATACATTTGTGAACAATCTTTCTATTTTGTTACCTGCTTAATATATAATATCAATTTTAATTTCATAATTTTTTAGAGTTTTCTCCTCTTTACAGATTTAATTTCATGTCTTGCTTTTTCATTTCATGCAGGTCAATTCAGAAAATGTAATAACAGTTGGAGAGATTTCATTTTTTTTCGTATTTTATTATTATATAATTATTTATAAAGACTTTTCACATATTTCATGACTTCATATTTCTTTTTAGTAATAGTTCTGTCTTTTTTTGTTATTACAGAAATAACATTTCTTCCAGTAGCAATAAGATGTTTTATAATTTTGAAACTTTTATTCTCATTTATATATTTTGTTTCCAATTTATAGATTTTATAGCATTAAGTCTTTTTCTTACTATTTTACAAAACTATAGATATTCAATTCTTCTTAATGAATTATATTATTTTTTAAAATATTTCTTCTTTTCATGACACATTGTCTTGTCTCAATAGGAAATTTATTGATGTTTGTGATTTTTGTATCAAATATTTTTCTTGCAGTTCTTAATAATCTATCAGTTATCTTCTTATAAATTTTATTAAGTCTAAACTATTTTTCTAATCTGTTAATATTTTGAAATGATTTTCAACTTCTAATTTAAATTCATGGTGTGTTTGTGAAGGTTAGGAATATCAATTGTTAATTTTGTTTTTATTAATAGTTTTCATCACTCTAATTTTGCATTAATTCATAATTTAATCTCAGTAATCAATAATCACTTCCTGTATTGAATAAAAATATTACAATCTTAAAGCATGTATTAATCTATTAAGCAAAATATAATGCAATTCTGTTATAATTTTATTTGATATTTCCATGTCCTTTCTGTTTAGCATTTTTGTCAAATAAAAAATTTATAATATACATTTTTTTTAAAATTCAAATTTCATAAGACTGTGTCCTCTCATTTCTATTATCATAGTCAAATTTACCCATAATACTTTTATCTTTAAATAATTTATCAATTATAACATTAAGGTCACCTATAACAATTATAAAATGGTGTTTGGTCTGATCAAGTGCATTTTCTATACCTGTATAAAAAACCTCTATCATGTTGGGACAGAAATCTGAATTATCTATATTTAATATTTTACATTAAATTGAATAATTATAAAATTTATTTAAACACACATTGATTACATAAGTAATATTTATTAAGGCTGTAGCCTCAAGAACATGCGTATAAAATGCGATAGTATGGACCTCTACAGGTCTTAAACCATAAGCTTACTCTTTGTGTGATATGCCTTGCTCACATCATAAAAGATTTAGAGACTGAGATCATGGCAGGAATACAATTAACTGCATGATAAACAATAACAAATCATAATATGGATTGGAGCAGTGAATGATATTGTTTATCCATGAGTTGCATGAATACATTGCATCCTCAAGGCAATGTCAAAACTTTTCATCCATCATCAAAAACTGCAATATAGCCAAGCAAACTCCAATAATGAAATTCTCTATCTAATCTCCAAAATCATAAATTTTCTATAATATGAACTCTCCAAATATACATGAAATTACTATTTTATAATTCATAATCATCAATACCCCTGTCCCTATATCACAATAATACCTTATTAATAACAAAATATTTAACAAAAAATCTTACTGCTGGTTTAAACCCTAACTTAAGTTGTGTTATATATATATATATATATATATATATATATATATATATATATATATTTTATATATATATATATATATATATATATATATATATATATATATATATATATATATGTCTTAAGAATTGAAAAACTAAGCTGTTTCATGACTGTATCCATTTACCAACATTAATCAAGAAATAAAACAACAATAAATATTATATAAAAGTCTAAAATAGAAACACAAGGCTAAAATAATTCAACAAAAAAAAATTATTTAACTACACATCTCAATTTCATCTCTATTATGACTATCTCTCATCTCAGGTAGATAGTATATCTCAGAGCCCCCAGTTGGGATGAAATTTGTAATGAAATTAATACATAATAAAAAAACATTTTATCAAAAAATACATATATAGGTGGTTACAGGTAATGGTAATTAAATAATATACACCATGCTATCGAAGTCAATATTCATCATTATTGAAAAATCTTTTCTAATAATAAATTCATATTTTTATTTTAATACTTAGACAGAGACAAATGGCTTTATTTAAAAAAAGAATTGTTAATAATCATTGAGAAAACAAAATTAAAATTGATATTACCAAGTTCTTTTATTTTTGGTGGAGAGACGTTTCAATAAGATCTAACACATTTCAATTAAAAGTCAACTTATTCAAGGTTGAGAGTTTGAATTCAGCAACAGACTATTATTCAAACATATGTAGATTTTACTGGAAAAGTTCTATTTAAGTTTAGGCTTGCAATTCTTCTGCTTTACTATGATGATGATGATGAGGTGACATAAATTGCATTTCTTTAGGGACCATTTTAACACTGGGATAGTTATTATTATAGACAAATGGATATTTTTGCTTTTCATATAAATGTCAAATCTTTGCATTGTGCTTTTATTTGAATTCAGCAATGGCATAGGTGAAACAATAACAGGATTCAAAGTCTTCTTTGGACTTTGTGGATCAGCCATAGACTGCTATTTGTTATTTCAATTTGAGATTTTAACTTCGATGTGTATAAGAGTTCTTTTGGATCAGTCATTGGGACTGTCCTACAAAATATCTTTTCTACCCCTCCATTATTTGTAGAAAAAAATGAAGCATGGCTTCTAAGAGGCAGTAAGACTTATTCTGCTTTTTTATTATTTTTTTCAGACTATATATGTGCTAGCCTTTTGATGACATCAAACATATTTTGTTATTGGAACACCCAGTTATCTATAAATTATACCATATTAGTACAGCTGTGGTCCAAACAATCTGGTATCTCTCTGTAATTTTAATAGCTTATGAATGAGTCATTGTTATTACCACCTCAAATTTCACACATTGAAGTTAAGTCAAAGTTGACCCCATATTTATCTCTCACAATTTAGACATTTCTTTCTTAACTCTTTCAAATAGAATAAGAAAATTGGACTTAAATAATATATAAGAAAAATAACTTTTTTACACAGAAAGTACAAATTATTTAAAAACTCTTTTAATATATCTGTAAAATATTTAAACTTGAATGTTTGTACACATATGCATACACACACATATTCAAGTGTATAAAATTTGCTCATTGAAAATAATCCAAATGATTTGAAAGCTACAGAATACTAACATTATTAGTGTTAAAGTAGTAAAATAATTTAGTAATAACAAAATATTAAAATACTGTTAACAAAGAAAGGACATTATAATTCATTAGACATACATTAAATATAGAAAGTTAATGAGGAAACTTAGAAAAATGATATTGTATGGAATTTATGTCTACAGACAATTATTTATATATGCTTAATATTTTAAATTCTTAAATATAACTATCAAAATATTCAATGATATAGATATTGTCCTCTTTCACTAACAAAATTAGTTGATTATAGAAAAAAAATATTTTTACCATTTTTTTTCTGAGGCTTTTGGGATTTGTAATGTAGGGTTTGAACTCAAAACCCTACAATATATAGATAGTGTAAGTAAAATAATATTCATATATTACATATTTATGTGGTATTTAATATTTACATATTTAAATGTTTATTTGAAAGCCCAAAATTATCTATAACTAATTGTCAATTAACCTTAAGCCAATATAAAAAATGATTTTGTCAATATACCAGTAAAATTCACATTCAAACTTTAATATCAAATTAAGCATTGTGAGAGTACTAAATAAAAATTGAGTTGGTATTTTTGATGTCTCAGCTGGACTTTCAGTAAGCTGGTGATAGCAGTTTTATTCTCCAAAAATGTCTCTTACAAGTGGTTAGTTGATTTTTCTTCAAATGCCACAAATTATATATTTTTTTGTAAAAGGCATAAGTAAAATAACATTAATATGATAAATTATTTAAAGTGTTTAATATATATATATATATATATATATATATATATATAAAGTCTATATATATATATATATATATATATATATATATGATCTTAGACTTTCAAACTCCTCACAGCTATCCAATTCATCTTATACATGACCACATACATATGAAAAAGATAGATGATCTCCAATACACATATGGATATACTAAGGTTCTATGTGTGAGGTGTCAGATTGGCTTAAGGTCAAGGGCTTTGAGCATTTTATCCTTGGATTTTCAATGATATGGATGGCTGAAGAGTTGGAGAATGGAGAAGATAGAAGTTTGTTCATTAAAGTTCGAAGATTTGCTATCTTAATATAAAACTCAGCAATGATTGTATATATTTGTCGGAGATGGTGATCTGGGCCAACTGATGAGTTCTAGTTCAGCATTAAATACGTATATTTGAGATCATTTATATTTTTCACGTGTATGTGGTCATGCATAAGATGGATTGGATGACTGTGGGGAGTTTGAAAGTCTGAGTTGAAGTCCCTTATAATTACTATACGTTTAGTTTAGTCAATATATATATATATTAATGACTGAATCAAATATATGTTTTATTTAATATGACAAACTATGTTTTCTTGTAAAGTAGTAATAAAAAGGAGAATAGATTTATTTTAAGAGCTTACATTTTAAAGTTATTTTAAATTATTTATATTCACACTAAGTTTAATAAATGGAAGTTATGTTAAATTTACACTCTTTCAGAAACTTGAAAATATATTGACTTTCTTTCTAAAAGCTATAATTATAATGAAGGCAGACTATTAATCGGTTAAGTGAAAATGAAAAAAAAAATACATTGACTATTATCAGAGTCACAAACATGCTTTTAATAAAATTGTTTATTTAGTTAAGGTAAAATTTAAATTTAAAGTCTGTAATAAATAGTCACATGAAAATAATTAACATAGCATTTATTTTCAAATCACTTAACGGTTTAATAATTATTTACAAAGTAAATCAACATCGCATTTATCCAAAAAAATGTATATTGATAATTTAGAATCTTAAATAAAAAAACGAAGAAAATTTTTATTTGCATAATAAAATTAAATCTAAAATTACAAAACATTTTCTTAATAAATTGAACACATTTTAGAGTAGTATAATTAGACGTGTGTATTTTTAAGTGTTGTAATGTGTTGGCCAATAAATATGGAATATTGTAAATCCTTAGAATATATCAATCTCATGATTGCAAACATAACTCAATCTTTAGTAGTGATGAGTTATTTAATAATGTGGATTGGGCATGGTGAAGAATTGTTTACATGCTATAAATTAATCAGTGTTATACATGAGTATTAGGATGATTTATTAAGTTAATTTAAAAGAAAATATTTCTTGTATTTATACTAGACTATGTTTGAAGCTTTATAATGATGTATTTTCTATAATTTAGGCCACAATAAGGATAGGACTGTGTGTGGTATGTTTTCAATGCAAATAAAAATGTTAATAAAGTTGACTTGATATAAGTATTACAATTCTCTACATAATGCAAATAACAATGCTCTACATGACTTTTTTGTAAATGTTATACAAATTTTGAGATGTTCAATGTAAAAGAAAATAATGTAAACGTTATAATGTATTATTACTAAGCAATAAAAGTATATATTTTTAGTGATTCATATGTGGTTGCTCATAGCTTTAAATTAATATTTTTTTTTGTTTTTAACGGAAGTATATTTATTTTCATATGATTTTCAAAAGTAAATTTTTGGTTGCCTTGATGGTTAGTACTTCAGGAAAAATGTGACATGGATGCATTATTTGACCTGCATTTTGAAAAATCTAATTATTTTATGGAAAGATTGAAGGAAAAATTATTTTAATATTTCTATACAATCTATTGTTATTTCCAAAATATTTTATTGTTATTTCCAAAATATTTCATTATTTATATATATGCTAACATACTTAGTAGTTGTATTAGCATTAAACAACAATATTATCTAAGGTGAATGTGTATTTGCATACTTGTGGGTGTATCATAAATGATATATTTTGTATATAACATCACATATATATTGTACCCCATTTCATTAGGATTAGATTTAGTTTAAATTAAAAAAATAAACTAAACATATTCATGCAAGTTAAAAACAGTAATATAAATAAAAGTAATTGGAGTTCTTGTCCTGATCTTCTGCAACACTTTCCATTATTATGAACATATATCATCTAATGTTGGTTAGATCAGGAAAAACAATTCAAACCAAAGCAAAACTCTCCATATAGTAGTGCCATCTTGTGCTAACAAGAGCAATCAATGGATACCAGAAGGCTTGTGCATAAAATCCCTATCTAGTGCCTACTCATCCAATATCCCCAGACTAGTTTCTGGCTTGTGGCCTTCATCAGTGAAGAGCCATGGATCTGAGAGCACTGCACCTAGATCTTAGGATCTAATGCAACCCTCCAGCATCCACCTTTTAACTCTATTTAACTACAAAACTATGAGAATGAAATTGAAAACACAATTAATATTTTCAATCCAAGCTCAATAGCTTATATAGTCATATGGGTCTGAACTCAATTCAGCACCCATACATTTTGGTGTCTTTGGCTCTTTAACAACCATAGCCACCACTATCCTATTAGGCAGGATTGGTGTTAAATCACTAAACATCACATGATCACTATCTCATACTAGCACATAATTGTTATTAAACAATTCAAACCAAAGCAAAACTCTCCATATAGTAGTGCCATTTTGTGCTAACAAGAGCAATCAATGGATGCCAGAGGGTTGCATTAGGTCCTAAGATCTAGGTGCAGTGCTCTCAGATCCAAGGCTCCTCACTGATGTAGGTCACAAGCCAGAAACTAGTCTGGGGATATTGGATGAGTAGATACTATATAGGGATTTTATGCACAAGCCTTCTGGCATCCATTGATTGTTCTTGTTAGCACAAGATGGCACTACTATATGGAGAGTTTTGCTTTGGTTTGAATTGTTTAATAACAATTATGTGCTAGTATGAGATAGTGATCATGTGATGTTTAGTGGTTTATCAGGAAAACACACAAATCCTTTTTATTTTATATTTTTACAATCAAATTTCACCTTTAAATACTTCACCACATAGAGATAATATAAAATTCTAATAACAGTTGATAAATGTTTTAGTAATAGATATAACAAACAAATAGAATATACTTCCATAACCATAAAATTTAAAATGCAATTCAATGATCACATATACAAAATAAATTAATATATTAAAAACAAATGCTATAAAAAGCTCTTCATAGTTGAATATAAAAAAAATTATATTAAAGTAACTTATTCATTCTCTACCCTATTATAATAATAATTTCAAATCAAATATTTATGTATATTTCATTATCAATATTGAGCCAAACTTATGCAATATTATTTTTTTATTAGTTAATTAATCTTTTGTAGTATTGTTTTTTCTGAGTGTTCTATGTAGATATGAATGTGCACAATATTACATGACTCATAAATCAATTTATAATTGCTCAAATAAAAGAAATCATTTTTCCTAATTAAAGGTAATTTCATCATATTTGTTGATACAATCTGATTTCTTAAGAATCTCAATGGCTTTTCTGATTTTTCTTTAGTTAAGAGTGTCATTATGGTGTTTAAAAGATTTTATATTGTAACTGTATCTCTAGCATGAAGTGAGAAAGCTAATGCTGTTAATAATAAATGCTGAATTATTGCATTAGCATGTTAATCTTTCCTAACAACTCTTTTTATATCATTTCTTTTGTCCTTTTATTACTCAAGTATTGATCAGTACTAGAAGAGATAAATATAAAGTAAATCAGTATTATTCTATGCTGTGGTTAGAGATCATAATATAGATTTTTCAAATACCAGAATCCTACCCAGATACGATACTCTGTGCAAAAGAAAAAACAAGAGAAGTCATTGAGATCAATAAAAAATAAAATTGTATGAGCAAAGGTGATGATACATGCAAATTATCTTCTATTTGGAAACAAGTTCATTATTCAAAATATATGATGAATTTATATTGATTTTTTTTATGTACTCTTTGTTCATATATATATTTTTTTATTGGTTGAATCCTAATCTTGTTATATATGCTGTTGTATGCAGTACCCCTATAATAATTTTTTAAAATAATGTTCATTACCCAATTAATGGCACATGTGGTTTTATCAAAATATCAGTACAGTAATATTGATAACTATAGTTGAATGAATGAGAAATGGCTTCTAAAGTGAAATTTTTCTCAAAGCACTACCTAGGTATTGTATTTAATTTCAACATAGCATTATGGGTATTCTATTTATATGAGACAAATAAAAAATGTTAATGTAAAATCTCAATTAAATGCGACAACAAACTAAATATTCATAATATACAGTGTTTAAAAGACGGCTATCTCATCACTAGTAACAGAATTATAAAACGATTTTTGCTTTAATAAATTTGATGACAACAACTTTATAAAATGAAAGTACACATGTTAGTTTGTTCTTATATTTTTTTGCTATTTGAATTAAAAGTTATGGTACTAAAACGGTAAGCATTTTCAATATTTTGTTCAACTATAGCGAGGTAATTATTGATTTCATTTAACATACAATAAACTATTTATGATTACTTTGATTTTAAACAAAACACACAAGTATTATAAAGCTGGTTAATTTTTTAATAAATAGTAAATGTATATATTTATTAATACAAAAACGATAACATGTATTAATTGATTTGCTTTGCCAAAAAACGTTTCCTCTTATTTTTCAAGAATTTTAAACAATAATTAGAGGCACTAAAAAGATTTTATAAAAATGTAATTTAACTCTAGTTAATAATAAATATTCTTACAAATAAAAGTGCTCGTGGTAAAGATGATATCATGATGAACTGATGATTTTTTTACCTTCTATCAAATTTAGTAACTTGTAGTTTTTATACTGAAATTAAGTTATCTTAAAATAATCTGTTGATTTAACAAATTACTAAGCAAATGATATAATTATGTTGAGTATCCCCCCCCCCATCCTTCTAGCTTATTAGATTTAATTTAAAACAAAATATTGCATCATCAAAAATTACTCAATACCTAGAAAATGTGTTGCAAATTTTTTTTTGAATCATATTTCAATTCTCATAAAACATTTTTATTAAATTTGTACTTGTCTACATTAAAAAAATAAACAAAACAACAGATACTGATATTTAATTCTTTTTTAAAACTTTTTAATTAATTATACAGCTGCCAATATCAATTTTTATGAATTTGGTTTAAGTTACAATTTTCATAATAATTTAAATTAGAGTAATACAAAGATAATATATTATATACTTTTATAAAATTAAAAAAAAAGTATGAAAGGCAATAAAGACAGAAATGATATAATCATTATCATAAAATAATAATAAAAAGCAAAAAAATTAAATGTTCTAAAAGTTATTAATTTTATATTAATTCATAAACTATGAATTATCACTGATAAATTGTAAAAGTGCCATTTTAACAATATCATTAATATATACTTCTCTCAAAATTATTAATAAAATGATATATTATTTTCACATGATTCTAGTAATCAAAAATGTTATTTCAAAACAATTGATTTTACTCATGAAACAGTTATTGTGGGCTTGACTACTAATCAGTAGATATAAAAGCATCTATTGATTATTTGAGAAGAATGAAAAAAAAAATTGCTTCAAATAAAACACGTTATACCTGGGTCTTGTTTTATGCTTATTATTTTAATGTGATTTTGAAGTTATGTGATTCATGTTTCTTCTTAATATCTTTAATATTTCACTATATTTATTAGACATTAAGAAATTTAAATTATTAATAACTTATTTTGACTTGAAATACTTTTTTTTTTCAAAAATATAATGTTGTATTAGCAGCTAATGTGAATATGGCCAGAGGTGTATTTAGAATCTTAGCTTCTATGTAAATAACTACTTATATTAATAAGTAAATAATAATAATAGATTTATACATACGTATAAAAATATCACCATAAATATTCAAAAATTTTAAACTTTTAAAACGTATTTTGTTAGATATTAACAGAAATAAATATTTTTTTAGATTTTTAAAATAAATAATAACGAAGATTTTATTGATTTTATAAACTGAAAATAATCTTTCTAATGGTAATGTATAATTTTTTTGTTTTGATTGCAATCTCATTTTTTTAATATAGAAACAGCTCAAGACTGAAAGTGGCACTAGTTGTACTTCACATCACGAATCTGATTTCTTACTAGTTCACAAACGAATGCATATTTTCAAACAATGGTAATGATTATAATATGTATGAAAAAATGTAAAATTAAATACTGTAGTTAATAAAAAAAGTAAAAAAAGTTTGTCTTGTATTAATTTTTTTCAAATATTTGAAATTTTTTATTAGTCATAATTTATTTCCTTATTTTTTTAATGCGAATTTTAAAGTAATTTTTCTTGTTGCTTTGCTTTTATGTGACTTCTGAAAATTACTGGAACATATTCCCCATATTTCAAGGTAAGTTACATTTATTTTTGTGCAATTTCTTTTGTGCGTGTTTTCTGAGGAACCTATCTACCACATAAAATGAGACCCAAGTGTATATATAAATAGAGATAATCATATGATGTTTATTTATGTGAACACAAGTATTTACCAATAGTATGAGAGAAATGTTTTTTTTTTTTAACAATAATTAGTCCTTGCAAAAATATAAAATCTTTATCAAAAATAACATTAATAATATTTGAAAATACACACATACCTACACACACATATAATATGCAATAAATTAACTAATGCCTCTGATATATATCTGAAACTAATCAAGTCTTTTAGATTTGCAGTGCATTCCATCAGAAAGCATAAATGAGAATCACACTGAAGATTTAAAAAAAAAATATTGATTTTATATATATGTGTAATTATTTTTTTACCTATAGAAATTTAAATTGATTTCACATACACACAAACAAATGAGCAAACTGTTTCCATAAATTACTAATTAACATTTTATTTTAAAATTTTTGACAGTGACAGTTATGTATTAATTTTATCTATTGCAAAAATAATAAAAAAAAATTGGAACTTTTATATATGTTCATATCTTACTAAAAATAAAAATAAACAATTTGAACTATTTGCTGATCCTAATAAATTACAGAAGTATGAATGTATTAATAAATTACATTAAATAAATCAATAGCATAGCTACAAAAATAAGTTTGAAACTAAATATTCCAAAAGTGATATTCTTCAATCTAATTTCAGAAAACTTAATTTTTATTCTAATTCATTTATATTACAATTTAAAATAACATATAAAGCAAATTAATAAATTATTCATTTTAAAACACTTTATTTTTATATTTGTATTTACAAAATTATGAATGATTTCTTTCAGATCCATTTTGGATATTTATTTATATGCAGTAGTGATCATTGGAAGATATCTGTTTGTTATATTAGAATAACAGTCTAAATAGTTATTTTCATTTACAAAAGCTATGTTCAATAGCCATAATTTGATTTCTTCACAAAGGTGAGAATTATCAATTCATTTGTGACCATAATGTCCATTAATGACCTTCTATGTTGAAATGTGAAGTAATCATTGTTTCTTCATTTTAATTAGAGATTTTTTTGATAATACAATGTTAGATATCATATGTTCAGAGTAGATTTCAGCAATTGGCAGTTTTTCCTCCATCTTACTCCATTAGCATAATGAAGGTTTGATGTAATTTGAATAAAGTGAGAATTCAAATTGACTTTATTTAAGCTAAATTGACTTTATATAAGTTTTACTTCCTGGTTTGGTGCAGATGGCAAAGTGTCCAATCTGGAGTTAGGAGATCCCAGAAATGATTTTGAAACTCACAATTCAGGTAGTCAAACTTTTGATGAATTCCTGAGCAAGAAAGTCATTAGCATTTCTTTTACTATTTTTGAACACTTGAGATCTTGTTTTTCACTGGCTTTGATAACCTTGTTTTTTGACATCTTTATAATTTGATTTTATTTTAATTACAAGAGTTTCAAAAATACTTTCATTGTTTAATTGAATGAACTGTCAAAACAATTATTAAATTGCCTGAATTATTTTTTCTCTTTATTTTCAATCTCTTATCAAAACTGGCATAATCTTTTTTCTATTTAATTATTTAAAATCTATTTTTTTTAATAGCTAAATTGTTTTGCAATATCTTCCACCATTCTTTGATAAGAATGTATAAGTTTTAACATAATTTATTGGTTTTTCCCAAATTTAAATATATTTTTACAAACTTATTATATTATTTAATGTAATATATAAGGAATTCGAACTCAGACTTTCACACAATCCTCAACTCTCCATGCCATCTCATATTGATGACCCATCTGATCATACACATATTGAAAAGATAAACAATCACCAATATACATATTTTATCCTAAAACAGCAATTATCAGTTGGTCCAGATTACTATCTTCACATATATATATACAATCAGTGCTCAGCTTTATATTAAGATAGCCAATCTTCATACTTTAATGGACAGGCTTCAAACTACTCCAACCCACAACTCTTCAGTCACCCATTTCATTGAAAATCTGATGATAGACTGTACAGTATATTAATTTATATATTATTTAATATAATTTTAAATATGACAATTAATAATTTTTAAGATTTACATATTGCTTATTGTTAGCATATAATATAGTAATATTTTTTAAAAATTTTGAATGTTATATGTATTAACATGCTCACATCTCTGATATTCACTCCACAACAACGTGGAAGGCCACATGACTGACACTAAAGTGAATACACTATTCATTTGAATATATATATATATATGTGTGAGAGAGATAAATATATGTTGGAGATCTAAATAATATTTATATTAATTACGTGACTTAATTTTCCAAGAATTGTAAATATTTTTTTTAATCATTTATTTAAAATAATAACTTTTGAATTTAGAACGGAACATATTTTTATATAGCATTTAAAAATACTGTCAGTTTGTTTGCAATTTAAAATTAGAAAATTCTCAACTAACAGATTGTTATCAATTAAACATCAGCTATTTACATTCAAGAAAGGAGTTCATCAACAAAGTTTTTTATGAGTGCGATTGCTTTTAATCTAATACATTCAACGGAGACGAGAAAATTCTACATTTTGATGCTTGTCAATTAACACTTAACTCCAATCAAAAGCCATGTCATCTCACCGAATAAAATAATTCAGTATTAAAGATAAGCATATATTAATAATGTTAAAAACAAATTAAATAAGTAGTTTTGTAGTAATTTTATTATTTATTAAAAAAAGTAAAATATTAAAACTTATTGCTAGAATAATCTGAGTTTACTTTTCTTCTTTTCTGTTGGGGCAAATACTGAATAATGCAATTACATTTTAAAACATTGCGCATAAAAAAATATAATCTTAGTAGCTATTAATATTATTTATTATTAGTTAACCTTTTAAATCTCTTATTTTGAATCCTTTACTAAAAGCTAGCGGAAAAATAAAATTTGTTTTTGTTACATTATAGAAAATAAAAATTTCGAATCTACGAACTGTATTTCAGTGATGGAATTATTTGAAATAAGATGCAGTATGTGGATAATAAATGACTAAATATATATATCAGTCCATAATTAAATACCAATATTTCATTTTATTGATTATATATCAAAGCAAGGCGGAAATGAAAAAATCGTATTCTATTTTAATATACTTTTACAAGAATATACAAAAATTATAAATATAACCACTCGAACGATCAATATTTTCAAATATTAATAATACAAATGCGCTATTCTCTTCATCAAACTGTACAATGAACGTCTAAAACTATCATTTACATTTTACGTTCATTGGGCAGTTTGGTAAAGAGGTTTCCGCATATCCATTAAAGTATTACGGTTGCTTGGAGAAAATTTTCATTACTGAGTTTACATATAATTTTTAAAATGCTGCTTTGATTAGTTGTATATATATATGTACCCGCATATATGTAATTGAACGTTATGTATTATCGACATTACCAACCACTCCTTATAAGTATATTTGTTCTAACTTCAGAAAAAAAAATGCGTGAAAGAAAAACAAAAAAAAAAGAACAAAAAGTTTTCCTCGATTATGCAAATCAATGCATTATAAAAATACTTATGCTTATTACATTTTAATAAAATTTGTCATAACATGTACAGTAAACGTTTTTACCTTAAAAAAGCTCAGTAAATCATGTCAAATTGTAGTATCTTCCCAGTATTTTATTTTAGTCATATTCTACCAAAGAAAGCAATCTATATTAACATCACGTTAAACTGTTCTTGAAATAATCTTTATAACATAAGTGGAGTCTACTTTTCTTATTAAAAGTTATTTAGATTTATCATAAAATATTTTATTGAAAGAAACTTTTGAGATGTGGTCATGGAGAAAAATGAAAAAAATCAGTTAGATGAGTAAAATAACAAATGAAGAAATTTTGAAAAGAGTTAATGAGGAAAGAAGATTGATTGAAAATATCAGAGAGAGAGAGAAAGAGAAACTAAATTGGACATATATTAAGAAGAGATTATAGTTTAATGAAAGATGTTTTGGAGGGAATGGTGAGTGGAAATAAAAAGAAAGGATGGAAGAGATTGACATTATTGGATGATATAATAAATGGAAAAGCTTATGTGGAATTGAGAAAATGGGCAAGGAAGAGAATGGAATGGAAGAATGGAAGAACTGATGTAGGGACTACTCTCTCTGGACCTGTCTATTGGACAGACTACTATTGATTGATTGATATGACAAGCTTTCACATACCTAATGCTATAATGATGTGCTCTTATAATAATGTATTCCATAGCTTCGCTTTTAATAAGGTAAAAATCAATAATTTGGCTTATGATCTTGCTATGCATTTTTATAATATTAAGGAGAATTTTTAAATCAGAATTTTCTAAAAACATTAACTTTTAACAATAAGAGATATAGCTTACATCTATACAACAAATTTACCAGAATGATAGGGTTCTATAAATTAATTGATTTTAAAGTCTTATATCATTATGATGAAATAGTCCATCCTTTTATCTTGTTAAATACAGTTAACAGCAGATTTGAATTTATGCTACTTCTTGACATCTAAATCTATCTTTTCATCTGCAAGACTTATCAAGATGGTTAAAATGATCTATAGATTTATGTTGGCACCCATTCAAGCATAATGTTGTTGATATAATATTTATTTTTATTACTGGATTATAAATCACCTTGAACTTTTTTAACATTAATTACTACAATAATTTATAAGATGGTTCTTTAAATTGACAAGAATATTAGAAATTTAAAGTCAAGAAGTTGAAATTCAGTTTTTATTTATAATATTGCTAAAAGTCTTAAGTGATTTTATGGAATTGAGAACAAAAGATTTACAAATGGTGGATCAATCTATCATTACTGCAACTTGAACATGTCATAATCATCCATGCTAAAAGCTGTTACATTATTTTTATTTAACATTAAAAATTATTCCCATCAGTCTTCACTGCATATTGATCTAAATTCATTAATTTTCTATACATTCAAAAAATATTGTCCCAAAAATAAAACAAAACTGGAACTTGTGCATATCTTTTTTTAATACTAGTTTTGATGTCAAATACTTTACATTTTTATCCTACCATTAAAAATGATTCTTCTCATACCATTTAGTGATAATTGTATAATACAATCAAATCACCATGGTCAAATGTCTATTTTCTCACAATAAGATAATCTTTTTATTTAAAATGTGTCAAAATGTTTTGACAAAGTTAATGGTAACAATATAAACACTATACTTTTGTTCTAAAACTTTTCTTGTATTTGCATGGCACCAAAATTCATGTCTGTAATATTTTAATAGGAATGTGGTTATTATATGTCTGTAATATTTCTTGGATTTGTAAAATTAAAGTAATCTTCAGTAAGCCACATATTTATAATGAAAGTTACTTACTTAAAAATGTTCTCTGAAAATACTTTAGTCAGGTGGATGTTCATACTTTTTTATCCTATTTATATTTAAAAATATAAACAATGCAGACATCATCTTTTAGATAAGATAATAAAACAACATAAATTTAGATAAGGTAACAGAACATT
Source organism: Epiperipatus broadwayi (assembly GCA_028023455.1). Taxonomy (NCBI): domain Eukaryota; kingdom Metazoa; phylum Onychophora; class Udeonychophora; order Euonychophora; family Peripatidae; genus Epiperipatus; species Epiperipatus broadwayi. The sequence goes on along the minus strand of JAQFVV010006472.1, from coordinate 551,206 downwards.
AATTCATATATTTATTAAAATTCCAATTATTTGCAGTGAATATATCTCTATAATATTTTAAAAGTATTTCTTCAAAGGAAGTAGCCTTGTGAATTATAATTAGATTTTCAATTTCTTTAAAATGGATATCTATATTCACATCTAAGTCAATGGCATTAATCTATTTTGTTAAAGGCTGTCACTTATTATCAAAGAATTCTTTCTATCTGGTCCAAATACCATCATTATTCTAAAAAAATGCTATCCTCTATTATAATAGTTTTACTATATCATTAATGAGATCCATATGTTTTTCTATATGTATAAAAAACATTTAAATTTAACATGACCAAAACAATTACTTTTTTTCTTCTAGTTTAATATATCAAACATTCTTAAGTCCTATTATTAGTCACTGAACTTATTCCCTTCAAATGTTTATATTGTTTTTAAAATTATGCAATTTTTACCTACAAGTGCATTTCTAAGTTTATACTTTGAAGAGTCTATAGGAAGCCATGTTCACATAATCCCTGTTCTTATATTTAAAAAAAAAGAAATAATAGTATTACCACTAACTTTAACTTTGGTATTATTATGATTACTGACATTATAACTAGTTCTACTTAGTAGGTATGTTTACCACAATAGATTATATGAGGTAAGTCATATTTAAACCTACTATTAAAGTTGTTTTATATTTATGTGGGTTTTCCAAAATATAATTATTTTCTCAGTAAAAATATTCCAAACTATTTCAATAAGCCATTACTTATTATAATGCCTCATATAAAACCATAACTAAATAATCGTAGGACTATTAAACCTGCTCTGAGAAATATAGTCTTAATATAAAAAAAAAGAACTTTACATATTCCTACATGCAAGCATAAAATAATTAGAAAGCTAAGTGAGTAGTAAAGTTAGGAATTACAAGAACCCATAAGTCATTGTTATCTTATGGAAAATATATTTAATGAATAGTTTCATGACAAATGAGCTCCTACCAATCTAAATTATTGAAGGCACAAAGGTAAAAGACAATAAAATAAAGATAATACCTTTATGAATCATCATTATTTCTTTGAAGCCATCAAAAATAATTTTGATTAGGAATTGTTTGCTGATTATTCATAGTTCTTATCATAATCAAAAAAACATTACACTATCCAACCACAACCAGAAGACTGAGTTTCACATCCAATTATTTATGACAAAAATTATATTTATGTAGTGTGTTGTAAAAATAAACCATGGACTTATCACTATAAGAGTATGACACCCAATTCAGCTGTGCAGAAGACTCCAACACATCATATCCATATTTTATTTTACAATACAAGCACTGAGACTTATCTGAGTGATATCTTCATTCAGATCTTTCATCTTTAACTACTAATATCTAGTAATTTCTACAGTAACTAAAATAATAACTATTGGGAAATTTAATCAATAGTTATGAATGAAATTAATATAATTAATTTATTATTTCCATAAATTTTCCATTGAATATATGATGATAGTGGCTCTCCATTATTCAATTCAAACATTTGTATATGCTTATTATTTTGATGACATAGCCACCTAGTAAAACTTGTAAGTAAAGACAATGCTTGCAGATTTGCATATGCCATGATGTTTTTAGTGATGTAGTTTCAAAATCTTTATATATTGAAATCATAATTGCAGTTTGAATAATTCTCAAAACAATTTTATAAACAGTTAATTCAAAGAATTCTATTACTGAAAGAATATTTTATCTAAGAAAGGTTAGTTAAGTAATTTTTAAACTATTAATTAGTATAATTGTTTGGGAAGAGAATTTAATTAAATATATGCATTTTCATCACTGTTATTTTACTTCTAATATTTGTGACTAGCTGAAACATTTTTAGTATATTAAAATAATATTTCAAAAGAAATTTAACTGGTTAAACCATTTTAAGTTTTAACAAGCTATATTATGAATTGCTTAAAAACAGGAAGTGAAAGTTTTTTTAAAAAGGAAGTTAGTTGCATTTTAATAGAACTGAAGTTAAAAAAATATAAAAAACTAAATTCATTCCATATTGTATTTACTAAATGTATAAATTATCATTGCTAACATTTTGAAAAAAGAACTTCTCTTTAATATACATGTTAACCAAATGTTTTCTTTTATAAAGAAAAAAAAGTTTTTTTTTATGCAAAAATTGTCAGTTAGACAATAATTAAAGGAGTAATATTCTTTTTAAATGTAATGTGTTCATGCTAATAAAATGTGTAAAATGACAAAAGAGTTAAATAATGAAATAATGTAATTTTATGTTAAAGATTATTTAAATTGCAATCAAGTTCATTTGTATGCAATTTAGATCTTCTTTTTAATTGCTGTGAATTAAATTTTGTTTAAGTGAGCTTATAATATATTTGCAGTTGTTTTTTCTAAAAATAGTTAAATATTTCTTTATCTATGTGAGAGAATTCATTCAAGAATTTGTTCTATTAAATTAAGAATCATCTAAACGGAACCATCTCTATAGTTAAATTATAGTTTTATTAAATTGGGATTTTGACCTGAAGTGGTCACTTTCTAAAGTCATCATTGCACAAAAGATGTAACAATTATAATTACCCCATATTAGAGAAATGTATGCATCTATGCTAGGAAACGTATGAGTTAAATAAATATCTTATATTTATAAAATCAGTTGTATATAGAATTATGTTTGGAGTATATTAAAGGCAAGAGGTTGGCTATATGGTAAATGTACTCAATCATAAAACTATATTAATGTTATAAAATGTAATGGAAGATTAATGTTTAAAATTAATCAAATAAACCTTGTAAACTTTATAAAGAATTATTGTTATCTCTCTGTGCATGTGAATTAAAATATTAATATATAAGAGATTGGGAAATGGTTTATTGAAAAACAAAGTTATATTTTGACTGACAATTAGATTTTGTAAATAGTGGTCTTGCAGTCATCATCATTATCATATTAAGCAAATGGGCTTCTAAAAATATGTTGAAGATAATAAAATAATAATAAAAAGCAATCATATTAATAAATGTTATCAGTATGTATCTTAACAGATTATTATATTTTATATATATATAAATTTGGAGAGATTATTATATTTTATATATATATAAATTTGGAGAGATGTCAGTACCAATCATAGTATAAATTTATGGTAAGTAAATTCATTTTTCACTTGCATACCATGTGAAAAAAAGACAAATTACTCTGCCATATATATATATATATACATTCAGAAAACTTTCAATCATGTTTAAATGATGCCAACCATAAATGCACCAAATAGAACAGTTTATCATTTTATATTAATGATAATAAATCAGCTAGCTTGACGTAAGAGCTTAAATATTCAGTGATACAATTTTTTTAATAAAAATCATACTATTCTAATATGGTTTAAACACTATCTATGGCAAAGACAAAAAATCATTTTTGTTAATTAAATGATGTTAAAAGTATCATCATCATCATCAATCATTATCAATCCACTGCAGGATGAAGATCTCTCCAAGTTCAATCCATCTTCTCTGATCTTTAGCTTTTCTTCTCCACATCACCCCTGCTCACTTTCTTATTTCATTCATCCATCTCTCTCTGGGTCTTTTACAATCTCTTTGAATGCATTTTATGATTTCACTTCTCCATCTATTATCATCTTTTCTAGCAATATGTCCAGTCTAACTCCACTTTAATTTTTATTTCAAGCAGGGCTAGTAATTATATTTTCTTGGTTAAACATTCAAAACGTTTAAATATGTAAATTAAAATGAATCTATACAAAAATAAATTGCATTATAAAATTTGCATAATATGTTTTTCAAATTATGAGAGATTATTACTTATCTTTTTTTTCTTCTTCTATGCATTGATTATATTAATACACACCATTAATAACTTTTTCATTTACACTTTAATTGATGGAACATATTATTTCTACGAATAATTTTATTTATTTATTTTTATAGTTTTGACTGCACAAAAATCTTTATCAGAATTACAAAATATTTAAATACATAAAACTATACAGATACAATACAATATACTATATTTATGTCTAAACATACATAATACAAAGTTGTACAAAATATTATGTATAACTTTATAGTTATATTAATCTTAAATTTATATTTTACTATTTTATTTAATATCTATAATATATTAATTTGTTTTAAAATCCTTATATATATATATATTATATAGAACATATTTAATGAGTAATTTTATGTTCACTTTTTAATTTTATATTTTTTATAATTATTAATTATTCAAATTTGCACACTGATTGTTCATCTGTATACAAAAGTCCGCTTGTTTCTGTTTTATAATCTAAAGCTATTTTAATGTAATATAAAATTTATGTATTGAAATCCATTATTTCTTTAAGTTTTCAATTACCTATCTTTTACTAGCTTTACTTCCTAACATAAACATAGAGTGAGTTATAATACAAAGCAGAAATAATTTTTGTTTAAAAATTTTGGTCATTTGGGAAGTGAAGTTAATAAAAGGCAGGTAATTTAAAACATAAAGAAATACAAAATTAAAAAATATATGATTTAAGTACATAAATTTTATATTAAATTTAAAATAATTTTAATTAAGCAATTATATTACAATAATGAATAATTAGAAAAATATATACAAAATATAAAATTAAAAAAGTATAAAATTAGTCATATTAAATATAAGTTACATATTTAATAATAAATTATATATTTATAATATATATATATATATAATTATTGCTATTATATAATGATATTTTAAAGTTATGATTATTTAATAAATGCATAGGAAGTATATAAATACATTTAAAGAAAGGTTTTAACCTGTATCATATGTGCTTTAGATGTTTATAATAGTCAAACAATGTCTTTTTTATTATAGAAGGACCTCTCCAATCTTGACACAAGACATCAACTTTATAAAGATAAGAACAGTTGTCTTATCTTTGACTAAAATTTCCAGTATAAAGATTGTAATATTAATTCACTGTAAATTGTGACATTTTACAAAGGTTAATTTGTAAAAGAATTCATGAACTTAAAAAGTGAAGAAACTAACAGCTTCACACTCTCAAATCAAGATGCTTCAGATTGGCCTATATAAGTAGGAATTTAGGTTAAAGATAAGGTGGCTGCTTTTATCTTTATAATGTTGGTATCTTGTGTTCAGATTTGAAAGGACTCTCTATAGACAAAAAAGTCATTGTTTGACTATTATAAATGTTCAAGGTGCATATGATAAAGGTTAAAGCCTTTCTCTAAAAGTTTAATATTTTATATTATTTACTTGAAAGTTATGTATAAAAGTGCATGTAAATATTTTAAGATAAAAATAATATGAAACATATTAGATAAAACAAAATGTAAATTTAAAATATAATTATAAAATATATGTAATATTTTGTACAATTGTACTTAAAATATGAATTTGTATGTTTTAGATGTAATTATAATATCTCTTTCCAATATAGTCATGTGTACATAAAATGTTCTGTAGTTCTGATGAAGACTGGTGGGCGATGAAAACTGTATAAAGATAAACTAAAATTATTTTTAAAAACAATAGGTTAGCAATAAATAAAGAGTAAATAAAAGGAGTTATTAACCATTATTTTTTATGACTAAGGAAGGATATATGATTGTTAGGCTTTTTTTAGTGGATGATAATAATTAATAAAAAGTGAAATAATGATTTGCCTTATTAACAGGACATAGTTTGTCATTTATAGTCTAATTTCTGTACTTCCATATGATTACTTTAACATTGTACCATTTATAATAAAACTAGAAACTTTATAATGGCAACTGAACCTTAAGTAATGTATTTATCAGAGCTATGCCAATTAATTTTTGCACTCGAGGCTAATTTTAAATTCTAACTGTTTTAGAAAATTTAACAATTTTTAATACAAGAGAAAGATTATTCTTTACATTAAAAACATTTCTAAATCATTTAAAAAAAATTATTTACATATTTTTATGCTATTAAGTTTAATAAAACTGTCTGTTAAAAATATGTCTTATTTTTATTCCATTGTGACATTTGTTGGAGTTGCCTTATGATATCTATAGAACTATTTATATATTATAAAGCTCATAATAAATTGTTTTGAAGAGTATTGGAGAATTGAGAATTTTTTTATGGTATGATTTTTGCATTAGGACCAAAACTATTTTTGATGATCTTCATTCCTTTTAGTAAGCATTGAGTTTAAATCTCAAATTATAAAAGTTTTGTTTTTCATATTTTAAAAAATGCATTATTATTCAAATAATTCATATGAAATATTAAACAGAAAGTTAGCAGTTACTTGTGTAATATTTACTAAGGCTTTAACCTCAAGAATATGCGTGTAAAAATGCGATATTATGGACCTCTACAGGTCTTAACCACAAGCTTACTTGTGTTTAAATAAGATGAAATCCCTTTTAAATTTAAACAGTTTAGATATCTTTTTTATAGGTTTATGAAAATAATATTATAAACATATTTCCTCATGCTTTTGTATTATTCGCCAATAAAAGAGTGTTACATTGGTATTTATGATCTTTTATCCTGCATGATATAAAAGTATGTAGTTTTAATTATAGCTCATGTTTCTTTTGCTTTGTCTCAATATTGCTTATATTTTCTATAAAAATATAATGACAAAATAAATACAATAACTGTTTTAACTGTACAAAGTTCAATTTTATAAGACTGTGGGAGCACACTATCCATTCATATTGAATTTCTATTGTTCTTATATCTGTTTATTAAACATTATATTATTGGAAAATGTTTATCTTATATAGTACAGTCTCCAGTTATTATAACAAAGCAAGGTTAATTCAAAAACGGTTCATTTTTTTTTTTGTACCAAGCAAAGGTTAATTTGTAATTTATTTAAACTTATAACGTAAAAAATGTAAGTTATTTAATTTTTTTTCTTAAAGTGCTTTCTTTTTTAATTTTTTATTAAGAAAAAAACAATTTTCGTTTTAATATGATTAAAGATTATTTTTTATATTTTCTTTTAAGATTTAATCTAAGTGAACAAAATTATCTTTAATCAAAGAAAAATTCAATTAAAAACTTTTACATTTAAATTTGTGCATATCTCATAAGTATATATATATGCAACATAAGATTCATTAGATTTTCATTATTTTATTGTTATTATCATCATAATTTTTTTTTGCTTTAAAAATTTCATTATATTTTTCCCTTCAATGAAAATGGATAAAAGGACTCAAATAATTTCTTTGAAGTGGTTTTTTTTTTAAATGGAACTGCCGAAGATTCTTTAAATTTAATTTCAAAAATTTTCTACTTATAAAAATGTAATTCTAAACTACATATATATATATTAAATAATAAAATTTCATAAGAAGCCTATAAATTAGATTCATTAAATTGAAAAAAAATCTCTACTCAATATAAATAATTTATTTTGGTTAGTAATTTGTCTACAGATTCTAACAAATAAATGCAATAAAAGTTATTCCAAGTTCAAATTAGATACACATATAAATATGTGAAAGACAAACAATTTTTCCATTACTGGATTTCTGTTACTTAGATATAAGGATGGAAAAGGAGATGACTTAATTTCTTACTTTTAGTTTAAACGTACTGATATTATTAATATTATATATAAATATTAGAACATTTCACATGGTACAAATATTGTATCTCTGTATATTTAAATTAATATTTTATGTTAATCTCAATCAGAAATTATAATTGTCTTAATTTGATTCAAAAGTGATTGAAAAAAAAATTAGCAAAATAAGATAACCAGCAATAATAAAACGGGTGAAACTCCATCATCTTATCAACGAATGTGTTAATAATCAGCCCGTAAAATTAAAAAAATAATAGTTATTTTAAAAATACTATTCATCTGATTATAATATTTAAATACAAGTATAATTAATATACTTGGAGTTTAGATGTAATATAGGGGATTTGAATACAGACTTTCAAGCTCCCTTCATCTATCTACTCTATCGGTTATATGAGACAGAGTGGATAGCTAATGGGAGCTTGAAAGTCTGTGTTTAAGTCCCCTATATTTATCTGATTATAAAAATCTAATAATTAAATTAAAATTACTAAAAATAAAAGATAAACCCAAATGAATGTCAATTTTCAACATAATCATAAGAGATATTAATATATTTCTTTGTTCTTTTACCAGTCTTAAAATTCATATATATATATATTGCTTATAATACTTCTTTCATATACACTTCAATGCAAACAAATTTTTTTAAAACTTCTTTATTTTCCTTACAGTTTCGACTGTCCAGCAGTCTTCATCAGAGCTTTATGCTTATTCTCTGCTTTAATTAAAATTACAGACTTAAAATTACAGCACATGGTCTTTCTTTGCTATATCAGTGACTTGCAGGAACCTATGACTTTTGAGCATTCTAAATATTTTTTTTTCTCACAGTTATAGCTTGTTGTGATAAACATTTATCACTATAAATATGAAATATTTCTTTAGAAATATCTTATGCTTGAAGTTGTTTTGGCAACAAATAAAAATGTATATAGTATTGTTGTTTGATAGTGTCCTTCTCAACTAGATCAGCATTTTATACTTTAAGATCATTTATTGAAAAAATTCCTGCACATTTGAAAATGCATCCACATATTGATAAATATAGAAAACTTAGATGATTGTTATACTTTTGTTTGAAACATATTTATTAATTTTTGACACCAAAATGACAGGATCACTAATTTTTTTTACCTTGTCTAAAGATATCTAATCCTGAATCTATGAATTTTTAGCTTTTGATCCATAATTATTAGCTTTAATCTAAATCTTACACAGTCTTATATTGCTAGTTAACAGTAACTTCCAATGAGAACTGTAAAACAAATAAACTATTAAAAGCCAGGGTGATATTAAATGATACCACCTATCTTTTAGCATTGTTGGAATTTATGCTTAAATTATTTGAATTTTGCAGACATTCAAAATTCAAGGTTTTCAATATTTAAAGGGAAAGAATGGTTGAAAGAAGCTATGGAGCATTTAAAATATTTTATATAGATTTTAGCAAGCGTTATGCATTGTTTTTATTTCATATATATATATAACTTAACTAAACAACTTATTAATATAGAATAACATTGAATAATTTAACTTATCCTATGTACACAAATTCTTATAGTCTTTCAAGAGGCCCTATTTGATTAAAAAAATCAACCAATCTTTGGTCGATGTATGTTTCTGTCATAATTATGTAATCAAACATCCCAGAAACTATTAAAACTTTGTCAAACAAAGTAATGAAATCTTATTTAACTGGAACCATATGTTCAATTTTCTATTACAGTTTGAACATTATTTTTAATGGATATTGTAAATATTATGTAAATTTTTTGACGGTAATGATCTTTCTAACTGCCCCACTAACTATAGAGAGTATTACAAAAACTTATAAGTATAATTGTTAATCAAATAAATGAATTTTACTTTATCTGAAGTCACCAAGAAGTGGAAAACAAGTTTAGACAATACAAATTGAGACACTAAAATTTTATTCATTGTAGATGTGACTAAAGTTTTATTATCTCAATTTAACGTTCCCAAGATGGAATTACTACATATTCATTTTTTATAATCTTGCTAATATTTTTTGTAAATGTATGAGATTAAAAATATACAGTATGAAATATTAGGTAAATTCATTAAAAATTAATGTCTCTTCAACTGTTGCACAAAGAATGTTAAAATCTTCTAGCAACTCATAACTAATTGTCAATCTATCAAATTGAGTTTTATTTTTTCTAAAACCATTGCTGCATATCTCTAATATTATATATTTGCAAAGATTTTGAGTATTTTCAACATTATTAAAATAAATATTTAGAAATTGTGCTTTGGGGATATTAATTTGAGACATTTGTAATTAAGATATATTTACGGCTACCGCGAATAAAAGTTTATTCCTACAGTTAGCATTATGTAAACGTGTTTCGTGTATATGTTCTAGGTGATCTTAAACAAATTGAGATTATATATATAATATTCGGTTTTTTTTATTTGTGGTTGTAATAAATTAGCAAAACGATTTTAATTATGCAACTGAAAAGGTTTTATTTACTTTTTAGATACACCTGAACTCTCTTTCGGTGTGGAACATCAGAATTTATAGCTCTCACTGATTGGCTAGGCATTCTTCTTTATTTATTGAGAAATATATATATAATTACAATAAGAACATTTCAAACAGATCTTATTTGGCTAGCATGAATAGTTCAGTAACTTTTGTCAGAGCTATTGATAATACATAGCAAATTTTAGATATGTTACGGTGATTTTTTGTTTTTTATATAAATACAAAATTTGTAAAAGGTTAACTTAAAAGACTAATGCAATTCTTGGATTTTTAATTCGATAGTTGTATTTTTAATGGTCGTTTTATAAAAAATTTTCATATGAATAAACATTTTATCATTTTATTCAGTTTATTTAAAAATATTATTAATAAAGCAGACACTGGGGTAATCTGATGCAATATATATATATATATATATATATATATATATATATATATTGCATCATATATATATATATATATATATATATATAATATTTTGAGAGAATTCATTTAAAAGTTAAAGCTTATTATTGCACGAGGCATATTCAAAATTTTAAAAATATAAAATATAAAAAAAAATGAATTAAAATGGTGAGAAGCTATTTGCATATACTCAACTGTTTTTCAAGAGTAAGATAAGACTGAAGTGGATTGACAAAATACATATATATATAATATCTATTGATGATAATCTAAAAGAACATATACAAAATTTTAACAGTGTCTTATAGATTGAGCACATAATTGTACTAATTAGTATTTTTTCAATCAAAAAATGGTATCAAAAGTATATGTTTAAAAATTATTTTTTTAAACTTTAGAGTATATTACAATTGTTTTATAATGAATGGGAAATCCAATAAGACAATCCTTATTTTTAAAAGCTTATTGGATAAGAGAGTTTAAGAAATGTTACACTTGGAGAAAAAGCTAAATTATTTATAACTGAAACACACAGGCTTATTATACACCTGTGTCTATATATGTAATATATAGGGTATATGAGCACAGACTTTCACATGACCCACCACTCTCCACACTATCTCATAACACTGATACACTTGAACACATATATGTTGAAAAGATAAATAATCACCAATAAACATATTTCACGCTAAACCAGCAATCATCAGTTGGTCCAGATTACCATCTCTACACATATACACAGAGTTGGAGTGTGGAGTTGATTGAAGCCTGACCATTAAAGTATGAGGTTTGGCTATCTTAATATATATCTGAGCACTTATAGTGTATATGTGTAGAGATGGTAATCTGGACCAACTGATGATTGCTGGTTTAGCATGAAATACATATATTGGTGATTATTTATCTTTTCAACATATATGTGTTCAAGTGTATCAGTGTTATGAGATAGTGTGGAGAGTGGTGGGTCAAGTGAAAGTTTATAAATTATTTATATATATTACCAGTTAACAATATCAACAACAACAAAACATTTTTGTTTATTAAAAAAAAGCTAAATAATTTATTGTTGCTAACAAAAAACAAAACAAGAATGTTAAAATATTTACAATTAAAAAAGAATCGAATGATTTGATTGCTAAGAGTTCCAAAGAAGTAAGAAGTTTGGACTCATGGGCAATAGAAGTGCCAGAACTGAGATTGAATTTAGGATTTTGCATTCCATACTCTGACACTCTACCAAGTGCACTAATCTTCATTCAGGGCAATATTTACAATAATTAGTTTATTTTAAATACAAGTATAATTTATATACATGGAATATAGATGTAATATAGGGGATTTGAACATACTTTCAAGTTCTTTGCAGCCTTCCACTCTATCTCATACAACCCATACACATGACCACACACATGTAAAAAAGATAAATGATTTCCAATATACATATTTGGTGCAGTACCAGAGAGTTGTATGAGATAGAGTGGAGGGCTGAATGGAGCTTGAAAGTCTGTGTTCAAATCCCTTCTATTACATCTGCACTCCAGACATATAAAATATGCTTGTATTTAAAATATTAAAAATTCAGCCTGTATCCTGTTCATCTTACTTTTGTGTATTTAAATGAACAAGGTCATATGCATGAGAGGTGGGAGTGATTTAAAGTCAACATGAGCATGGCAATAATATAAGCATTAACAAGAAAGTTGGGCATTTTATCATCAGATTTTCAATGGATGAATGGCTGAAGAATTGGAGAGTGGAGTAGATTTATTAAAGTATGAATATTTTCTATTCAAATGTAACCTGAGCACTGATTATAAAGGTGTGGGAGATGATGATCTGGACCAACTGATAAGTGCTGGTTCAGCATGAAATACATATATTGGAGATCATTTAACTTTTTCATGAGTGTAGTCATGTGTATGGATTGAATAATTAGTTTAATGGAGAGAATTGTCAAAATATTTTGATTTTGTATTTTTTAAAGCAGTTTATTTAGTATTAATAAAATAAGTTGCTCTAAAAATTCAAAAGCAAACAATTTTGATAATTCACTTTTTAAAATAAAAAACACTAATTTAAATGGTTACTAAAACCATGTGAAAAGTTAAGAACATCAAAATATAATATTAATCTTCACATTCGATTTAATATTAACATAAAAATATTTTTCTTGCAATTATGTTGGTTCAGTTCTGAAGGCTGCCTTTTTATATTGCTATCTACTGTCTCAAAAAATTAGATACCATGTTCAATATTTATTAGAAAAGCTTCATCAAGAATTTTTATGTAAATCTGTGGAGATAAAAAAAATCATAGATAGATAAAAAAAAAAGTCTATCAGCACTTATAACAATGTGAAAATAATTGTAACTAGCTGTCATTATTCAAAATATATTCCAGAAAGAAGAAATAAAAGATTTAAAAAGAAAATCCTATAGAGCTATTGAATCATATTCACATCACAAAATTGGACTAGCAGAATAGTTTATTGCATAATTCTAGTACGCTCACATTTTTTGAGGTGACATATTCTCCATACTCAATAATGTAGTGTTGTTTAAAACTCGGGTTATATTTAAATTAAATTACTTTTTAAAATAATTTATAATAAATATTATATCCAGATTTGGATTAACATATATATATATATATATCATTTCTTTTACAAACCTATTTATTATTGAAATAATTTATTACAAACAATTTTTTTTTAAATATTAAATCCATATATTTATATTTTGATTAATTAATATAATATTTGTCAAAGGACAAACTACCAAGACATTTCAGAAATTTAATTGAGACACAAAAGTAAAACATCCACCAAACACACACACACATATATATATATATATATATTGTAACTAGTAGGCCCATATAAAGGCTACAAAAGAATTTAAAAAATATTAGAAAAAGTCAAAAACAAAAACTCTATTATTATTTAAGAGATTGATAAAATATGATTAATAAATGTTTAAAATTTGCATTGGCTATGGAAAAATAACTTGGTTAATATATGAAGTGAGTATGCATACAATAATAAATAAATAAGTGAAATTACACAGATCAATATTAAAATATTTTATTTAAAATTAATATTGCTATTAGTTGTATTTAGAATAAACGATATAAAAATAGTTTGTTATTCTAGATTATTAATAATTATTATTACAATTTGTAAAGTATTATACTTTATATATTTATTTATGGAAATGAGTTGATTTAAAAGAATGCTAGACAGAATATGGGAAAATCAATAAAAAGTTTCTTGAAATGATTGCCTGATTGGTAAAAGGGTACAATTTTTGAATAAAAGTAAGAGAGTAATCAAATATTTAATACAGTGACATATATCTTCAAATCTCCTAATTTAAAAAACTAAGTTATGGAATAATCTCATATTTTAAAAAAACAGAAATCAAAAACATGGATTTCTAAGTTAATAAGTGAGGGAGAAGTTTACCTCTCATTTGTTATTATATTTTCCTAAAAAACCAGATGGAAAGCATGGCATGGAATAAGTGAATTGTTTAATAAAAATCTCTTTTCAAAATTGAGAGATATCTTATAATTTACAATATTTATCAATCAACTATGAAGCAAAAAGGATATAAAAAAATATTGCTCAAAAACAAAGCCATATACTTAAATCTAATGGTTAATAATAACAATTTCATTCAATTATCACATCACCAGCTTTGCAATGGATTACTCATAGGATTCAAAGAAACAAACAAGGACAAATTGATAGTTCATATTTAATATCATATCATTCATATTAAATAAAAAAATAAAAAAATCGATATTGTTTTATGGTTACTTTATAAAAAAATCTAATTTTTCAAAGTGCTTTATATAAAAAAACATAATAGCAATAACACTTTTATTTCCCAATAATAATTTTTAAAAATGTGTGTTAATTAATGAATGATATACGCATATTTAAATCCATAATAAAGTCGAGACACACATATATTTAAATTTTTTACTCTTAGTCATATGATAAACATATAAAATATTTAATAAATGACTATGATTATAGGTATTAACTTCTGTTATACATCAAATATTTTTTTAACTTGAAGTATATTATATATATATATATATATATATATATATATATATATATATATATATATATATATATATATATATATATATATATGGAATCTTATAATTAATTATTAATAAATACAATAATCAAAAATTTTGAAAAGTACAAAAAATATAAGTATAGTCTCTGTCAACTAATACTTTAAAAGGTTAACCTTCCCATAATTATGTGATCTTAACATTTGCTGCATATCTATTGATTAAGTCCAGCTTGTATTTATATATTAGCATAGCTTCCTTTATTTTCATTTTATTATTATCTCTTTCAATTTGCTATATTTTTACATTATTATAATTGAAATTAAAACCATATATATGATTTATTATGGTCATAAAAAACAGAAGCTGATACATTATTATCACCTTTGCAATTTTGTTCATATTTTGAACCCTCTTTAATAAAAGCAAGTACTCTTTAGTTCTTTTCTCCAATGTACATCTCGATTCTCTATATATCCACTACCATACCTACATATCCATTCATAAATGATGCTATTTTTATTTATAAAAGAGGTTTTATCTTTAGAGCTATTTATTAATTTATTTAATGTAGCAAGTGCATAAAATGTAATGTCATATATACCTTTATAAATTTTCTTATAAAATTTGCTTGTTGATTTGAAATATATGGTATTGATATTCAAATTTTTTTATTAGTAGAAGAGTCAACCTTATTATTAATATTTTTATTTTTATATTTCGTATTAAAATTTTTAATAGTATTATAAATATGATTGTAATTATAGCCAACATTCAACAAAACATTAGAATAAATTTCAATATTTTTGCCTTTATCTGATGAATATTTACAAAGATTATCTTTCTAAATAAGAAAGAATTCAAACCTTCCATTTATGTGACATTGGTACTCTTAATTTATATGGAATATAACTTCTTGTTGCTATTGGCTTAATAGTCATACAGTAATCTAGTTTACATCTATTTCTAGTTATCTTAAGATTGGAAAACTGAATGCACCCTAAATTTTCATCTGTTTTGATCTATTTTAAGACATTTATATTATTTAATTCTTTAAACAAATCTTTAATTGCATCTGGCTTGCCACAAACAAAAACATCACCGACATATCAGTAATATAAAGTAATATTTTTTTGATAACATTTCTTTTTCAAAATACTTTCTTCATGTGTAGAAATTACAAAATTACATATTTGAGCATTTGTAGGCAGACCCATTAGCCAGTCATTACCCATATAAAGCAAATTTCATAAGGAAAATTTATAAAGGTATATGTGACATTGCATTTTATGCACCTTTTGTATTAAATAAATTAATAAATAACTCTAAAGATAAAACCTCATTTATAAATAAAAATTGCATCATTTATGAATGGATATGTAGGTGTGGTAGCAGATATATAGGGGAGTCAAGTATTAGTTGACAAAGACTACGAGGATAGTCAAAGGTGCTCCTAAGTGATGATAATATTTTTTGTACATTTCAAAATTTTTGATTACTGTATTTACTAATATTTAATTATAAGATTCTATATATTGCTTTGAAGAAAGACAGACATCGATTTAAAATATTATTACATATATATATATATTTATCATATGAGGGAAAGTTAAATCTTGTTAATACTTAGTGTTTTTCTGAAGGTTTGTGATGATGGTGTTCTAGCTGTATTTTTATATTGGACTATTTCCATCATCTAATATGTGTGTTGAATGTCTTTAGAAAAGTTTAATTTTTAGTTAAATATTCCAAATGCATTCAACTGTTAGTAATATCACAGCAAACAGGTTAGTATATGCACCAACTGTTAGTAATATCACAGCAAACAAATGTTAATAATATCACAGCAAACAGGTTAGTATATGCACTAACTGTTAGTAATATCACAGCAAACAGGTTAGTATATGCACAACGTTTCGAGAGGTATTTTTCTCCCCTCTTCTTCAGGTGTTGCTGGCCTGACCAGTGACAGTACTAGCATGGGATTCGAACCTGGGTCCTTAGATTCTTGATTATTGAAATTTAAGGTAACGCTCTAACCAACTGAGCCATCCTGCCTGCAGGATGGCTCAGTTGGTTAGAGCGTTACCTTAAATTTCAATAATCAAGAATCTAAGGACCCAGGTTCGAATCCCATGCTAGTACTGTCACTGGTCAGGCCAGCAACACCTGAAGAAGAGGGGAGAAAAATACCTCTCGAAACGTTGTGCATATACTAACCTGTTTGCTGTGATATTACTAACAGTTAGTGCATATACTAACCTGTTTGCTGTGATATTATTAACATTTGTTTGCTGTGATATTACTAACAGTTGGTGTATATACTAACCTGTTTGCTGTGATATTACTAACAGTTGAATGCATTTGGAATATTTAACTAAAAATTAAACTTTTCTAAAGACATTCAACACACATATTAGATGATGGAAATAGTCCAATATAAAAATACAGCTTGTTAATACTTGATGAAATATATTCCTACTCCATTTCTGGAGTCTAATGGCCAAATCAAAAATAATTTAAAATGTAAATGGTAAATAAATATATTTGATTATTGCAATTATTACTATTGTATAATAATAAACTATAATAAAAGATTTTGAAATAATATTGTTTTATAATATTCCATAAGTTTAATTTTAACAGAACTGAAATATACTTTTAAGGCTGTAAAATTTAGTATTGAAAATAGATAAGAATTGTATAATTATTTATTGCTTTTATCAATGTTTATTTGGTGTTTTAATTATCATGTATTATGTATAATAAAATTAATATTGTTATCATTTTCTATGGTGCACTTGATCTCTAAATTTTATTTACACCTCTACTTTACCACATGAAGTTAATAAAAAACCTGTCAGGGATGGATGTTGTATTGGGTTTGTTGCATCTATTCATTGTTACTCATTTTAATATTATAATATAAAACTGTGTATATTTATATCATGTATTTGTACACCGACTACACTCTGTAAGATTGTTGTAACTGGTTAAATAAATGACATCCATATTGTCGTAAATGAAACATCTACCTTGCATGGCATTTATCATTATCAACTTATAAATGTGTGTAGGTTAGAATATACACAGGTTCAATGCCATGGCAGATTATACATATTTATTCTGTTACAATATAAAAGAAAAAAATTTGAAATAACTTTTTTTTACTATATAAACAAAATTGTAAACAGCCGACTTATGTTCACTTATTTATATTATTTTATTATTTAATTATTAATTATTTCATGATATTTTTTTTGTTTTAAGATTTCAACATCTCAGTTACTCATTTGATCACTAAAATTTTATGTTTCTGTGCAGAGTTTGTTAGTCAGATATTTAACATGTTATACCTATATCAGTCAAAAAATAAAAAGGAACACACATTTCATTTTGGAAACCATATGACAAAGTTATAATAAAAATGAAATGTTTCATAATCATTTCATATATAACATAAAACACAACAAAAATAATACTCATTAATTTACTAAAGTAATAAATGTTATGGAAGGAATGATAACACATGATTTTTATTTTTTTCATCTTGTAACCATTTTTTTTCCTTTATTGAATTTTATGATTTACGTACATACAAGTTTGATTTTGTAGGTAACAGAGAATGTAAGAAAATATTTTATTTTCCTTATTGATATTTTATAGATGCTGTGTTTGGCAAGTTGATCCCCTGTAATAATGAAGTATAATTTCCCATTTAATTGTCAATATTATTAAAAGAATAACTCTTAACAAAAATGCTGATACATTCATAATAAGTGATCTGACAAAAATCAAGATATTTGCATATTTATAACTACTACTGTAGCATGATAACATATATATTATAATATGCTAATAAATATTTGCATGCATAATTTGTTAACATTTAGACATACAAAAATTATATTAAAGATTGTATAATATGTACTTTTTTAATCTCTAGAGTCTTTTAGTCACCTTCAGAGTCATGTAACTGGGATTATGACCCCTTCATTAGAAGATTGACAACCCATTTTAAGCATTTTAAATTAGTTTTTATTGAGATATTAATAAATCATATATTTCATTTACATAAACTATAACTCCCTCTAATACAGAAGTCTGGGATAAATTAAAAATGTCTGTTATGTAATCATTTAATTATTTTGAGCATCTCTTAATTATTCAAGTTCATTGGTTCAGTTCTAATATCTGGTAAAATGAAAATATACACAGAAAAAGCAGTTTTTAAATAATATTTAGCTTTATTACTGTGTGTATTTTCATTTTATCAGACATTATGTTGGCTCAGAAAAGAAGACAATTAGTAACAATTGATTCAATTCTATCTCTATAATCTCATTTTATTTTTAAATGGTTGTTCTCTTGTATCTATTTATTCCATTCTTGTTAATAAATGTGGAATTTGGCTTCTTTAGGATAAATATATTTATCCATTTTATCTTCTGATATTTCTTTTTGCATCAGATTCAGACATAGATAAACTCTATTTTCAGTTTTTACAATGGCAATATTTTATATTACCAATTCAATGTTACCCTGCACAAATTTTTTTAAGTTTATCTTTAACCTATACTTTATCTTCAATTTTTTATTTTATAAACTTTTTTCTCTATTGATTGCTAGTAGAGTTAGTAAAGGCAGTATTGTATATATATATCGGCAATTTTGATGGATTTTTTTCAGTCATTGTTCATGATGAAATAAGATTATGTACATAGCTTCACATATGTCAGTAATATTTTTTTCATCATGGACTTCATCAAATCATTTGATTGAAAATGGTAGGTTGTAAAAATAATTGGTATTCCCATCTTCTAATTTATTATTCATATTTATTTAAATAATCATCTTACATTGTTTAATTACTGTTTCTTGTAGACTATGATGTAAGATTTTTCTAAATCTCTGTAGAGTGCTTTAGAAGCTAATATATCCTTACCAGTTGAAAGTTTTCTCACTGAGAGTATGCATCGATTATTATTAAAAACATTTGTTATCTGTCCGATCTTGCATATACTCTTAATAATATTTCTTCATGATTTTGACAGATTTCTCATTTTATAATTTTATATCGGGTTACTAGACTTGTCAAGGCCTTGATTTTAATAATTTTTAAATATCTTTTCATAAATCAGTCTAAACCTATTTAGTTTCCCTCACATAATATCATTATCATCTCTATTAAAATATCCATTTGATATAGATAAGTTCTGTCTTACATTCCAAAATACATGATTCAAATAACTAGGGTATCTAGATGATCATATATTACTTATCTAATTTAATAATTTTTGGTAACTCAATATTTTTGGATTTACTCTGCAATGATTTTTCTCTTGGGGTAGGTGTTTTTTATTATAACTCTAAATTTTATTTCAGTAATTTGTGGATATGGCTTTTTATTGTCTAAAAATCTGCATTGGCATGAGATATGTGACTTTTTAAAATAGATTACCTCATAAATATATGTAAATTATACATTCTGACAATGTAACATCCTTGGACTTATGAGATGTTGTATGAGTATGTCTCTAGAAAATAGCCTAATAATGATTTATGGTCTGTGAGTAATTAAATTTCCAGCAACATAGATATTGGTAAATTTTTCTGATCCTAAACTGTATATCCTAGGCCTTTTTATGCTTCTGCCTATTTTTTATCACTTTTGGATAAAGTGCTAGATGCATAACTTATGTTACATTTCAGCATCATTTATCTTGTGGGTTATTTCTCTTTTACTCTATATGCAAATGCATATGATGCTAGTATAATTTCTAACTTTCCATTATAATGGACCAATGGACTAAAGGATGTTGGTAGTACCTTTGTTAGCTAAAATGTTTCTTCTTGAGATTTTCCCCCAATGTTCCTTCCCCTTTGCTTAGAAGATCACAAAATCGTATATCTATATAAGATTTATCTTTTAGAAAAATATAAAAAAATTAGATCTGAAGATGTCTGTAATTTACTTTACTGAACTTCTGCATTATGCATCGTGGCTGAGTCATTTCCAAGTGATAAGGGTATTTACCATTTTTGGAAATGATATGGCCTTTAAAACTATTTCTTGTGCCTTCCAAGTATTTTTATTTTCATTTAAATGTGTTCTAAATTTCTTCTAATTAACCAATACATTTAATCCTTTTGTTTGACATTTCCTCTGATGTTGCTGTTACTAGGGTATCATTGAAATCATCTCATCTATACATTTTATACACTTGTCAATCTTAAATTGAAATACATTAGGAATGGGGTAATTTCAAATGGCAACATATTATATTTTTAAAAAATTAAATGTGTGTCATTGTAGTTAATATTTTGACCTATCGTTCACTCATAGAAATTTGGTAAAAAACTGCTCTTAATTATAATTTTGCAAAGAATGAGCAATTTTGGAATAAAATTAAAACCTCTTTTACTTTAAGATCTAGACAAACATTTTTCCTGAGATACTTATTGACTATGATATAGTAATCTCCACAATCTCAACACGCGAGCAGTTGACTGACCACGTGAGTTTGAAAGTATTCTGACTTTTCAGTTGTAGTTGATATTGCTCCCTTTATTAATTCCAAGAAAATCTCCTTTATTTTATCTTTAAGATTTCTGGTTTGTATCTAACTAGTTTTGTCTTTTCAGTCAATATTAGTTGTAATTGTTTCGTTTTAATATTTTCTTGGTTTGTCTCAAATAGATTTGGGTACTCCAATTAATTTCCTCTTTTAATTTTATTTATTTAACAATACTCAATTTAATCTCCAATAGTCTAAACCATTCTCTTTTATAATGATCTTTATGTGGTTATTAACTATATATAATTGTAACTTTGATTTTTTATTTTTTACTTACTGGAATTTTTCACTTGCACTAGTAATTTTTTTTCTTCACGTTTTTCATCAAAAGTCTTCTATTGCCACTACATTGTTCAAATGAATTTTTATTTATGTTGGCATTCCAGTCTTTTAATGACATAATCGAAATTACTGTACTGCTATTTCTCTCTGTATTTTAACTCGGCGTATATATGTATTAAAATATTTAAATCGTACAAAAATGTAAGTTTTATATTCCCCAAGAACCTAGGCATAATTAATAAATAATAAGGGAATAAACTTGAAAACATTGCTAAGGCAAGTTTAGTAATTTTTTAAAATTTATTAGCGTATTATTTATTGATTGTCCATAAATATATAAGAGAATAGTTTGTGCATTTAGCTTTAACTAATTCGAGATTTTTTACTTTTGCCATTTCTTTTTCAGATTTATCTGCGTATGTTTTTTGAATTTTCATAGTCTTTGGTTTTTACATCTCTGATTTTTTTTTATTTTAGTTTATATTTAGAAACCACATTGTAATAGAAACTTTTCCAAAATTTTCTTGCGTTTTTATATTTCTTTTGAAAGAAAACGTGATCATTTAAGTATCATTAGTTCCTTTCAATTCTTAGGATATGGTATTCTTTAGCTTCATTTATGATCAATTCATATTATATTTCCTTGCTTCCTCACTAGCTAGTTTTCATCCACTAATAACTTCTATTGTAATTTGTTTTCAGATATTTCTTTCAATAAGCATAAAAATAGTGCTTCCTCAAAATATTCCCTATAAACACACAGTTTTGACAATTCTGGAAGTGCTATATGTAATCCTTACTTTTCTCAGCTTTCCTTGTTTAAAAAAAAACCTAGCAGTATCTGGGTAGACTGGACTAAAATATTTTGCTAATGTTTCTTCTGCTTCTTTATATATATATATATATATATATATATATATATATATATATATATATATATATATATATATATATATATATATATATATATATATATATATATATATATATATATTGTAACCTTCCAAAGGGTGATCAAGCAACCATAAAGAAAGTATAGATCTAAACACAGGTCTAAATCAGTACAAGATCTCTAATGCATTAAATAAACATATAATCTAAGATCAGTTCTCTTATAGATTAAGGGAACAATAACTAAATAAATCTTCTCATGGATTAAGCATACAGTAATTAATACATTATTTTACAAGATATGGATAGACCAATGGTTGATTGATAATTCATTGTTATATCCTACAAACAATAATAACGAATAGTGATAATAACTCAGGTTCTTAAATATTAAACAATTCACTTGTAAAGAATACTAATTTTGCAATAGCAATCTAAAATTATAAGATAATTTAAGTTCTTTTAACTAAATAGTGGTGATAATAGCAATGAGACTTTTATTTTTTAAACATCTTATCAACATTTTCTTGTTTTATAATGAAGTACAGGTTTATCTAAAGATGCGTTTAAGCATGACATTGGTTAGCAAATATTAACTGTTACTTTTTGTTTAAATATCATTAACTAAATAAGATCAAGTTTTCTTAAAATTTGAAAATAATTATCTAACAAAAGCACAGTTAAAGTGATGCAGTAGGTAAAAGGGCATATTGTTGTACTAAACACATTACTAAGTAATATAAAATCATCAATAAAAGAATCTTATATAAATTTAATTGCATAAATGGATTGTATGAATTGTATCAATGTGATAATTTCAAAATAATATGTACTCTTATATACATTTTGAACACTTTTACAATTTAAATGGATTTTCTGGTATATGGGTGCGACAAATGGAAATGGGCACAAAAACATAATTAAAGAATAAAATAAACATTTATTACTAAAACTAAATATATTTTATTTTAGTTTACAATTTAACAAAAATAAATTATTTACTGTCACTATTTACAACAAAAATAAATTAAAGAAACCTTTACATCAATTAATATATGTTAGATATAATGCACATATAATATACTATATCCATGATACATTTAGATTATACAAATAGATAAATAAAGACAAATCTACAGTTTGAAATTAATAATCAGTGATACACCCTAAGGTTAATTAGAGCATCTGAATGCATGACTAATATAATTGTAACTAGTAATATAATAACATATATTTACATTGAAATTAGTGTACAATTTCTTTATGTATAATTTATAATTCAAACAATACAATATAAAGAAGTACATTGTATTAGTCTTCAATAAATGAAGCACATGGAGCAGAGAAATATAAACTCAATATTCAATATTTTACCTAATACACAATTATTTGAAAATATATAATAAGGAGTAGGGCAATATAATCACACAAATGCCTTTTATAACACACAAATTGAAATACCTAAATATTTATGGGTAATGGTGCTGAAAAAACAAGCCTGTGTTAAAATGGGCAGAGCAATACTGGCTTGATGCTATATGAATATGTGTCCCATTAGTATCTACTGCTAACATAAGGAAGGACCTATCTAAATAAAATCAGGAATCACCAACATAGTTGCCACAATAAATACATGATTATAAATGGAAATAGCAATAATGAAAAGAATGGCATTGAAGTAACAATTACATGACAAATCTTAAAGCACATGTATTTATTTATAATGCATATAGCAAGAGTATAATCAAATGATCAATACAAACATATGCATGAAAGATAAATAAATAGTTAATTTTAAATTTATGTTAATAATAATGGAAATTATACACCAATTCAAGGCAAAGTATATTATATATATAAAAGTAGTGACTATTCTTATAGATGTTTATGAAATATACATAAATCCCACACTGCAATCTCTCAAAATACTATAAACATGAATGCAATCATTTATATACATCACCTTTAAATATATGGATATATCTCTTAGACATACCAGAATAAAGAATAAAATAAAATAAAATTGACAAATATTAAATGCACATAACATTTCAAGCACTACATAATAAAATATAAAAGACTAAAAAAATTAAGCAGTCTTTTTTTTCTGAATAAAATGATTTTCTCAAATTGCAAGTTTGTTCTTTTTAACAACAATTTATCCTG
Organism: Epiperipatus broadwayi; assembly: GCA_028023455.1. Classification (NCBI taxonomy): domain Eukaryota; kingdom Metazoa; phylum Onychophora; class Udeonychophora; order Euonychophora; family Peripatidae; genus Epiperipatus; species Epiperipatus broadwayi. The sequence continues at coordinate 526,657 of JAQFVV010006472.1, read as the reverse complement.
TTTCTTATTTAAGAGCATATTTCAAGAACGATTCCAAATGATCACATATATATTGCTACCAATCTCTGAGATTTTTCATAATAATGAGTTTGCCTTTGATAGAATAATATAGCAAGATGATTTTTCTTTGAAATATATAAAAGAATCATGTTGACTTTATAATGAAAGGAGCCTTTTATCAACATATCACAACTTTGCAAAGATTAAAGTGATCATTTAAATTAAAGAACAAATTGGATATATCTTGCAATGAAAACATATATTAAAGTTGCATCCAAACAAAAAAGGTTTTATACTTTATATAGGCAAATTATAATCATGACAGATAAGTTATAAATGCACAATATAAATTAGTTATATTAAATAGGTTAAAAATATATATCAGGGTGGGTATATAAATATAACAAGTTCATTATAAACTAATATGTATATCCAAATGTAATTATTTTTCAGACTAAAGTACTATAAAGTAACAATCTAGTTAATTTATTCTATATTGTAATATACTATAATGACATTTGTCAAATTTTTGAATCAAATGTTTTAATGTTTCATTCAAAAATTCATCTATTTAATAAAATGTTCAGTAGATACTTTTTTAGCATGATAATGATTACAATATCCTTAATAGTATTTGAGAGTTTAATAAAAAATAGCATCCATTTTTTAAGTCATTTTTTAAGAAGTGTGAAATGGATATACTAATACTGCTAAATTGATTTTTTATTTACATCTTTTGAAATTATTTGAGTGAACACCATGGATTTTACTGAAGCAAAATTTTAAATTTGCTATGTGTGTTTATTCTTATAAATACAATAAAACCAATTACACAAGGCTTTAATAGGGTTATAAATGTAGATGATAACAACCAATCCTTAAGCTATCAACAATCTCAATCTGTAGTCAAGGCAACCTCCTTTAACAGTGAGGTTTGTTTAAATTATTTTTATAACTGTTTTAAGAATTAGAATAGTCAGATGCTTAAAAATCTGATAGAAATAAAATAAAAATGAGTAAAAAAATTGTAAATAATACAAATTACCTATATATTTTTTACAACTGAATTATAGTTAAATATCATATAATCACACCATAAAGTCCTAAATAATGTTTGAAAATATGTTATATAATCTGCTGCTAGTTTGTCACTGATTTCTTTTGGCAAATTGCCTATAGAAGTATGACAGTTAAGACACAAAGAAGTTTCATTTTGTTACTTCTTTGCATCTAAAAATAATAAAGGACATTTGTCTTCTTTTAGTTGGGAAGTCAGCTTCATTACTTAGAGTCAAATTTTAAGATCTTTTTAGCTGATTTACTTGATTTTTAAAAAAATAGACTTTGTAAATTTAACTTTTCATCATCAGATTCCTACAAACATTTAGATATCACTTCAATTTTCTAAGCAATTTAATGAATGATAGGATTCAGCTGGTTTTCAACGGTTCAGCAGAACAAATATCTAATTTTTTGTTGATTAGGTGAATTGGTTGTTAAGCACATAGACTAGTAGTCTAATCATCTTATCTCTAAAAGAATAGGATTCTACTCCTACAGTGAAAAGATGGTTAAGACTAAATCACTCAGTTGATAATGCTTGGATAAAAGCTAGGAAAATTTTATGTGATGATGCCAATCAAGAAGCAATATGGAAATATCCTAAATAACTATTTTATTATATTGTGTCAGTATTATTTAATATTTTTTCATTAGTATTTTAAAGCTTTTTCTTACAATATAATCTAGTTTTGTGGATGTCATTTATTGTTCTTATTTAGTATTAGCTGTATAAAACAATAAACCAACTTTCCCTTTATCATGTTTTATATTTAAAAGGATCATTAGGGTAGTGAACTGGATGGTAAATTATTTAAATCCTACCACTGAATTTAATCCTCATGAGCAAATAAGGCAGAATTTGAAATTTAAATAGTTTGTGAAGTGGATATTTAAACAGTTTTAAACACAAATATTGTCACGTCACTACTACAAACAATAATTAATATTAATTACTTTTATTGTTTGTAAACTATTAATAAATTCTTGCATTAATTTCAGCAATCCTACTAGTTTGATGCAATATTAGAATAGTAGATTCTAAATATCAAATGCCATAGATAGCAAAACAGTCTATTTGAGAAATTTCCAAAGCAGTAAATCATTCATTTTTTTATTATTAATTTCATAATAAAATCAGGTTTGAGTTAGGTATAAATAAATAGGAATAGCTACATATAATTAATGATTACAATAATTTGGAAAAAATCATCCTGTTTAAACTCTGATACATTTGTATTTATATATGCCTGTATGTTTGTCTAAAATTTTGATTAAGACATTTGAGATTTTCAGAAAATATTACATTTTTGTAACAATATCTAATAATCAAGAATATGTGACTTAATTTAGACAGTTTCAAGCTATTTTTGATTAAGTTTATAAGATATTGTTGCAAAGAAGACCAATATTTGCAAATAAATTAAAGCTAAAGTAATGTGAAACAGGTAGTGTTGTCTAGAGATGTCACAGTACGTAAAAATAAAATTAAGAAAGTGAAAAACAATATTTATTTAAACCAATCAGCAAAGAAATAAATAAAAATATAAAAATAGGATAAAAACTTTTATATTTATTATCAATAGCATTAATAATAATTTTTCTATTTTTCATTAAGTATTGTAATTCAATTTATGAATTTAAAATAGAGATGGCAACTAATATAGAATAATTATGCTGCAAATAAAAAAAAGAAAAAGTTAAATTTGCAATGCTTTTGTTAAACAGAATTAAATTTAAATAAAGAGTTTGTTGTTGTTTTAATTTATAATAAGTGCAAACTCCTAATATATCTATTAAAATAAAGATCTAAAGATTATAGTACCCTAATGAAAATAAAGTTTAAGAGAATATCATCAACATTATCAACCATTATTAATCCACTGCAGGATGAAGGTCTTTCCAAGTTCAATCCATCTTCTCCGATCTTTAGCTTCTCTTCTCCTCATCATCCCTGCACATTTTTTTTTTTTATATAAAGGAAATATATTTGTTTCTATATGTCATATTCACCAAATGATGTGATTGATATAATGTAAAATGGACTTCTTTACATGAAATCAGATGTTTCTTTGTCTAGGCTATAAGTTTAGAAACACTTTTAGTCAAGTTAAATATTCCCTTCCACAAAAATCATTATACACATTAAACCCTTCATCATGGTTTTGCTTTAATTTTATTATTATATAATTATGGATATGCAAAATGCCCATAATTGTAATAACATAGCCATTAAAATTATTTTTGTTATAATTGTTTTTGACATTATCATATATTAATAACATCAATTTATCAAGTATAATGCTGCACCATAATACTCAGTTTTTATACTTCGTGAAAGATTTCACTTTATATGTAAGGACTATGATTGCTTTTTCTAAATCGAAAATGATTCCAGAACGTTTTACTTACAAACATACATATTATTACTGTAAATCACAAGATGCTTTGACAATAAAAAGTATGAAAAAAGAGAAATAATGAAAATTTAAGTATTAATGTTCATTCATAAATGGTAAAATAATAAAAACATTTAGAATAAAAAAGAATGTAAGATTAGCTAATTATCATTTCAATAAAAAAAGTTATATTATTGTGCATTATGGTCTCAAGCTATGGCGGTTTTAAACAAGTTTGTAACTTTTATTGAAATATGTTTAGTTGAAACTAAAGTTAATAATACTCCAGTATTTAAGAACTGTTAAAAATGAAAAAAAATAGTGTATTAAATAAAGAAGATCATTAAGTTTGAAATGTTAACCAAAGAAACTGAAATTATCTGAATGATATATCTCATGAAATACTACTTACTATATATTCCGAAAGTAAAGTAGATGCACAAAAAAATGAAAACTAAATCAAAAAATAAATGATAAAACAAAATCTCATATATATGTTACACACATATTATAAAATGGGCAACTTTTTGCACAATCCATAAACTGTATAACCTGCTTATACAGTTTGTGGACTGTGTAAAATTTTGATGATTCATAAAATGAGCATTATATTTTCTGCTTGTTTCATGAAATGGGAGCATAGTTGCAGCATATAAATGGATAATAGATGAATGAAAAACTAATAATGTACTTTTAATTCAATGACTTTTATTACATAAAAACAGTTATATATTTTGACAAATCACATGACACCTAATAAGGTAAACAATAATTCATTATTTTCACAAAATCGTGATAAAAATAATTTCCTTTTTGAAATAGTTACATTTTTTTTATTTGTACACATGTTTTTACAATAGTATCTTTTAAATCCTCATCAATTACCAATAGAAAGTTGATGAACTAGAGTTCTGATACTAAGGTCTATAGTTGACATTTATTTTATAAATAATCTTTGATCTTTTCTAAACAATTTATTTCAAGCCAGTTTTCAATAACTCCACCTTTGGCACCACTTCTGTAGTTCTCTCCTTTCCTATCCAGATCTAGGTTTATGATATATTGTTCAAATTCATTATTCCATAAGATATCACATTCTCTAACAATATTTTCTAAATCTTTCATTTTGGATAGGGGGATCTAAAATTTACTTAGTACGGATATTTAAAATCTAAATTATTTGATTAAGTTGATAGTAATAAATGGGTATAAAGGTGAAAGTCCTGAAACTCCCATAAATGAGAATTTAACTTTCCTAAATATGAAAGAAATTTTGATGTAATGTTGTAAAAATTTACTGTAACTTTTGACTAATACTAATCAAAAAAATCTTTTTTAAAATAAAGCAACTTGCAACAACAACGAATAAGAAATACTCTTCACACATTTATTATGAATTTCAGCACATGATCATCCAATTCATGAAATGAGCAGAAAACATAATGCTTATTTCATGACTATGCAAAAGTCTATATGTTCCATGAACTGTATAAGTGTTATGTAGAACATGAAATAGAACAAAAAGTTGCTATGAACTGTGCAATTCTATAATATGCACATAAGATATATTTATAGTTTAAAGATTTTTATAGATTTCCTTCCATATTTTCTAGCATTCAAATATAACAGGAATTTTCCTAACATAATAATCTAGATAAAATATTAGCCAACACTTAAAAGTGATAGTGCAAGCTGAAACCACATAATCGAGTAATAGCAATAAAATTTATGACATATGTCATTCACATAGGATTGCAATTTCGAAATTATAAGTTTCAACTCGCATTGCCATTTTTAATTGGTTGCTGTCTACTTAAATTGTAGCAGAAATTTTATCTAGATTAAAGTATTGTATATCTACACACACACACACATATATATATATATATATAATACAATACCCATTATAAAATATATATATATAAGAAAAAACAAAAATTAACAGTAAATACAATATTATAGTCTAAATTATTTTGTAGTTCTTTTGATTATGTGGTAACCCTCATCAGCTTTAACTGAATTTCAAATTTTTAAACTTAATGTTATGCATATTTCCATAAGCTGTGTATGGCCATATTTGCAGTTTGCCTATTAATAACATCGTTCTTATATTTATCAATTAATATTGCTTCTTTAATTTGCCGCTTTTTATGATTTCTTTCTTCCATTAATATTTTTATTTCATTACTATTAAATGTAAACTTATAATTACAAGTTTTTTCATGGTTAAAGAATACTGAAGCTGTATTAAATTGACTATTTACATTATTTTTAATTCGATTATATAATAATTGATGCTCCTTCAATCTTTTTTCCACAGAACATCTCGATTCACCAATGTAAAATTTCTGACATCCACATGAAATTTGATAAATTATATTACTTCTTTGTAATTTAGGAATTATACTCTTAGAATTATTAATCAATCTATTAACATTTGGAGGAACACATTTACCGTTAATTTTTGTTTTTTCTTATATATATATATATAAATATTTCTGAGATATATTTTATAATAAAATATATGTATAATGAATAGATGTGATCCAAATTTTTATAACAGCCAAAAGTTCAAATTTGTCTGATTACCTATAGTTTTAGTATAATATCCAATTATTTTTTATATATTTCATGTGATGGCATGTGTATATAATTTATATATGATATTAATATGAGAGCTAGGTTATTTATATCTAATGTAGTGTATATTGTGAATTTATTTACAATTTAAAAATTAGTCAAACTTGCAATATATAAATATAAAAATTGAACCATCAATCTACAGTAGAAATGAAATGTCAACCACTAATTCATTTGACAATGAAAGTTATTTGAAATATATATACAATGAATAGAATATTTTCATATTTTATACTAGTTGATATTTTAGATCTAATCAGCTTAAATCTATTGAAGAGATCACAGTAATACCATAAATTTGATTAGTTTATATATATAATTTGCCTGATCTTATTATTCTATTAGCAAAACATTGCCTTGAAAATGCATTTTTTATTCATGATGTTCAAAAGTATAAACAAAGAACAGGATTTTTTATTGGATCTCCACTGTCACCTGTAATTGCTGATCTCTTCATGAATAATTTTGAAAATCAAGTATTAAATGCAGTTAATAAGAAATCTTCTATTTGGCTCAGAATGTGGATAATACATTTGTTATATGGCCACATGAAATTGATGCTTTGAACTCTTCCTATTTTTCTTACTGATTGACATTCTAATATCAAGTTTACAATGGAAGTTGAGAATAACAAGGCACTTTCTTTTTTAGATGTTTGGATTGCAAGAAAATAGGATGACTTCTTATCAATACCAGTTTATAGGAACTCCGCCAACACAAACAGATATCTTAATTTTAATTTTCATCATTATCATGACCACATATTTTCTTAGCAAAAAATATTTTGACTACTGTTTGTAGTTTATCAGATAAAGATCATCTTATTCAAGAAATAGAATTAACAAAAAATAGTCTACTTTCTAATGGTTACAATAAAACATCATATATAAGGCATTATATAACATTGATACTAAAAAGAAGAAAGAGGATAAAATTAATAATTCAACTAATTATAGAGTGGTTTTACCTTATATTAAAGCAGTCATTGACAAAATCAGTAAAAGACTATCTACTTTTAACATAAAGACTACCTTTTCCACTAACAAAAAAATGATGATTTTTCCCCTAATCCTAAGGACAGAGTACTTTTGGAATACCAGGAGATTAATGAACATAAAAATGCTTTTAATAAGAAGTTAAATACATCAGCTTTTACATCATACTTTTTTAGAAATTGGTCAAAAATCTAATTTTGATAATACTAAAATATTTGCTACTTTGGAAAAGTATGATGCGAGAACTATAAAAAGACCAACTGGTTTAAATAGAGCTGATGAAGCACAACATATCCTAGTCTTATGGAGACCACTTATTTTATCTCTTTCTTCTAATATTAACTTGAAATCAATTAATGGTGAAACTGAAGAAAATAAACATTTTGTTCATCTACATATTCCGAATTCTCAGCTACTTTATGCTCAATCTCATTCTTTATCTCACACTCAATCTTATTACTATTTGAGATCTAATAGTTTTTCTTTGAAAAGGTAATCTTGCCAATGGCAGATGCTATTTGATTGAAACATTGGGAATTAATCAAAACTAATACACAATTTAACCCAAAAACTATTTTATTTACATCATATAACCATGAAAACATTAAATATAATGTATTATCATCATCATCTTCATCATCCAGCATTATCAATGTACTGCAGAATGAAGATATCCCCAAGTTCAATCCATCTCTGATCTTTAGCTTATCTTCTCCACATTATCCCTGCACACTTTCTTATTTCATCCATCCATCTCATACATGGTCTCTTTCTGGGTCTTTACAATCTCTTGGAATCCAGTTTAAAATTTTAATTATCCATCTATTATCATTTCCTCCAGCAATATATCCAACCCAACTCAGTCTTCTAATTTTTTCAATGAGGTTAGTAACACCTGTTTGTTCTCTTATCAATATATTGCATTTCCAATCTCTTCTTCTTACTCCTAACATGCATCTCTCTATACTTCTTTGAGTGGTCTGAAGTATCTGTATTGCTCATCTATTAAGTGTTCAATTCTCAGATTCATAAGTAAGAACTGGTAAAACACATTTATTAAAACCTTTTTTTTCAAATAGATAGGCATATTTCCTTTTAGTATCAAGTTATTTTTACCAAAAGCATTCCAACCAAATTTAATTCTATGATTAAATTCATCATTATGTTTCCATCTGTAGTAATAATCTGACCAAGGTGTGTATATATATAATTATATAATTGAATATTTATAAATACAGTAATCAGATATATTTTAAAAATTTTATCCACTGGTAGCACTTTTGACTATCATTGTAGTCTTTGTCAACTAACACTTTGAAAGGCTAACCTTTCCACAATTCTGTGATCTTAATGTTTGTTGCATGCCTGTTAATTATGTCATGTTTGTATTTGTATATTAGTTTAGCTTCTTTTATTTTTCTTTTGTTATTTTTTTGGGACTACAAAAAATAAATTGGAAACTAGATTAAAACATCATTTAAGTAATAAAAATTCTTCTATTTACAATCATATGAATAAATTTACACAAAGATTTTGAAATAAAACCTTTAAAATGTATAAAGTCATGCCATAAAAGAATGATAAAGAAAGGAATTTACATTAGTGAAATTAAACCTGAATTAAACAGGATGTTAATAAAAAAAAATAAAGAAAATAATAGGTTTGTTAATTAAATGTTTTTTAAAGTATTTTTTATGGGTATATAAATGTAAAATTTGATTAAGTTGAGATTGTTTGTAATAGAAAAGGTGTTAAGGTAAAGAAAATTTTTAGTATTTTTTAATATTTTTGTATTTGTTTGGAATATGTGATATTTATTATTATATATTTGTATTTTTTTTTTTTTTTAGTGTTCCTTGAAAAAGACTATAGAAATTAGTCAAAACATTGGATGTATTTTATTTTTGTTATAGTCATATAAAAATAAATTTTAACAAGAAGTTTGATGTATTCATTGACATATATGAAAAATTATGAACTATTTTGAAAAGAAAAAATGTGTAGGTGATATTTTAAATTCATTTATTATATATTTTTAAATAAATATGTTTTTAATGGAGTATTAGTTAAGGAACATATCTGACAATTTTTTGGACAAAATAAAACAAGTCACGTTTTCATTATTTATTTACTTTAGAATGCATGTATTTGTTTATAGTACCTAAATATATATATATAAACTAATCAAAAAGAAAATTTAGATTATCTTAGAAACAAAATTTAAATATATTTTCTAATATTAATTTTATTTTTCATTGTTTTGTTATATGTAGAGAACAATAGAAAATTTAGTAAGAAAGTTCATAAATTATCTTTGTGATAGTATATATTTTAATATACATTGATTGCATCATAATTTCTGTATTTAAATTAATAATTTCACTTTTATAATTGTAAGAAACAGGAAACAAACTAAGCATACTTAGTTAAATTTTTATATATAATTTCTCTTAGTATTTATTTATAGATATTTATAACAAACTATAGAGAGTAATCTTCCTTTTTTCACAAATGCCATTAAACAGTGGTGTTCAATCTTGATTCTGTGATTTTTTATAGTGTATTTATTATACAATCTTTAAATACCAGATTTGAGTCTCTACATAATTCATTTGCACATTAAATATCAGCTAGTCAATAAATATTGAATAAATACCTATGTATCTTAATAATTTATTGCATCAATGTAGCATTTTATCAATTACATTTTACTGATTACAATGAATAAATAATTATTAAAAGTTAAATGAGTGTTTATTAAACATCAATTGAGTAACCAAATATATATATTTTAGTTTAAACTGTTATGAATTAGTGATCAACAGTACTTGAACGTTCATATTTATTGAATCACTAGTTTAGAGACACTTCATGCAAGTACAATTTGACATTTCAATTGAGTTTTAAGAAAATTATTTATTTCACTTTATATATCCTTATATCATTATAAAATTTGATATCTAAAAATGTTAAGCCATTTGTTTATTAATAGATAATTATTTTAATATTTTTATACTGTTACAGAAATTGACACCCTAATACCTGTTTTGAATTGTATCAGTTACCTGAGATGATAACAGTTTATTTATTATGTTACAAAACTGTTATACAAACTTGATGGGCTATTATTTATCTAATAATAGTTGATTATATTCTAATTTATACCATTACAGAAATTGACTTCCCAATTCATGGGGCATGATAATCCAGTTATTCAGACACTTGTTAACTTACAATAATTCATATCATTATATATATATATATATATATATATATTAATGTTTTCATATCATTATATATATATATATATATATATATTTAATGTTTTCATGGTTGTATGATGTAAATAAATTATTTTTTGGGTAAAACCATGTATTATTTTCTATTATATACCGATATTTCAATGAACTGGCATCTGCCATTGTCAAAGTAAACTCTTGAAAGAAAATTTGTTCGATCTCAAATTGTAACGTGACTGAGTGCAAGATGAAGCATGAGAATCAGCTTGAAATAGTTTAGTATTCAGAATATGAAGCTTATCAAAATGTATATTTCTCTTAGTTTTATCACCCATTAATTTAAAATCAATATTAGAAGACATAGATAAAATGAGAGGTTTCCATATGGCTGGAATACAGGTGCTTCATCAGCCCTATTTAAACCAGCGGGTCTCTTTAATATTTCAATTTACTCTCTCATGATTTTCAAATCATATCTCTCCAAATTAGCAAGCATTTTTGCATTGTCAAAGTCAGGTTTGTGACCAATTTCTAAAAAATGGGAAATAAAAACTGATGTGTTAATTTTTTGATTAAAAGCATTTTTATGTTCCCTAATTCTGACATTTATAAATGTCAAAAAATTAATCAAAAAATTAGCACATCAGTTATTACTTCCCATTTTTTAGAAATTGGTCACAAATCTGACTTTGACAATGCAAAAATGCTTGCTAATTTGGAGAGATATGATTTGAGAACCATGAGTCAATTGAAATATTAAATAGACCTACTGTTTTAAATAGGGCTGATGAAGCACAATGTATTCCAGCCATATGGAAACCTCTCATTTTATCTATGTCTTCTAATATTGACTTTAAATTAATGGGTGGTAAAATTAAGTGAAATATACATTTTGATAAACCTCATATTCTGAGTACTAAACTATTTCAAACTGATTCTCATGCTTCATCTCGCACTCAGTCACATTACAGTTTGAGATTGAACAAATTTTCTTTCAAGAGTTTACCTTGACAATGGCGGATGCTAGTTCATCAAAATATCGGTATATAATAGAAAATAATACCCAGTTGTACTCAAAAAATAATTTATTTATTTATATATATATATAAGTAAAATAGTTTTTTAAACATTCCATTTCAAGAAAAAAGTTTCTCCATCAACAACTATTTTGCAATGGTATAGAAACATTGTAAGTTAATAAATATTAAAAGAATACTGATAGCTTTTAGTTAATTACATATATTAATTTTAATATTTTTTCCAAATAAGCAACTGATTGTTTTAGATTTAGTAGAAAATTTTAAATAAGATAAAAAAAAACATTTTATGCCTTAAAAAGACGCTGTTTTGATCCCTTTCTTTATTGACTGGATTGGAAATGATCATAAAAATATCTATCAAAATATATGGTTCTAATCATATAATAGTTTTTCAAAAATAAAATTTTTATTAGCCGATGTTGTAATATAATAACAATTACTATTCTCAGAGATTCTTTTTTTTTTAATTGTAAAAATGTGGATGAAATTTAAAATCTTTTGTTTTCTTTGCTTCATTCCATTGGTTGATCAGAAATAAATCAAATCAAAGTCTTTTTCAGGGATATTAAATTATAACAAACAATCATATATATATATATATATGAACATTGTGTGTTTGGATAAATCTTTTTTTATTTTATTTTGCATATAACTTTTTTTATCAAACGATAGATTGAATGACCAAATGATATTTTACCTTCCAGTTGTCATTTAACATAGTAGTTGTCTACAGTCTTATTAATTTGTCCTTAGCTTATAAATATATAAAGTAAAATAATGAAGTTTCCTAGCATAAGTTAGTATTCAATAGTTAGAAACTGAACTGAGTAGAATGAATTTTATATACTTTGGCATATTTATATCATGCTCACCAGTACATGCACACAGATACATATCAAAAAAATTAATTCAGAGCATTGTTGATATGAAATTCATATTCTCATAAGCTATTGATCGTTAAAAAGAGACGTGGAGCCACTTTTCTCACTACATTAATTTCTCAAAACAACTTCTGATCATAGGTGAGAGAAAGAAACCAATATCCCAACTTTCTACTTATTAAATGTTGCCATTAAACATTGCCTATACTTACAATCAAATACCTATCTCCCAATAAATGGGGTTATATCTGCCCACACTAAAATACCGAATAAAACATCATGCGTCACTATGAGAAATATATATAGTCAGCTTGATGTTGTTTGCGCCGGTTATTGAAAATAAAAGCTCATATCAAAAATAGTGTGTATCAAAATTTATTACTCACATATGTTTCTTTGCTATAATATTAAATTATTAAAAAAAATACAGACATACATGTATAAATAGAAAGTTTCATTAGCTTAAGAAAAAACAATCTCAGTAGTTTTAGATTTGAACTGATTTATAAATTAATTTTCTCAAAACATACACATGTTTATTTATTTTTTAATGATTATTTTAATTTATGTTAATAAATATTTTTTTTTTGTTATATATGAACGAGTGTATGTTAAATTGAACTTTTTAATCATTAACAATAAGTAATTTTCCATTCTTTCTATCAATCCCTAAAAATTAGTGGCGTAATACATTGTAATTATTCTTATAACAGAAGTTATCTAAGTATTATAGTAGTTTATCTTCAGTTGAATTAATGTTTATTTCAACTAGACTATCAATTATTTGAAAAAAAAAGCTTTTTTCTGAAAAGAAAGGCTGTATTAATTATTTTTATTTTTATTGAGAATAATTGACAAAGAAGCTCATGTATTTTTAATGGGTAGTAAAGACATCTGCTTGCCATTTGGAAATATTAACCTTGCGTTAAAATAGCCCATTAAATTTTAAATCAATCACTTTAATCATTGGTTGCAAGTATTTAACATTAATTACGTGAGTATTTAAGTAATACTATTATAAAAATATATTTTAAACATAACTTATTTACCAAAATGTAGTTTTTATTTTTTTCATATTTTAGAAGAACTCATTAAAATTTATAATAGATCTCTAATTTAAATTGACTCACACTGATAAAATTTCATAGTATTTTTTGTCTAATTGTTTTACTTCCTTTGACCATATAATTTAACACGTATATATATATTCTAATTTGGTTAGGATAAACATTTCTTTTTTTCTTTATATATATATATTTGCTATACATATATCTGTTTTGAATTCTTTTGTTTTTCCATCAAAGATCCATATTGCTAGTGATAAATGCAGTTGATTTTACAATGATAATATTTTTTTGTAATAAATAACTACTTACAATTTCTGCTTAAGATAAACAAAAACAAATATAGTTTGTAATATTTTATTTATATCTATTATTATTATTAATACCTACACATATAAATGTCTACTTTTAAGTAGTTTTTATCTTCCGCAACCTTTTTTGAACAATTTTTTATTATATTTTCTTTTGGAAATATATATTTAAAACCAGCAGCATATATATATATTCGCACTGACTTTATATAGCAAAATCAAGTATTATAGCTCAGCAAAAATAATTGTTTAAATATTTAGAAATATTTATTTAAGTATAACTCAATAATTTTATTTACTAGATTAATTTTTTGGGGGTATTTTATAAATATATATTTAGAAAGTTCTTTCGAAGTCAGTTCATATTTGTTACTGTTTTTAAATTCTAAGTATTTAATTCAAGGAAACAAAAAATATTAATAACTATCGATAAAAATTTAAAATATGATTTGTTTTTGTACATTGTTGTAGGCATAAAATTCTCATATGCTCACATATTTTAGTAAACATAGCTTAATATAAAAATAAAGCTCCATTCTTATTTTTTTTATGCATCTACATATTTTTTCCCAAAGACTTTATCATGTGTTTGAAGTGTTTGTATTCAGTCATTTATAGTTAAAATCTGTAAAGCGCATGTGCAACAGCTTAATGCTATTTAGCTATTACAGTTTATAAAACATCGCGCTATATAAAATAATTGATTTATTTACATATTTGAATAAAGCAAATGATACCTATTTGAGATTTTTTTTATATAAAATCTATCAAATATTTAAAATAGTCATCTTGGCTATGGATTTTTCAATACTTGAATATGTACAATAATAATATTTTTTTTATTTATAGAGACTTGAGAGTTAGATATAACCATTGTATTCAAACATAATACTCAAATATATATAGATTTTCTTCTCCCCCCCACACATAACTTTTTAAGAATAAATTTGTTGAACGCATGCTTACTTTTATGCAAAAGATTTTTGTAATTATTAAAATCTGAAATTCGTTCACAATTAATTAAATATATATATAAATTCTTAGATTTTTTTCTCACAAGGATGTCTGCCTAATTTGAAATTAAAGTTACAATTAAAAAAGCTTTTACACAAGTAATTCTACTGACAGGAAATTATCTCAGTTGTAAGTAATGTATTTCATCGTTTTTGATTTTACTTTATTTTTTTTTTAAATAGAATCATTTTAAGAATTTAGAAACAGTTTCTTATTCAACATCAAAATAGTAAAATTTCTATTGCATAAATAAAATTACTATAATTTTTTAAAATGTAAATTTGTCAAAAAATAAAAAAAATAGAAAAATAAAAAATATAAAGTAGATAAATGTTTAATGATTGATTATAAAAAAGTAGAATTCTTTCTTAGTGGTTGATGAAATTGATAAAATATAGTGGAATTAACAAATATATAGTTCAGTTTAATATAAATTATTAATCAAAATAAACAAAACTTTAATCACATCATTCAGAAGTGACGAATGTTTTAGTTTATGATGAAATTTGTCTAATTTTTTATTTTGGATTTTCAAATTCAAGAAATAATAATTGTTGTGAAAAAAAAATACAAAATAGAAAATGATATTTTAAATAAAATGGAGTAGATTTTAATTTTAGTTTTAGTAAATATAGTCTTATTTACTAAGGTGATAAACTTTTAAGTATCTGTGCTTGAAAATGCAAAGGTAGGGACCTCTACATGTCTTAATCACAAGCTTACACATTGGAAGAAAAGAGGGGAACCCTTTCTTTACTTCAACCTACTTTCTATATAAATAGGTGAATCTGAAGCGGTTCGAACTGAGAATGTGAAGCTATTCAATACTTCACTAATTAAGTCCATAATTCCTATTACTCATTAGTACTCACAAAATTTTTTGATTTACAATGAATTAATGGAAAAGATCTTATAGTTAGAAATCTATTACGATAATTTAAAGTTGTAATTATAAATTTATTTAATGCACATTGATTACATAAGTAATATTTACTAAGGCAATAAACCTTTAAGCATGTGCACTTGAAAATGCAAAGGTAGGGACCTCTACAGGTCTTAACCACAAGCTTACATGTTGGAAGAAAAGAGGGGAAACCCTTCTTTACTTCAACCTACTTTCTATATAAATAGGTGAAGCTGAAGTGGTTAGAACTGAGAATGTGAAGCTATTTAATATTTCATAATTAAGTCCACAATTCCTATTACTCATTAGTACTCGTGAAATCTTTCAATTTACAATGAGTCAATGGAAAGATCTTATAGTTAGTCTTGTAATTATGATATTTAAATGTAGGAGTTTCTGCAATTATATTTTTTTTGTAGCTACAAAATAGAGGCAATCTGTTGATATAATAAAAATATTTTTTGGAAACTAGAAAAAGGTTACTTAAAAAAATGTCAAAGATATATTTAAGTGTGAAATCAAAAATAGCATACTGGTAATATAATCAAAGGAAACAATAATATAAAAAAATTATTTGTATTTAGTTGTGAACTGTACTATGCATTAGAAAAAAGCTTTGTAATATTTTTGAAATGATAAAATTTAAAATGAATAAGGATCCCATATCTGTATTCCATTATTACTGTAATCAAAGGAGTGTTACTAAATTTGAATAGTTTATATATAGGAAAAAATATGTAATAATATAATTCGATGTCTGTATTTTTTCAAAACAATATACATAATTATGTAATTAAATATTTATAATATATGGAGTAATCAGATATATTTTAAAAAAATTATCCACTTAGTAGTGCTTTTGACTATCCTCGTAGTCTTTGTCAACTAACACTTTGAAAGGCCAACCTTCCCACAATTCCATGATCTTAATGTTTACTGCCTGCCTGTTAATTAAGTCATGTTTGTATTTACATATTAGCATAGCTTATTTTATTTTATTTTTTTGTTATTTTTTTCAATTTGCAATATTTTAACATTGTTGTAATTGAAGTTAAAACCATAAATATATAAATTATTATGGTTGTGAAAAATGGATGCTGAAACATTATTATTTGTTTTGCAATTTTGATTCGATTTCAGAACTCTTTTTAACAATAGCAAGTGCTCTTTAGTTCTTTTTTTCAATGTACATTTCAATTTACCTATATATCCACTACCACACCTACATATCCATTCATAAATGATACAATTTTTATTTATAAATGAGGTTTCATCTTTAGAATTATTTATTAATTTGTTTAATGTAGGAGGTGTGTAAAATGCAATATCACATATACCTTTATAAATTTTCCTTATAAAATTTACTTGAACATTTGAAATATGTGATATTGATATCCATATTTTTTTATTAGCAGGAGGAACAATATTATTATTAAAATTTTTATTCTTATATCTTATATGAAATATCTTTAATAACATTATATATATGATTATAATTGTAACCAGTATTTAATAATTCATTCGAATATATTTCAATATTTTTGCCTTTATCCAATGAATATTTGCAAAGACTATTAGTTCTAAATAAGAAAGACTTCAAACCTGCCATTTTATGTGACATTGGCACTCTTGATTTATATGGAATATAACCTCTTTTTACTATTGGTTTAATTGTCATACAGTAATACAGCATACATTGAACACTCATTAAAAAATATATAGGTTTTAAAAACAATGTTTAAGTTAAGTTTAAGTATTGAATTTAACATTTTGAATCAATCACTACCAACTTTCTTTATAA
The DNA here is from genome assembly GCA_028023455.1 of Epiperipatus broadwayi. NCBI lineage: Eukaryota > Metazoa > Onychophora > Udeonychophora > Euonychophora > Peripatidae > Epiperipatus > Epiperipatus broadwayi. Next base: position 509,310 of record JAQFVV010006472.1, on the reverse strand, counting down.
CTTTTTAGAAATAAAGTTGTTGTTTGGGATTAATAATCCTTGCTCACAAATCTTTTAGCACAATGAAAATATGTATAAATGTTAAATTCTCTATTCAAAGGCAGTATAAAGTAAATAGGCAAAAGATGAATGCAATCAAGTGATTACACTTGATCATTATTAGTAAATAGGTTCCCATTTCATTCCATATTTTTAACATTATGTTTATTGTACTCTCTTCACATTTAAAGCTGTAATATTAAGATCAAAATATAAAAAAATAATATCTGTTGTTATTAATAATTCATAAACAACATCTATTGTAATAGAAACAAAACATAACATTATCACAATAAAGTAGATAATGGGTTTCCAACATTCAATATTAAAATTAAAAAAAAACCCAATGATATAAAAGTTTTACATTAGGCATTATCTAATTACATAAAAATATTTTTTTTTCTTTCTAAAAATGAACAAATAAATCTTTTATATTTAAATGAAAGTTATAACATGATATACAAAAAAAAAAAAGAGTCTGCTGATGCTTCATTGAAACCGCCTGCAGTGGAATCTAGTGGGACACCTTGCAATGGATAACAATAAATGTTTAATCTCTGCTGTCAATGTCTGAGGTATTAATTTCCTCGGTCGTATTAATGCCATCAGGCATTTCTTTAGGCAAAACTCACCACATATGTTGTTCATAGGTGAAACAAAATATCACCTATACTCAAACTACTTCATAAAATCAGAACTTAGTAAAATAGGATTCATTCATTTATCTACAGGTCATGCGGCTAGGGGAGGAGTTGGGGTAATAATAAATAATCTTCTGGCTCCAACCTCCTTCAGAACAATTTATCTAGATCAGAACCTAATTGCCTTGGAGTTTACCTTCTCCTTGAATACTTTCAATTTGATTTATGTATACAGCACCAATGTTCATGCAACACTGCTGAAAATAGTCCACACAATTAACCTAATTACTACTAATAATAATGCACCTACCATTCTGCTCGGTGACTTTAACATCTCCTATGAATCCTTCACAAAGAAATATTTACCCCTACTCAACAAAGTATTTCTCAATGGGAGGGGATTCTTTCCACCTGATGCATTTTCATTCTATACAAAAAACAGTCGCACACTCATTGATCTAATGTTCTAATCGGCCGAATTGCACTATGGGATAGAGGCTAGACTGCAACTGACAGCCTTTTTGGATCATTTTGCGATTATGGCATCCATAGAGCTGAACAACTTTCAACAAATTAAAGTCAACCAGAGTCTCAGAATGTTCACTAAAACCAACGCCACTGAGGCATTCTTCTCAGAGGCCTACATTCTTTTTCACAAGGTGAGCCTCATATACCTACACCCGGTCAAGGCCTGGACTACATTTATAGGCATTATTCAGTCACTGATTACTCAATACACCTTCAAGATTAAGGGAACAACCACACTGATGTGTGAATTGGACAGCCTGAATTGGAAAATTAAAAACTTCAATGGTCAGGATCACAACATTGAATATTTACTTGAGCTTAAAGCTTCATACAGATCAAAACAATCTGCAGTAGCAGAGATAATAGCTACAAAAAATGCAAAGAATTACCTGCCAGCTCAACATTGCTGGACCCGGGGCTATCTCAGGTGGTCTCTAGGGGCCAGAAAGAAACAGGAGGTTCCTTCTTCATTGCTCATCAATGGTGGCAGCCTTACTGGTGCGAATATGATTTTACACATAGAGAACCACTTTCAAACCTTCTCTTAGGTCACCACAAAAACCCTGCCTTGGAGTGGGTGGGCACAACCGGAGAGACAGATCATGGTATTATACTCCAAGACATCACCAGTAGGTTGCAGGGTCTCCCTGACAGTGTTCATCCTGGGATTCATGCTATCCCGAAGTTTGTGTTTACTCACTTAATTTTTTTTACTGCGAGGATTATATTAAACATGTTAACCTACCTCGCCATTGAAAGAAGAGTAATTCCTAACCTATATCTAATTGCCATGGTTCCATTCATTAAAAAGAACCAGGATCCTACCTCTCTTAGCAGTATCAGGCCAATATCGATGACACCAATTTTATTCAAAGTCATGGAGGGTATAATAAAAGGAAAAATTCAGAATGCCATTCTACAGGATATATCGGCCTCTCAATATGCAAGGAAGGGATCATTGGCACTGACTGCAATTGGTGAAGTGAAAATTCAGCTTTATCACATTAGATATAACAGAAAATCCCGGCCTGTGGCAGTCCAGCTGGATGTGTCCAATGCTTTTGATACAGTTTATGTTAACATTCTTCTTAAATTGCTATCTCAGTTGGACATATCAAAACAGATAATCAGATATTGGACAATCTCCTGAATAATAGGCATATTCATATTTCCATAAATGGACATTACTCAGATGGATTTGGCCCTTCAAGATCCATACCACAAGGTTCACCGTTGAGTGGTCTATTGTTCATAAAGTACATCGACCCTCTGATTAAAGAGCTAGATCAGCTTCCAGGTATATATGTGCCCCGGCTTAAGAAAAACATCAAGGTTTTTGCATACATGGATGACATACTTGTGATTCTTCCATCCCGTAAATATCTGAAGACACTTCATTCCATAATTACCAATTATACTAAAGATTATAAATTATCTATCAATCCTCACAAGTCATCATCCTGGTGCATCAACACTGGTAGGAAAATACTATCCAATTTTTTAGCTGAACCTCAGTGTTTTCTGGGGTTTCCTATCTTCAAGTCACAGACTGCTATGTCTGTCTGCCTACAAAAATCAATCATAAGCAATGCTACTAAGGTGGTTCAGTCACTGTCAAGAACGTACCTGACCCTACAAGGGAAGATTGCTCTTATCAATATGAAGATTATGGCGAGCATAAATTACTACCTGCCAATTATGACAGTTACCAAATCATTCACCTTACAGATTCAGAGACTCTGTGGTCAGCTCTTATGGAGAGGTCAGACCACTGCAATTAGCATCCACAGACTTCAGTTTCACAGGAAACAGAATGGTATGGGTCTCCATTCAATACAGACAATCAATTTCCAAAAAGGGCATTCACTTTTAGTAAACCTGGGGAAAAATACCCTCTATCAAATATTATAGAGACTGTAATACCTACTGACAGACCTCCCCCCCAGTAAACACACATGGCTTGAAACCATTATTAAACAACAATCTCTATACATCGGGCACTCAATAACAGAGTTTAATAATAAAATCAACATCTGGCAGGCACATTGCCTGCTGAATCCTGTTAATACAGTTATTTATGCTCACCTAGGGTGCAGCAATCATAAAATCACCTCAATATTTAAATATCTGCTACTGGAGCCCAAACTTTTGGATTATCTGATCAAGGTGAATATGGATTCCATGCCAACTAATACATTCTTATACTACAAGCGGTTTCTAAATAAAATAGACCCTATTTGTCATGCCTGTTCTAGAGGAGAGGAGTCCTTTAATCATCTGTTAAATATATGTCCAGGATATAACAGTATTCGAAGAATTATCTCTCAACACTACATTATAGCAGTGGATAAAATCCTGGACATCAGGGGTTGTCTCTTCTCTGGAGACTTTACAGTAATCAGGTTATCAATCTTCCTGACATATGTTTTTTGGTACACAAGGTGCAGGACAAAGTTCACACAACCAACACCGGATCCCAATGCTATATTTTGCGATAAGCTCAAAGCTCTTCAAGACAAGGATAAGATACTATCCTCTAGATTTTTGTTTAATAATACATGGAGCCTACTAGTATGGCCCACAGACTCTACATGAATTTTGGACCTGATATATCCACATTGTAGTGTATCGTAGAAGAAGTAGTCTGTGTTGCAACATGTCGGATTCTACTAGAGGGGCATTGATTTCACAATACATGTATCCCAGCTGATAAGTTAGCATTATTGGGTCATTCTCTGCACTGTCAGGGGTGGGAAATACCAACTAAATAGTATGTATTTGCTCATATTATAACCTGCTAGTGCGGAGAATGGCTCTTGCATACTTTTTCCAGACCAACGCCAGCAATGGATGAGCCAACATTAACAAAGTGTTTTTATTATGCATCTGTACAATTTTATAATGTCAATAAATATATTTTTAAAATTAATGATTTTTCAAAGCAAAAAAAAACAACAACAACAATATTATACTTTAAAATTCTGAAAGAAAATTTTGGATTTACAACTTGATAATTCTAAAATAGAAGATAGCGCATTCAGATCAGCTTCCATCTTGAGTATATTATAAAATTTCAATTTTTTTCTCATCAAAGTAAACTAACTAAAACATACAATTGTATCACTATGTTTTATAGATGATTTTATCTTTAAACATTTATATTAAGTAAAATATTCAATGCTTTTCATATTTTGTAAATTCATCTTAGATAAGTGTAATTCAGTATTTTGTTTAGAAGGAAACTTTTTTTAATAATAAATTAATATCAATTAAACCAAAATGTTCTTATATCAGATAAATAAAATAACTAATTGAATAATTTTAAAACTATTTAAGATACTGGTAATATATTTTATTTTTTAGAATGACTTGTAATAGTAGATTTATATCTTTTCAAAAGTATTTACCTTTTGTTGTTCCATTGAGATAATGTATTGGTAGAGTTTTAAACTCAATTTGTAAACACAAAAGTAGAAATAAAATAACTTTTACAAGTGTAAGTTTGTTATTGCTTTTGGAAGTATTATTTTAATTTTAATTACAGGTAGGGAATAGATTTAAAATATAGTGTCAAGAAAAGAAAAATAATTTCAAACCAAGGAAGCAAAAATTCTGAAAATGTGGTATAGCTTAATCAATGTTCTTTGAATTTTTGTTGGGAATGGTTTATTTACATTTTTATTTTATACTTTTAAAAGGTTTTATTTCAGTTTTGACTAATATCAAACTTTTCAATTTATTAAGCAATTAATTTTATGCATAAAATTTTGTATTATATTTTTGCTGATTAGCTTTACACTATGAGCATGAACAGATATCTTTTTAAATACACATTTCAAAGTAAGCCACGATGAGCACTTGCTATAATACATAACCTTTAAAAACAATTAGTTCATTATAGCAGATCCTACTATAATATTATTTATTAAAAAAATAAAAAAAAACATGTTATTAAGCTTGTTAATATTTTTATAATTGAAATACCCCATACAATGTTTAATGTTCTATAAAAAATATTCTTTTATTTTTCTTGTATATAGTTATTTATAAAATATATTTATTTCTATAAATACATTCCAATAGAAAATTTAGTTTCTTTTATTGTAATAATTTGTAATATTTATAAAATATATTTTTTTCAAAATTTTTTAAATATACATAGAAGTATTTTTTTATGTTAAGTATCATTAACTAATAATTTACTCTTTTGGACCATATTTTTTATTACATTAATGTTAAACTGTATCTTCAAAGTTTTATATTAGTGTGTATATAATCTATTATTAAATGTGAAGAATTTGAACTGAAATAACTTTTAAATCTATTTAAACTTTACTTTTTAATTTTCAAATTTATATTGTTTATTTTATAATGTGTGTGGAACCCATACTTACAACATATTAACATGGAAAGGTAATTAAGATCATTTGGATCTTCAGATTGTTGACTATTAATATATATATATATATATATTGTTAAAATAAGGTTGCCTTGACAACAGTTTGAAATTGTTGATTGTTATTGATATTAGAATTGTCTAAACATTAACTAGTTTTTAGTGATATATATATATCTCATATATTTAATTAATAAACAATCAATATTTTTTAAAAAATTCATTTTATTATGAATCATGTATAAAATATTTTAAATAGTAAAGCTGAGAACTAAGTTTTAGCAAAACATATGACTTCAACTATAGGCTATTCAAAAAATGTAAATACACAAACAAAAAAATCTAAGTAAACAAAGAGAAAAAACACCAAATTGGTAAATTTAATACATTTTATAATATTCAAGAAGCCATTTTTCTTTTGAGCACTCTACATGATGACATTTAAAAATAAAATTTACAAATTAATTTTAAAGTATTCTGATAACTGTTTTCTTGTATCAGAACACTATAAATAATCATGATCAATAATAAAATGTCTTCCTTTATATAGAACTCATATATATTTTCATAATTAATTAAATGATTTTAAATCACTGGAGTGTTCTTCTGTTGCATATCCAAATCACAGATTCTTAACTAAAAACTGTAAAATATATCTATTAAAAATCTAGCTTTTCAAACACAGGGACTTTTTTTAAAACATTCATTTATTTCTATCAAAATTATTCCTCGAAGTTAAATTCTATGATTAATTTTATCGATTTTGTTTTCATGTAATATGATAAACAAAGAAATCTTATATGAAAAAATATTATCTTGTAAAACTTATTAATAATAAATTAATTTATCTTCCAATATTATGAAACAATGGTTTCTGTGTAGGTTTATCTTTTTTCTCAAATTTAACCAGAATTTCACTAGCAATACATTACTCTGATCACTTTGATGAGACATTGTACATAGTTAATTAATCAAACCAGACTAGCCAAAAAATAAACTTTAAAACACTATCAATGGTTTTACTGATACAAACAGACTTCTCAGGTGTAAAGAACTACAAAACAATATATTTAAATTAAACATCACCCACATTTCCACTTCCCTCACACACACCCTTAACATTAAAAAAAATTTCAAATAAGTTAATTGATTCAGAATCATACATTTCTTTAATTCTTCTTTTTATTTCATTTTTTTCAAAGACAACAACCTTAGCTTCATCAAAATTAATAGTGTGGCCTGTATCTTTTTCATGGATATATAAAGCAGAACTAAGATATTTATTTTTAACCTTATTTTTATGTATCATTATTCTTTCATTTAAGCTCAAACTACTCTGACCTATATATACCTTCTTACACAAACAAGGTATTATACACACTATTCCAAGAGCAGTCTTTCTATCAAAAATTTTCTTTATATTATTTAACAACACTTAATGATAGTTAATTAGTATGATTTTTTATATAAAAATGATGCATTACTTTAATCTTTTTAACATTTATATTGAGTCCTGCTTTACTACTTTCATTTAAATCCACCGAGTATTCTTTATAAACCTTATGAAAAAAGTCTTGAAGATATGAAATCACCTTGTTTTACATCCCTATCAATGTTAATCTTCTTAATGTCATCAGGTAATCTAATCACTGCTGTTGCATTTTGATAAATATTTTTAAAATTTGACAATAACTATAATCTATATCTTGATGTTCAATGCTTTAATTATCACAAAAATGCTAATAAAATCAAATCCTCTTTCATAATCTACAAGTCCATAGCATAAGGGTAACTTATAATCACTGGCCTTTTCAACAACTTCTCTCAATACATGGATGTAATGCATTGTACTAAAATCATTTTAAAATTCAAGTTGTTCATTTGGTTAGCTGAACATCAAGTTTTACTATAGATGAGTTGTAATTACATTGCTTAAGATTTTGTATAGAACTGATTGAAGATGGATAGATCTTAATTTCTAATATCTTTTTTTACTTTTCTTAAAAAGCAGTATTATTAATGCATTCTTCCATTCATTTGATATATAACTTTGCTAAAAATATCAATAATAATTTCATCACTTTATGGAGCTTTTCTCTTTCCATTGATTTTAATTGCATGATTCACTTCCTTATTTAAAATGCTGATTAATTCAAAAGATGTAATTACTTTAGGGTCCACTTTGTTTTTTGTTAATATATGTTTGTTTATAAAATTCTTTCATACATATCATAGTAATATCTTTCTTTGCATTAATAACCCCATTACCTTCAATACATTATGGTCGATATAATTCAAAAAATGATTACACAATTTTTAATACAGAAGAAACCATGAATGGATTAATGCAGTCATAGAATAGTGGTCTTTCAAGCTCAATATTCATGGATTTTGTCTTCATTCTATCACTTCTGGTAATTAAACTTTTTCCAAATTACCAAGCAATAATCATTAGCTTATTTTTAATGAAAAATATAATATTTGTAGAGATAATTTCATTGTTTAGTATATAAATAGTTGAATAAAAATTTGTAAGTTTTATTTTATATAGACATTGTATAGAGCTAAATGTTAATATTATATTTGGGTTTAAACATTTATGGAAGAAAATACCTCCCTCCCTAAAATGATGTGTGTGAGCTCAAATAGGGCTTTCACACATGATCATAAATGTACTTATCAGATTGCCGGGCAGAAAATTTGTATTCAAATTACTCTAGAATTTAATTTATTCATTCTATTCTAAAGTCATCTATTTAAACTTGAATAATAACAAGTAATAGTTGGCAGTGCTATTTTAAATCTTGACAGAATTTAAAAATATATACGTAAAGTTAAATTTAAGATTATCTAAAAATATGTATATAAAGTTAAATTATAACATGCTATATATTTTTTTATTACTTGAAAACACAAGTGAATTTTTTAAAATGCATGTATAGTGAGAGAGATTAGTGAAAATTATTAGACCTTCACCATGGGCAAACAAAATAAGGTGTTGATACCTCTATAACACCACAAGCATAATATTCATTAAATAAGATTTAAAACAATAATTTATTAACGTTTTAATTTCGTTTCCACATTTTGTTGCTATGTAATTAAATCTAGATTAAGTCATTATTTTGTGCATCTTATGTAAATGTCTTAGTTATTGTTCTAATCTAATTAGTGTCATACAACACAAGTTTCTAATTTTGGTATTAATATACATATATGTTTGACTGATTTTTTTTAAATAGAATATTTAGCCTAATTGTTTAATGATTTTATAACCTTTTTTTTTTTATTGCAATAGAAAAAATAAGTTGCTGTGGAGTTTAGTATTTAGCTTTTAAAAAAAATATCTACTATATATATATGCATTTAAAAAAAAAGACTGGAAAATTGCTTAGCAATTTATAGGTTAAGAAAATATTTTTAATGGCTCCAATTGGTAGTATGGGCTAACATAAGACGGTGCGACAGGGTTGTAAATCACCCTTACAATATATATATATATAAGGAGATGAAATTCATTCTATTTATTATATTTCAGAGACAACTACTGTAAGCTTATACAATACAAATAATATTAGATGATACTTAAAAATTCAAATTATAATGAGCCTATAAAACTATACAAGAAAGTTAGCTTAAGTTAAAAACATTAAATTGTTTTAGAATAACTAAAAAAGAAATAAAGATGATTGTCAATGTATGGAAACAAATCAAAACTCTTCATTAAAAAAGATCGATATCCAAAAAATTAATCTTGAGGGATGAATATAACAGTAACAACAAATGTCCAGTGATTACTTAAAATTATAATATATGTGTCTGAAATAGTGTAATAAATTTAAATTCTGATCCTAAAGCAGTTATTGAAATTAAGCAAAAACGTTTTGTGATATTTTAATTGGTCTATAATTTATTTTTGAGATTGCAGCCAAATTGATGAACTGCTTGATTACTGATAATGTTCAAGATATCAGTAAACTTCTTAATATTTTGCAGAATTGGCGTAATTTTCAAGCGAGTTATTTAGATTTTTAAAATTAGCAATCTTCCTGAATTTGTTATACTCAAATTTCTTGATAAAAGTTTCATGTCAATGGATATTTTATAAAATAGGAATTAAATTGTTAAATTCATAGAGGTAATATTTTGTTAGAAACTTTTCCGCAAGTGATTTTTAAATGGAGGAATAGCATTCTGTTTCTGTATATGCTTATATAGATGTGTTCCTGAAAATTACGATTCTTTTAATTAATGATTAATTCTGGTTAGGAACATTTTAACGTATTTTATACTGTTTAAAATACCAGTATTTTTATGCTAAATTAGATTTTAGAATAAACTTTTGTTTATTTCTAAGAATCCAATTTTCAGATATTACTTTCTATGGTTTGTTGGAAAGCAAATGTGACGATTGCATCAAATGATTTTGAGTGTTACAGGGTATAATTCTTTAACTGCATATTAATATCAAATGTGGCTATGAACTTCAACTTTTAAAATTGATAATGAGATATTTTAAAAAAACGAGAATTGTAAATAAATTAGGGTACAATTAATATAAAGGTTAAAAAAATTAAAACAATGATCAATTATATATATTCAATTGAACATAAAACTGATAGAGAACGAATGGGTTAATTTGTATAAAAAGGAGACAGAATTTTAAAAAGAAAGTTAAAATTCTCTCTAAATAACAATTTCTATTATCTGGAGCATTTTATATTGAACTATTCGCATATTTTCTAAAACGGTACTTTGCAATTGGCAATCTAAATTACTTAATCATTTTATGAAAAACGGTTAATAGTAATTAGCATATTATAAGACAAAGATATTCAGCCAATAATATTTGAAGTTTACTAATTTTTGATTTAATATTATTTAAAATTCTTACTCCTACGTTGATTTTAAGTGTTAGAATTATAAAAAATAATTTAACGTGCCTCGATTAATAATTGTATTTTTGTTTAAATTTTTGTCTCAATATTATCAAGGTAAAAAAAAATCGATAATTTTATGTCTTATTTTTTAATATTTGTTTCTGAAAAAATAATATGTTTATTTATAGATTTTCAATTTTCTTTTTTTTTTTTTTAAATTATCAGTAAGTGTTCGCTAATTGCATTTAACAATTTAACCATTTTCTTATATTAACCGTTAAAATTTGAGAAAACATTACCTCAATGTTAGAAACACTTACTAAGTAGAAAAGAAAATTTATATTTAATTTATAAATATTATATTTTCTATCTTCATTGTAAAATTAACTGTTTAAGTCTTTCAGTACTAATAATTCACTTTAAAGTACAGGTAATTTTATGTCAACAGCAACTAATTTTATATGTAAGTTTCTATCACGTGTGACATGACTAATGTCTTATTAGTATAATGTATCAACTTCAAACTTTTATTTGGAAGGCAAGTCAACATATATAATTGATAGTCTTTAAAATTTTGTTAATAACAGATAGTAATTTTGATAATAAATAGTTTTCAGTTTAGTTTAGAATAGTTGATGTACAAGCAAAAAAGTATTGTCCAATTATATAACTTAAAATACTAGTAACAAAGAATATAAAATATTACATAAACAAACACCTTAACGTAATTATTTAAAAATTATTTATATAAAATTATTTAAGCATACAGCTGACATTTTAAAGTTCAGAGATCTTACTATTAAATTCCTGTCTGCTTAAAGTTAATTGTAAATTATTACCAACGTTTTTTTTTTTCAAAATTAATAACCCTTTTATATAAACTAAACATAATCATTATTTTTGTAAAAATGCTAATGAAATTGAAAAAAAATAAAATAGAAAACACTAAAAGATAAAATACTACTCAGTATCATCCTATATTTCCAATCTAAACGGGTCTAATTGATTAATTTTTTTACTATTATTAATAAGATATATTTTTTTAAATTTATTTTTATACTTTTTTTAGTTCTCTTTAAAACTTGATTCTCAATCTTTATCTCTAATTATAATTCAGATTTTTTATTTTTGTAATTTTTAATTGATATAACTTTTTAATATTTTTCCTTTATTTTATTGTGTATAACTTTATTTTCCCAACATATTATTATTAATTTCTATATTCGCGTAGCGAAATTTTGTAAAGAGATTTTGATCGTTTTTTGATGTATGTCTGTTCTTAAAGATTTTTCTAAATTTAGGGTTAAGTTCAATTATTTATGGAAAGTAACAAAAGCAACAGTGTCATCGTTTTAAAACTCATATACGAATTAAAAGTTTTAAAAAAGTAACTTAATTTATCATAGTTAATTTTATTAAAGTTCTTGAGCGAAGACTTATTGCTATTAACGATTTTAGAATTTCACTTCCCAGACATTTTTTCTTCAAGATATTAACTCTGAGCTAAAATCAATCCTTAGAGAATTTAAATTATAGAAGTTAAGTTATTAGCGATGGACAAGAAAATATATTAATCTGAGACTTTTAAATAATATATATATATTAAAAAAAGTTTATTGTAATATTTATTGTATTAATTCGAGCATAGAGTCATGCATATTCTAACTTTATATATATAGACACCCTAGATAACTGTTCAGAGCTGAAAATTTAACAAAAATATTGTATGTGTTAAATAAAATCATACAAATTAAAAATAAATGTATGAATTAAATAAAAAAGAATATTGATTTATTGTAAAAAAAAAAAAAAAATTAGAAAAAAATTAAAAAATAATTTTTGTCTCAACTATAATACAGCATGTAGGCTTTCAAAACGTGTTCATATTGAAAAATCTGATTCATATTAAATGCTAGATATATTTTTACAATAATTAATTTTATTTTACCCTATGAGCTCATAAATTTTTGGTAATTCATATGGTCACACCTGTAACATTTCAATGCTTTTAAAAATGTAAAATATATTGGAGTTTTATTCCAGTGTTTCACAAATTTGTCATGTGTGGGCATATATGTATATTAAATTGGTAATAATTATGTATTAGTCTATCATGCGTTTTTCATTATAATAAAGCATATTACTATATGCACATTGTTTTTTTTTTACATTCAATTTAGCTTGAAGGAGTTTATACAAATCTGGATATTTTGAAAAAATGAATAAAAAACCACAATCATCATTATGATGAGTGCCATCAAGAGATGTTTTGATTTGGAATAATATTAGGCGAGCAAATATTTAAATGTGTTTTATTTTTCACACTTAATTATATATTATTTATAAAAATCACATAGAATGTAATCCATAAAATATAAATTTCCCAACATAGCTAGATTTTTCCATTAACATAAGATCATTCCAGCCAATCACACAAATACCTAATTGTACTCTTAGTTTATGGGAGTAAAAATCTATTTACTTAATAATTACCTAGAACATTACACATTTAAATTATATTTAAATATTAAAATAATAACAACTCTACTTTTATAAAACAAATTTATATAACATAGGCAATTTGAACACATACTTTCAAGCCCCTTCAGCCATCCACTGTGTTTAAATCTATATTATATCTAGACTCCAGGTATAAAAAAGATACTTGTATTTAAAATAAAACAAATGTAAATCGCTATTTAATTTTCAAGCTAAAATTACAAACCATTTTTTTTTATTAATTCCAAAAAGTAATCAATATTATAAGAACTCCAATATCATTTTTAAAAGATTTGGCGTAAATATAGTAAATTTAAAATGTCACAAATATATTATAAATGTGCATATAATCTAAATTAAATTATAGACAATATAATCATATTCTTCCTAGCTATACTTTTATTTCAAATATTAATAAATCTATATATCATCACATGATCACCATTTCTTATGCTTGCTTATAAATATTATTAAAACAGGCAAAACTCTCCATACAGTACTGTTACTCAGTGCAAGCCAGAGTAATCAATGGATGATAGAAGGCTTGTGCATAAAATTCCTATTGTAAGATCTAGGTGCATTATTCTCAGATCCAAGGCTCCTTACTGATGAAGGCCACAAGCCAGAAACTAGTCTGGGGATATTGGATGAGTTGTACTAGATGGGAATTTATGCCCAAGCCTTCTGGCATCCATTGATTACTCTGCCTTGTGCTGAGTGGTAATATTGTATAGAGAGGTCACCTGTTTTAAATTTATATATTAATAGATAATGACCAATATAAATTTTTTTTATGAATAAGATAAAATGCATGATGAATACATTTAAACCATTCAAACTATCACTGGATTTATGATTTTAAATTATAATGAACTATAGAAAGTAATCATCCTTTCCTCACAAGTGCTATTGAACCTTGATTTTCAATCTGCAAGGATACTCCCACTCCAGCCAAAAGATAGAGACTTTAAGGAAATAAGAGCAGCAGTCTTATTTCCTTAAAGTCTCTATTTTATGGCTAGGGCAAGAGAATCTTTGTAGATTGAACACCAATGTTCAAAAATGCTTGTGAGGAAAAGATTATTATTTTCTATAGTTCATTACAGTCTATTAAATTGATGTACTTTCAAAATGTGTATTATAAGTTTTTACGTGTTAGTGTATTTCATAAATATATTATAGATCAACCATTATAAATATATAATGGAATAATATGCTAATAAACTAAAATAAGTGAAAATAATTTAAAGATGACAATAATCATGAATGAATATAAAATGATCAAGAAATTTTCAAATCATTATCTATTATTATTCATGAACAATAATTATGATATTTTATCAAAAATATTCTTGTATCCTGAATCAGGACTTTCCATGCATTATATTTTTTACAAATAGTATCCATATAAAATCATCATTTGTTCCCTCTCAGCTATATTTAAGATGATGATTCACTCATCTTAACCATAACTACTCTCTTATAACATCATATGACCAGGGTTGGGTTTAATGATTTTAAATACTAAATAATAATCTATCAGTGTCAGATCAAAACCTAATCAACATATATGGATTATCATTGTGATCATAGTCAGGGCAACATATTAACTGTATAATAATTTTTCTACCTTATTTCTTAATTTTTAATATATTATTAATATATTAATAAATGAAACATAAGAAAAGAGGTTGCTTTTTTCTTCTTAATTATTCTCTTACACTAGGTTAAAGAGTATATAAACATTTATTGTACAGTGGCTTGTCTTAATCTTGTGTGTGTATATATATATATATATATATATATATATATATATATATATATATATATATATATATATATATATATATATATTTATATATATATTGTGACCTTCTAGTTTGGCACCAGAAATATTATTTGTAATTGTATGGTATTATATCAGTAACATCTGATATTATCTTATTTTAAAAAAAAAGAAATAACGTGAAATTTAAAATTTTTTTTAGTAAAGATTTAAAACTATGATTAAAACTATTTATAGGTGTAATTTGAAAATTATTAGATGTGTAATATCTTACTTTAGGGTATAATAAATGATAGGATAAGGGGGGTGGCTTGTCACAAAAGTAGTTAGTTCAATTTAGGTTGATTTTAATTGGTCTTATTTGTTTACAGAACAGTATTAAGATTTGTTAGAGTGATTCTCTAGTTCACTTGCTTTTCATATTTTATTCTATAGTATAAACAGTGAAATATTTTAACTCATCATCATTAAATTTGTCATTTCAGTCACATCAGTTTAATACCTATAGTACATTATTTGTAAATATTCATTTATGTCTGTATCATTATACAACTTCATTTTTCACTCATATGTTTCATGAAACCATCAAATATCATATCTCATATCCAAATATTTAATTTTACCATTACTAGTTTAAAAACCAGATTAATTATCTTTTAAAATGAATTGATGGATCACTTGACTGGTGAATTATTAAGCAAAAAAAATATGCTGTAAAATATTTTATTTGTTAAAATAATTATTAATTTTATTCTGTTACTTTAAGAGTACAGAATATTTAATTCTTAGTTCAATTTAATATTTAATATTTTTTTATTTATTTAAAAGACAAAATAATTTTTTTGTGTGTGTTTCTATTTTTTTTTCTCCAAGAAAGTTTCTTGCATAAATTAATTCTTAGTCTCTGTCTGATAAATTTTGAACTTTTAAATGACTCTAGATTGGAAGAATAAATGCTGGGTAATTTTTTTTTTGAGTGCTATAAAAAGAGTTAAAGATAATTATACAGGGAACTACTAAAAAGAACTACCAAAGAAGACTACTAACTCAGATTCTCTACTGATAGAACTTCAAAGTATTATCTAAACAAAGCTTCATAGTACAATTTTATTAAAAAGCCTATTCTTCCAAGAAAAAAAAAAGCTAAGTTGAAAGTTTAAAGTACTAAAAAGTTTTGGGATAATGTTTGAGTGAACAACCTAAAGGTACATTAATCTCTATTTTTAATTAACAGTTTCAGAATTCTCAATCATTATTTTAAATGCATGAGTGTATCTACATTATTACGTATTTAAAATTAATTAGTAAGATGAAGAATGGAATGGAAGTACATAATTATATTTCAAAATCATTTTATTTAAATTGTATTCTTACTGGTGAAGAAGACAGAAGAATGTTTGTTTATTTTTCAAAATTATTCTTCTTAATTTTTAATGATAGTATTAAGGGAACAACTGCAACATGTGCATATCTTCATAATGTCAGAAAAATATGCAAACTATTATTAAGTCTCTCAAGAACTCCTTATGATAAATTTTGTGCTAGTTATAAAGAAAAAGGTTAAGAAAGATGCATAGGAATCATTTATTTTATTATCATTTTATTAAAATACTTGCCTGACTATTTATAATTTTTTATGCCTATTAGAAAATAAGACTAAACGCATAATTCAACTAAGTATTTAATTATTTTTCCCAACTACTATAAGAAATGGTTTTAGAAAAACGATGAAACTGAATATGACTTTTATTGCTTTAATTGTCCTCTTATTTGCTATGGAATTTCTCATATAGAATATTGCCAACCAGCTAACAGAAAGTTAAATAGGTGTTATCAGTTCAAATAATTATAGATGTTTTATGAATGTCTCTGAAAAAGAAATATGAAATAAATGCCTAATATATTTTATAAATGAAATGTGAATTATTATTTCATTTATATAACATTGATAGCAATTTCATTAGCTCAGCTAGGAACATTAAATGCACTATACTGGAGTCAAAATAATATTGTTATTTGTCTTCCTGCAGAAATGTGTTGTTTTTGTCAATATTTATCTCTGTGTGCTTATTATTATTACTATTATTTCAGACATGACCAAGGGATGTCATGTATAAACTGCAACAAACTTTTCATTTTCAACCCAGAAGAGAAAAACAAGAACTTTATTTATTTGTTATTTAATTGTATTTAGTATGTAGATAATATAAAGGTTGTTTTATGATTTTATTATTTTTATTATTATATTTATTATGTCTTCTAGAACATCTCATGGAATGTATAATATGGGAAATATTATGCAAGGTATTTTTTATATTATTATTTTAGTATAAGGTTTATCGTGTGTTCGTAGTATCAACACATGAGGGAGGTGTCCATTCAAGGTTAAAAGGGGTGAACAATTATTTTAAAAGAGTTTCATTACATAAAATCTATAATATATCTTTGCGTTTTTTTTTAATAGATTAGAAAATCATTATTTTCAATAATTATTTAACCTAGAACATAAAGTTTCATTAATTATCTAAGTCAAACTTTTGCTTTGGATTTGTGCTAGTATAAATGCACTATAAAAAGATTATTTTGTCTTACATTGCCAATAGAAATTATTGCCTTGTTTCTCAACTGTAATTAATATATTTTTAAGTTATGAATATTATATCAGATATGAAATGTTTACCTATTATTGTGTTTACAGTTAGTAATTAATATTTTTACAGTAGTTCTTTACCTATTGGGATTTGAATTGTCTGTATTATTATGCTTATATATGTGTGTATATCATAAAACTCAACTATAATAATGTGTAATTTGCAAGTAAAATGATATAAAGTATATCGGTTTCGGAGGATGGGAATGGACTATTCAAATTTGATAGATTAGAATTTTTTTAAACATGAGTTTATTGTTCTTTATTATGTTTGATAAGAAAAGTGTTTAGTGGCTATTTGTAGTAAAAGTTAATGATATTTTATTGTGTCTTATGGGATCGAATAATCTCTTTTTCTTGTTATTTGAATATTTGATATGGTAGATTGCCTAATATATCTTATGGGATAGAGAAAATCCCTTTGTTATAGAAGTATTTGATAGGAGTGGATTGAATCCTCCAGTTTTGATATTTGATATTATGAATTAGGATATGGGAAGCCCAGTATTTTACCTCCCTGATGTTTTGGTGATGAGATTTATTCCCACCAGTTTATGTAGTCTCAGCAGTAGACTTGGGAGTTATTGTCATGTTAGTTATGAAATTAGAATTGCGAAAATCTTTTATCCTATGTGCTTGTAGAATGCTTTCATCTTACTCATAGCCATGTGCCAGCTAAGTTATTGATAAAAAGAAGAATAAAAGTAGAATTGATTTTCTCATAAAACAGCTGTGTTAGAATTAATGCTGAAGCTTGTTTGGTCCATTGTCATTGTCCATATTATGATTTATTGACACATTCATAAGTAAACCGATTGAATTGATTAGTATTAATTATTTAGTGTATGACACACAGCATAATGCAGATACAGATATAAAGTACTAATTTAACATTTATAAAAAAATCCATCATTAATGTATAACTTCAATCATTTTGCATTTATCATTTTAAATTTCATATCATCAGCTTCCATAATATTTAATCATAACTGGTATAAGCAAGCAAAGAAGACAAATCATAATTAATTAATAGCATTATTCATTTCTGTTTTGCAAAGATAAACATAGCTAATTGATAGAATTATTTCCATTTTGTAAAGTATAATTTAATCTTATTTTGTGTTGATTCTTAGGTTCAAATCCCTTATTTTAGTTAATGTGCCTTTTAAAGTAAAAATGCCAAGATTTTAGTTTTATTTTACAATGTAATTGAAATATTTAACATATGATGTTTGTTATAGATTTATTAAATTAATTAATAATTTAAGAGTTTTATAAAAGACAAGATCTCGAATATAAAATAAATTCTGTAGTTGATTGCCAGAAATGTAAGGCTATATTATTTCAGTTCCACATGTTTATCAGAAGGGACTGATAAATGAAAACCAATTTTGCAATAAAATATAAAGATTGTATTTTAGTTTATTCTTTAGGGTTAAAGATATAATGTGTTGCCATAAGTCAATCAAAGTGACTTAATAGACTAAATGTATCAGATAAGAAGTTAGAAAATTATCTTGTAATTTCTGCTATTATGTAGGTTTTCAACCACTGATGCTAATACATCCAAAACTTTAATTGTAAAGAAATTAAATGTTTATTTAACTATATTTTTGTTGTAATAAATATTTTATGATTCCAAACTGTATTCAGGATTCTTCTTTAACATTCATTCATGTTTCGTATTTCCACACATGCTCACATTTATTTTATATAATATGATATGATTGTCCATTTAATTTAATTTAATGATGAACATATTCAGATATGATGATATTGATTTCCTTGATTCAAACACTGTATGAAATGTTAATTAGTTACGAATTCTCTAAAGGTTTATCATTCAGTTATTGTTTAGATAATGAATTGAAATCAAAATGTGCCCGATTTATTTTATTATCTAACTAGCATTATTTTGTTAGGGTATCGCTTAATTTATTCCATTACTGTCATAATATTAAATAATAGTTGTTGAGAGGTAGAGATTTTAGATTAAGCCATGCCATAAATAGTTTTCCTGAGATATTCAATTATTTATTTAGATTAAATATTAATTCAGTTAATTAGATTAGATTAGTGTATAATTAAAAATTTAGTAATGATAGGTTTAGTTTAAGTTCAGATCCAACTTGTTATATATTATAGTTTCTAAATTTTACATTTTATTTATTAGTTTAATTTTTTAATATGGCAGAGGTTGTTCAATGTATGTGGATGATGGGAGGAGGTGAAGTATAAATTATAATTTGTTAAATTTAGATGGTAGAATTTTACCAATTTAATTCTTATTTATTTTAGAATTAAATAGATGTTTTAGTCCTATTACTTATAATATTTTCTCCCACATCTAATGTACATTTTACACCTCATAGACCTCTGTATCCTTCAACTGAGCTAGGTCAAAGTAGAACTTTATTAAGAGCCTCATTGATAGTTTTAAAATAAGATTAGTTCCATATTTTATTCTATGATCCATAGAATTGTCATCCCCAGGTATTTGTTAGTGATAGTGATCGGTGGTGAGGGGTTACAATATATATATATATATATATATATATATGTATATATATATATATATATTTATATATATATATATATATATATATATATTAAAGCATAGAAGGTAATATATTACATATTTTCACTTATTTAAAACATTGTTGACAAGGTTTAAATTTAGAACATTCTCAGGAATGGTATTTATTAAAATAAATCAATTTGAAACATATTTATATATACATTGCATGATTGATTTAAATATTCATTCTCTCTAATGAAAATGCTTCAGATAAGACTCTATATTAACAAATGATTCTGCTTTTTTCTTGTTAATTATTTTCTTATGCTGGATAAAAGAGCATTTAAAATATTTATTGCACAGTACTATGACTATTAATATCATATGTATATATGACAATAGATGGCGTTCTACGAAAAACACCGTCAAGCTTAGTTTTTTGTTTACATAAACGTCAGAGCAAGCATTCACTATCTCTAACTTTAATTTCCACCTTCAGATCATGATTTCAAGCTATTTGCTATCATCAGTGAAGGACAGGAATAAGAAAATAGATCTAAACACAAACTCTGAGCATTTATGAAACAGTTTCTATTCAGCTTGCAAGCGTGAATCTCTTAGACACGTAATGTCTTCAAACTCAGTTTAGCAAACCAGATAGCTACATGGGTCTGATCTCAGTTCAGCATACCACATAGTAGAAGCCTCTGCAATATATATCATTGCAAGAAAGACCTCAAAAGTACATTTATGAAAAACAAAAAAACACAAGTTAAAAACTTGCTGACGCTTGTATTTATGACAATAGATGGCGTTCTACGAAAAACGCAAGTGTAGTTTTTTGTTTACATAAATGTCAGAGCAAGCATTCACTATCTCTAACTTTAATTTCCACCTTCAGATCATGATTTCAAGCTATTTGCTATCGTCAGTGAAGGACAGGAATAAGAAAATAGATCTAAACACAAACTCTGAGCATTTATGAAACAGTTTCTATTCAGCTTGCAAGCGTGAATCTCTTAGACATGTAATGTCTTCAAACTCAGCTTAGCAAGCCAGATAGCTACATGGGTCTGATCTCAGTTCAGCATCACCACATATTAGAAGCCTCTGCAATATATATCATTGCAAGAAAGACCTCAAAGGTACATTTATGAAAAACAAAAAAACACAAGTTAAAAACTTGCTGACGCTTGTATTTATGACAATAGATGGCGTTCTACGAAAAATACCATCAAGCATAGTTTTTTGTTTACATAAACATCAGAGCAAGCATTCACTTATATATATATATGTCATTATTGATCAATAGCTGGATAAAGGGCTCTCCAAGTTTAATCCATCTCAAATCTCTACCTTCTCTTTTCCACACCACACTTCATTATTTCATTAATTTACCTCATAAGCCATCGATTTTTATGTCTTTTATAATCTCTTGGAATCCAGTTTAAGGTTTCAACTGCCCAACTATTATCATCTCTTCTAACTATGTGTTCAACTCAACTCCATTTCAGTCTCTAAATTCTTTCAATGATGTCAATTACACCTGTTTTTCTCTCACCCATGTATTTTGCTTTCAATATCTTCTTGTTTCTCTTAATATACATTTCTCCATATTTCTTTGAGTGATCTGAAGTCTCTGTATTGCTCTTCTGTTGAGTATTCAAGTCTCAGATCACAAGTAAATACTGGTAAAACAAATTTATTAAAAATCTTTTTCAAGCACATAGGCATATTGCCTTTTAATACCAAGTTATTTTTTACCAAAAATATAGTAATAATTTGACCAAGGTATTGTACCAATATTGAAATTGGCACATACTAATTTATCTAAAAAAATATATTAAAATAATCTTTCATAAAAGAAAAACATAGTTAAAAGTTAAAGAGTGTTATTATTATAAATTAAAAGTTAAAATATAAATCTCTTTTCATTCCAGTTTATTAGAATAAATGTGTGTAAATGTGCGATGGTAAAAAACACATGAAAATAAATATTGAAATGAAATATATTTAAAAACCACAGTGGTGGGGTACTAATTAAGGATATAAAAACAACATGTTTTGAAATGGCTATTACTAATTAAACAATCTTCAAAAACACGTTGTCATAGGATTAATTACTAAAGGAATTTTGACAACACCTATTGCACCTATTGCCGGAGGATATTAAAATGAAAACAATTCGCATATATAAATAACCAGATTTTTATTGGAGTTCAGTTTTCAGCCTAGTTTTCAGTGTCAGTCTTGTTTAAATTATGTATCCAGAAACAGAAATGCAGTGCTGAGCATCTTATATGGAAATATACAATCTTCTTTCAGCCCTTAGTCCAACAAGATCAGCAAGACCTGCCCATGAAATAATGTCTACTTAACAGCTCAGAAATCCTCCATCAATATTCTACTGTCTCCAAGAATAAAACCAATGGATTAGCATCAAATCTCCTCAAGAAACATCAAATCTAACCAGTTAGATATTCTTTATTAGATATACTCCATAAGAAGCAGCTAACAACAAGCAATATCCATGTTCCAAAAAATCCTAGGTAAAATTTTTTATTATTTTTATTTATATGTAGTAGCCACCGCTGTAATTTGTAAATCCTACAGAGACAAGTAATTTGAACTTTATAAGCATGCATAAAATGAACTATTGATGTGCGTGTTTGTGAATATTAGATAATTTAAAATGTCAAATATTATTTTGCTTTTTCATAAGATATATTAAATTGTGTTAATTTAAAATGTGCATGACAAAATTACCAATATTATGTTAGTTAAAAATTCAAAAGATATTTAAATTTAGTATAGTTAATGCAAGTTAAAATAAATTGTCTTTAAACTAAAACTTTGTCGGTCAATTCTTTTTATCAATCTCTTTTTATCAAATCTTTTTCTATATTGTATTACTGATTAAAATTAGACTGGGCTAGTTTTGGGATTGTTTCGAGCGCTGGATTATGAGCCTACTGATCAAATACGTTGTTTATTCTTCTGAATAGATAGCTGGCACCCAGAGTTTACTCCAAAACAAATAAAGTGTTTGGATAGTAGGAGTTTGAATCTAGCAGCTGAGGTGGGCCATTGTTGATAGTTAAAGCTATCAATAATATCTTCCATTTTGTTTGAATGTGCCAGCTTATTCACGTAACATTTATAAGATTATAAATGTATTATGAAGTATGAAAACAGAAAAACATATATATGTGTAAGTATACTTCATTCAGTGGAACCATCCGGCACAGTATTTGTTGTGGTTAAATTCTTTTAATTCATGATTATCAATCTTTATTTTCTTCTTTTAGACATATATTACCTTTTGAATTACTATCTATAGATTCGAATAATGATTAGAGATGATTTTACAATCAAAAATGATACTAAAATTTTAAATTTTGGCTTATCGTTATTGTAATTCAATAAATTATGTTATCAAATGTCCACCAACATCATTGTTTAAGAATAATTTATTATTGAATCCAAAGCTTTTATTGATATAAGTTCTTAGAATATTTCCAGCACAATTTTACACAGCATTTTAAAACCATTACAAAACATCTCTATCTGCCATCATATCAATTTTCTATTCCTCAAACAATTTTGAAAATTGATTAGAAATGCTACACTTAAATTCTCTGATTTTTAATTAGGTGTAATTATAGAATTAATTTTATAAATGTCACGTTGGATTTAGAAGAAACCGCAAAATTTTTAGCAAATAAAGAAAATGAAATAAATACAATTAATTGCTTTAATTGAAGATCATAATTATCAACAACTTAAATACTTTTTACTGGATTTGTTAACAAAAAAAAAAAATCTGCATTTTTATGTGAATTAATGTATTCAGCTTCTTCTTCTTTTTTTTCTTTTTATCTTTGTTGTAGTTGTTGTTATTATTATTGTTATTATTATTACATACTGACAAGTCAATCAATTTTTGAAATTATTTGAACAATAAATCTAAAGATTACTTTCCAGATTTTTTATTGCAGCTTGATAAATCTTTTCCTATTGGATCCTATGATGATTAATTTGAAAATAATATTCTGTTTTTTATTATCAATGTTAAGATTAGACCTTTTCCTTATTTGTTATAATTATTATTTTATTTATATTTATCATAATTCCATTTTTGCTTAGTTTCTTAATTTTAAAATAAATATTTTCACTTATTAAAAAAGTCATATGACATAAATAAATATAAAATTTTTGTTGTTTGTTCATTAAATATTTAAACCATATTTATAGTTATTTAGTTGGGTTCTTAATTTATTTTATAATATGAAACTATATAATTCCTTTTCAATATAAAATCATAATCAGTTTTAATTGTTAACTTGTATACATTAATGTGTTTTATTTAATGTTACAGCTACATTGGCACTGTGATATTCAATGAGATTTTAAATCTCTGATTGGAAAATTCTTTTCCAGATGCCTGTATGACGTGCAAAGTCATTTTGTTTATTTTATCAACTTGTATACACTGGAGATATTTGTTTTAAAATAATGAAAACTTCATAATTTGATGTGGTTAACAAAATCAATGTCTTTTTTTTTTTTTAGAGGTTATGTAATATTTAATTACTAAAAATAATAGTCTGAGTTTGATACACAGTTACTACTCACAGGATTTCACAATGCTAAAAACATATATTGACTTTTAAATATATATTGTCTCTTTAATTATTCAATATAATCAGAAATAATATATCCTATTCTTTAGCATTTTTTAAAGTCATATCATACATTTGGAAGTACATTAATCAGACAATTTGGCCATTATTTTTATTGATTTCTTTTAATTCTTTTATAAATAGTCTGATGCTATATTATAAATCTCTGTAGCCTTATATCAGTTCATTATACTTTGCTGACAACTTTTTGTTGTAACTGACTTTATACAGTCTTTCATGATGGTTGAAATATTTCTTTAATTATTTACTAAGAGTGTTGATTGCTGAGAGCCTTAAAGAAGTGTAGTGTAGAAACAATTCCTTTGCTCTTTTTATAAAATTTATTGTCAATAAAAACATTAAATTAATAAAGACTATTCCCTATTCTTTATTTTTCTTCCAATTTTATTACTTTGCAATTAATCACTAGCAATATAAATCTTGCTTTTAAGCATTGTTAATTTTTATCTATTCAATTTATTTTTATTTTTATTTACTTGAGTTATACTAATATTAAATTGATGACCACATAATTAAATTGATCTCGTTTGATAATTAATTTTATTACATCTTTTGATACTGCCAATATTTTCTAACAATAAAGTTTCACATCATATGCTTTTTTTTTGATATAGAATACATCAGCTAATTTTACTTTGATAACTTATAAAGCATTTATATGCAAGAAACATATTTTTATATTTATTACATCAAAATTACTTTGGTTTGTATGCTCTAGATTATAATAGAGATCTTTTTACATCAAAATTATTTTTCCATACCAACATCAACTCTTTTTAAAGCAGATATATTTCAATCTGTTTTTATCACACTTGACATAAATAATTGAAAATATTTTTATTTCATAATAGTAAGTTTGTATCTTTTGATTTGAGTGACTTGTCATTTAGCTCTTTAATAATTTTCTGCCAATTCATGAAATTTACAGCAAAGTATATGGATCCAGTTTTTGATTTCTTTATGGTTTAAATGACATTTTACTTCAAGGCTCAGATCCAAAGTCATCAACATGGCCCTATAATTCTATTTTATAATATAAATATAAAAAACTAATAACATTTAAAGGTAAATAAATAAAGACTCAAAATAAAATAAAGATAAGCCAATGAAGGAAAAATAATCAGCTTCTTTTAATGAAGAATTGTTAGATAGGATCAAATAGTATACATTTTAATATAACAGCCATACTAAACAGATAAAAATTATTGCTTCCTAGTTATAATATCTCTGATTTGGCAAACCATGTGTAGAATCAGTATAAAGTATTGATTTTTGAAAGCAACTAACTGCCTTGAGAACTATATCTTAAACATTAGTTGAGTTAAATGTGAATAGTTTCAACTCAAATATTATAGTTTAATCTTTATCTAACGAGCTTTCATCTCCATTGAGACCTTCTAAAGAATGAAGATGAAAGCTAGTTAGTATCTTAAGAAGGTCTCAATGGAAATGAAAGCCAGTTTGATAAATTTTAAAATATAGTTATCAATAATTGTTTATTTCAATCTTATTTAGATTGATTATTTAGTTTATATATATTTGTTAAAACATTGTGGACAAATAAAAAAAAATGATATTTGACCATTATAGTTTAGTTTAATCCTCAATCATCACAATCTATAAACATTAAACAAGTATTACATAGTGGCATTAGATAAGCCAAATAAATTAATTAGTTATTATTTACTAAATTAACCATTTGTAAGATTGTATCTCATTCTTTAAATAAAATTGCAATAATATTTCTATGTTTTATAAAAAATTAAAATAAATATGATTTATGACATTATTTTTTAAAATAAAACATCTAATTTAAAACAGTCATATGACTTTATTTCTTGGGGGTTCATAAAAAATTCAGGTGCCAGACCTGCGAGTGCCATAACAGATCTTGGGACCTACTAATCAAGTTGGACACTATATCAACTGCACCAAATCATGCAGCAAGATCAATTGTAATATGACCCTACTAAGTAAGAAATTGTTTTGACAATTAGTTATAAATATTTCAAATAATAAATTAATTGCCACTGCAAGGTCACTCTTTTTTCTTTTTCCTAATGAGAAAGGTATTGAATTGCAAGCAAAAGGGAGTACATTTTAATTGTTTGTTCATGGTGCAACAAAAATGTCCCTACATCTGTGCTGAACAAAGAATTAAAGTTTTCACTATTAGATTTGAAGATTTTTATAAAAAGCAAACAGTAGTAAATATGTAAATAAAAATCAGTATAATACATTATTAGAATTAATCATAGATATTTTTCATGAATGGTTGTATCATTGCATTTCTGGTAAATTTTGACTACTTTCTAAAATATCACAGTACAGTTTGAAAACTACTGGTAAACACAACTCAAATTATAACACAGATGTTACATGTAATGTCATATTAAGAGAATTTGAAAGTATCACTGCAATATGAGTTGTATTTATGATTATAATTAATAGAAATAAAACAAGTTTTGATATATTTTAAAACACCATGGAGTGTAATGATTTTAAAATAAAGATAAATCATGATTCAGTTTCTGTATATGTTATTTTGTCAATAGTAATGAAAGTCACATTATATTATTTCGTTTTTTAAGTCTGTGCATAGATATGATCAAGTCAGATTATTTCACTTTTTAAGTCAGTGCATAGATATAATTAAACCAGATTAACTTAAAATGTATATATTCTAAATATCAATACATATATATTCACTTCTCAAAAAATAAGGAATGGATAACTTAGTTAGCTATTGAATAAATATTTAAAAATTTTTTAAGGCTGCTTGAGTTATAAAAACTCCCTAAAATTTAGTAATTCCATTATGCACATTTTTTCAAGCTGTAATGTCTTCACGTGGATGCCAGAATTTATAATGATAATTGCGAAGGGGGGGGGGATTATCAAAAAAGGGTTAACATTTTGTAAAAAATAGTTTTTAAGATTATTCAGAAAAGACAAATATTTATATTATAATAATATTTGCAAAAACAACGAAAATAGAAGTAATTTTGGGAAAACAAAAGATATCATTCAGGAATCCCTGCGTTTAAAAGAGTATGTCAGCTACATGTAATTTGACTAAGACTATCGTTAGAAAATTATAACCAAAGAAACAAGTATAAAACAGAGATAAAAAGAATGTAAAGGAAATCTTTATAACAAAGGCGCCAGTTATAACACTTTTGATTAGATCGACTAAGTAAATAAAATTTTAATAATAGGAAATAAGAACACTAGAATTAAAATGTTCTAACAACAGAAAACTGAAAAAAAAGTACTAATCTAATTAATTCTATTAACCTGAAAATTTACTTAATGTGCTTCAGATAAAAGAAAATAATCATTTTTATTTTAAAACGTCTAGAAAATATATCATCTACATATAACATGTCGGTAAGATTATGTTAAAAAAAGAGCTACATTAAAAGAACTTATGGATATACAAAAAAGATTGTATAAAAAGAGTCAGAACTAAGAGCAGATGATAACTGAAGAGATATAATTGATTATAAGTGATATATTAAATATATAAATTATCTTCAATTAAGTTTGTTGCATTAGAAAATTTTCTTACATAAATAAATGTATATAAACATTTTATCGTCTTATGAAAAAAATAGTTTTAAATAATGCATCCTCTGATGAACAGTTTAGTTTCATATTAACTAGGACATTAGTTAAGATCTGCTAAATGTTATGCACTTTCTGAATACATATATAATATACAATGGGAAAATCAAAAATGAACAAAAACAAATATGGATTCATAATTGTTAAAACGACACAAGGAACTAAAATATATTGATATCTTCATATTAATAGTTAAAAGTAAAAAAAAAAGTCTTGTGACTATCATTTGGGGAGTTAAATGGCAAAGTAGAAATGGGAAAAAGATAAATATTATGATGACAGGTTTAACAGCTGATTTAAAACATGACAATGAATGCATGCCAAAATCAATTTTTCACAGGATAATTACTGGAAAGAGTTGCAAAGAAAATTTGAAAAAAGATTTTTAATACAAAGATATATCTTTACAAAAGATCAAAATTGTTTCAGTTGGGACATATGCAATTAAAAAATGATTAAAATATTGATGCCTTTGAGTAATGTTTCAAAGAATGTTTTTTAGAGTTTTATGGCCAACAAGAAAAGAGTATATGCTATCACACCATAGATCTACACTTACATTTCCAGTACAAAGACCAAGTAATAACTTTTATTTAATTTAACCATAACAGGGGGATTTCTAGATCTTTAGAGAAATATACAATTTTTAGAAGAAAAAAAAGAGAAAGAATAGTTGTTATTCAACGATTTAAAAAAAAACCAAACAGATGAAATTTTTTTCTAAAGAAATATTGTTCCTGTAATAGATGGTGGTCAATTTTTTTGACAGTAAATAAAAATAATACATTATTTGTTTATGATTTCTTTTGGTAGTGTTTGTATAATAGAATACTTAAAATAGACTTCTTGTTGAAGCAATGTTTGGCACAATTGAAAATATGTTAAAATTATAACCAAACTTAGATTTTTTTTTTAGGTTGGTAAATAAATAACAATTTATTATTATTAGCTAGGGATTAAAGTTCAACGTTTAACTGACTTGGTTAGATAAATACTAAATATTTAAATAAAAGACACAATAGTTATGTTTGTGATAAGGTGCAGTAGGTATGTATTCCTAAAACACTTATTATTTATAACTTTACCATTCAACATAAGTATAATTCTTAAAATTACAAAGAGTAAAAGAAATATTGAAAAGCATTGTTTTAGAAATACTCTATCTATATTAAAAGACATTTAACAGCTAACTTAAAAATAAATTATTTGACAATTTTAAACTAAATAAAATCATCTTCTTCTCGCACATATTTTTGGCAATGTATTTTCCAGATGTGTTTGTATAAATATTTATTTATTCATCATTTTTGTGTCTATAATCATTATAAATATTAAATTGAATACTTTTATAAAGTTGTTTTTAGTAAGTATTTTAAATTATAAAAATTTGCCCTCCGCCCTTTTTATATATAAATTGGATCAACTTTTTTAATTTAACAAGTATTAAAAAAAAAAATTTAAACCACTTCCTGTTTTGATATCAAAAATAAACAAAATCCGGATTCGTCAAGACCCAACAATTTTAGTTATTTTTCTTATAACATTTTTTTATATCAAATTTTTATATTTTTCTGTAGATGTGTAAACATTTGTTTAAAATATATATATAACGCAATAAACCAAATACATGGAAATATATAGTTCTTAAAAATATAAAAATGTGAAAATTATTTAGAAAAAGTATTCGAATGGTTTTATTACACAAGAGTTCATTAGAAGTTCGAACTTTGTAAATGCCAACACCGGAATCGATCATAGGACCACACAATCCACAATCTACCACTGCACTAAACGATGCAGGGTGAAAAAAAAACTGGTTATTAATAAGTGATTACAAAACATACAATGTATAAAAATAAAAAAATCGGATTTTGTTCAGTAGAGAGAGTATGCAGACATGTCTATGCGTATGCTTTCATATACAAAATATATCTGATTGCCTTACTTTTAAAAAATAGAAGACTAATGCATCTAGATGTATAACTGTTTTAGAAGCTAAATCTCTATGTAAAACGTAATACACACATGTAATTTACATAAATTTTAAAACTTTCATTTTATCTCACTTGCTTGAAATTTATGAATAAAAATATCTGAAAAATGTAAATAACTCCCAAGATGCATTTCTGGAGAAACTAGTATTCTTCAGTTGGTCCAATCACAGTCTTTGATTGCAAGAATTTGATATTGATAATTACTGAACACTCAGAGACGTGTGTTAAAGGTTGTAACCTGGACTAATTGGAGAATGCTGATTCAGGGAGAAATAAATGTTAGAGATCTTACGTTTTCCAGTTGGTCTTTATTTATATGTTTCAAGTAAATGAAGTGGAGTGGAAGTTATAAAGTGTAGCTAAGATATTATACATAAAAAAAATGGAATTGGAGTTATAATTATCGTTAACTAATTTTAAACACTTATACCTAGGCTAAAATGCATTTACCCTAATAAATTATTAGTAATAATCATTGATGTTTCTATCTAATGCGGTTGTTGTTATATGTGTCAGTCCAAAAAATGTATTTGTAGATCAAATTGTATATATATATTTCAATACTAACTAAGATTGTTATTTTATGTAAAAAATCTAGATCACAATTAGTTATTAATTTTACTGAGTTGGTGAAAACAATAGTTTTTGAGAAAATATTCATTGAACTCATGGAAACTACATTTAATTAAATTGAAATTTATACATATAGTTTTTGATATATTTATTTCATCTTAAGATAAGTATTGATTACATTTAAAATGTCCCAAAATGATAAGGTATATATTAAAACATTTAAATGTACTAAAATTATAAATTTTAGTATATTTTAAATATTATCAATACCTATATATTTTAATAAAAATAAATAAATCAATAACTTCAATACTACTTATAATTGATTAAGCAAATGGTTTGTCCTATAATCTGTTAGAAATCAAAATGCCTATGTTTACTTAATATAAGCAGGTAGTAGTTTTGTTTATATCTCACTTAAATCGATTTATATATTTAAATGTGTAGTATCAATTATCAAAAGTGTGAAAGTATCAAGTTTTATACTTTACATATAAAATATATCACTTTAAGTTAATTATGAATGAACTTACTTGCCCATATTAATTTAACAAACAAGTATTTTAAATTTTTGTATAACCAATCATGTCAGGTGATTTGATTTGGATTAAACATTGCATAATATAAAAGCTCTTGGCTTGTTATTTTAAATTAAGGTAACAATTGTTTTGTAACATTCAAAATGTTTTAATCTTTAAATTTGATTTTACAGAAAGTGGTAAATATTTTTATTATTATAGGATAATAATAATCTAATTCATTTAAATTATGATAACAGTGTAAATAAATAATAATAATTATGGATTATTTTTATAAGGAGATATTATTTCTACAGAAAATGTATTGTGATTTTCCAGGCATTGGATATTTCAATGTTAGCACATTGCCTATTTATTAAAAAAAAATACATGGAATATGTTTATAATAATTGCCTCAATATCATTGGTTCTTTCTTCATTTAGTATTATAATATTATTAAAATCGAAATTAAATTCAAAGTGATACATGATCTAAGAAACTGGAGCATTAATTAAAGATTATTTCACAGCAAAATAAATCATTAAATTTTTAGATATGCAAATATCTAGACACAATTACAATTTAAACTATAAATTATTTATCAAATTTTTCAAGAAAGAGGATATATCAATGTCAAATCATGCATAATAATGATACATATAATTGGAGCTTTAACAGTAGTTATAGATTGTTATAAAGTTAGATATAACAAAAAACAAATCCAATCTGCTTTATATGAATATAATAAGAAATTCTATAGAAATGAAAACAGAAATATTGAAAGATGGATAATTTATCCCTTTTCTTAATAATAATTTAAATTTATTAAAAAATATGTGAGAATAAATATAGAACACTTCATTTTATGTTCTACCAAATATATATGAATTAGTCAATAGTTTTAAAAATACTATAACAGTTAGGCAAATAAATATCATTTGTTAAAAAATATATATCTGCAATAAGAAATCAATTCCATCTTATTAAGTAAATAATCATTTAACTATTACTTTAGTTGTCCATAAAAATATTGTAATTTGAATTTAATTTTGATACTGCACTGAAAAAAAAAATCATAGAAAAAGAAAAGTTAAAGAACTAATTCTTATAAATAGATTTTGAAATTTCATAATAAATAGACAAAATGCCAAGACTAACATATCCAATACCTAGTAAATAACATGAAATCATCTTTTTTCTGAAATAAATTTAATTAATAATATTTATAATTAAGTAATCAAAAATATTTCTGTATAATAAGACAATATATTATAATTATTTATTTAAATAATTATCATATTTTAAATTAATTATATTATAATTTAATAATCACATATATAAATACAATGAATCATAATGTGAAAAAATATATAACATTTTATACAATTGTTTAAATAGTAAATGCTATTATAATAAATTACATAATACTTCAATTTAAAATTTGACAATATTTATAATAAGAAAGTAATCATTCATTACTAAGTTCTTTTTGGTTATAAATATTATTTTGAATGACTGAAGCAGATAACAATAAATTTAACAAATACCTTAATAAATAATTAATTTGATTAATATTGACACCTGCTTTAGTCAATCATCTTTATAACCAAAGAGAACCTAATAAGTAAGGAATTATTGCCAAATGATGACAGATTTTCCTTACTATAATAGCATTTATTATTTGAATAATTGTACAGAGTGTTATTTATATTTTCACATTGTGATATACTATATTTACACATTTATCATTAAAATGTTTGTTACAAAGTTTTAAATATGAAAGTATTTCTATACTTCGCTAAATAAAAAACAATCTGTTTAATAAATATCTCTCAATAAATAATTAGATAGATTCATATTCCCACCTGCTTTAGTCATTCAAGACAATTTTCTTTATAATGAAAGAGAACACAGTAAGGAAAAACTGTTTTCTTATTATACATATTATTGAAAGCTAAGTGGGAATATATATTATTACTACAATGGTATTTAAACCCCATCTATGATTTTAAAACAAAATTAACAGGATGGTGCATGTCAATTTTAGTGCATGTCTGAAGAGATATAATATTTAAGATATATAAATCATTCTATTATTAATTAATACAATAGTGTTAATATTTAAATAATTGTATAGAAGATTATATGTTATATATATTTTCACATTGTGATTTATTGTATTTTACATATTTATTACTTAAATGTTTGTTGCACCACCGTTTTAAAATAAAAATGAATTTCTTTATTTTGTTAAATAAAAATCAAGCTGTTTAAAATTTTTTTATAATAAATAATTAAATTGACTAATATTTATAACTTCAGCTTTACCCATTCAAGGCAATCTTCTTTATAACTAAAATCAACATAGTAAGAAAGGACTGCTTTTTTATTAAATGTATTATCAAAATGTTAAGTGGAAAGGTATGGCTTTTACTATAACTGATTTCCTATTTAAACAATTATATTACATAAATATGTATAAATATTAAAAGTGTAAAGCTGAACTATTCAATAAAATAATTAATATTATCTCAAATTCAAAATTAAATAAGACTAGCTAAAAATCAATCATTGGTTTACCTGCCAACAGCACACTTCTCAATTGCAGAACACTAAAAACATAACAAATATGTACTAAGTATTATCCACAAATCCCAATTAAAACCTACACCCTAAATATTAAATGAAATCTTAAACCAATTAATTGCTTCAGAATCATAGATTTTTAATAATAAAGATTTTTTAAATTCTCCTTTTTATTTCATTTTTTTTTTTCAAAGAAATCAATCTTAGCTTCATCAAAACTAATAGTATGGCCTGTATCTTTTCATAGCTATATAAAGAAGAACTAAGATATTTTATTTCTAATTCAATGAATAATATACACTACCCAAAAATAGTCTTCATATCAAAAATTTTCTTTGTATTATTTAATAAATTCCTTCACATTGTGATTTATTACATTTTATACATCTTAAAATTATAAATTTTTAAAATTAAAATTTTAAAATTATATTATAATTTTATAAATTATACACCTCTTCCAAGAAATTTTTTCTATTTCCAAACAAATTAATATTTTTACTTATAATTCTATAAAAAGACAATTTAAAAGGCAAAGAAATAAAATTATATATACTTTTTATCGTTCACATTATTACAATTATTAACTCCACAATTACTATTAAATAAAATACTTTTCAACAAATTTATTAGAGTAGCCAATATTCAAATATTCTTTATAAAATTGACCTTTTTTAAAATAAAGCAATCATATTAGAACTATTTTAATCTCTGATTTTAATAGCAATAATTTCTTTAAAAACTTATCTTATGACAGACAGATTGATAAATATCAAATTTAAAGATGGATCTTGACTCCTTACTCTTAACATAGTGATTACATATCAAATAATTATTCTTTACATTTTTTATTACCAATATATCTAAAAAATTAATTTAACAAAATATCCTTTCTACAATATATTTTATAGAATGATCAAAATATTCAAACTATTTAATGACTTTCAATTTATCATTTTCAGAAACAGTGGTGCTGCAATCTATTAAGAGAACTTGAGTCACATCATATAGCTTTTTATATCATTTTTTATTCTTCAAAATTGATCAGTCAACTATCAATAAAAATATTAATGGATTATTAAACGTATACAGGATCTTTTGATGTATAAATCAATGCTTGAATATCAACAGATCCTTAATTATTTGTTAAAGTAAGGTCAATGTGGATTCAATATGTCCACAGCAATGGAAAGCACATGTAGTGAAGTTTATTTTTATGAACATGTGGCAAAAAGAGTGGCTGATCAAGAAAATAATAGTGGGAGTAGGATAAATAATAGAAGTAAAATTTATTCTATCCCAACATTTCATCGATTGACAGTTAACGATTTGATAAAGTTGGATTTATTTGCATCTATATGGAGATTAACGTTTATAGAATCAAATGAAACGTGAAGTAAGAAAAGTTTAAAAAAGATCAATGAATGCTTTAACGTAATGATTCCTAGGAATTATACGATTCATTAAAATGTTTTTTTTACAGAAAAAATCAATATTCATTGCTGTCACTGATACATTCTATAGCTTGTATAAATATATGAAACAAATATTATTTAATTTATTAACAGCTAAAAACTTAGGAGATTCAATTGTCTATATAGAGGACCATCCAAAGTCTATATACATTAACTTTGAATTTAAATCAGAAGAAATGTGTGACAATTTTAAGAAAGAGATTAATATATTGGACCAATACAACCTCATAGTAATTAATCCAAATAGGAATAATATTATAAATAGGACATTAAAGAATGCATATCTAAATTATACAATTGAGAACTTTAATCAAACTAATGGAACCATTTAATATAGTTGTGAACTTCCAGCCAATGTTACTGATAATTGCATCACTGTCTATATACAGGAATAATATATTCATTTAAAGTTAAGCTTCATAAAAACATTGAGCTGAAGAATATACCATTACAAATAATGATGAAGTAACAAAATTGTACATGATGATTAAAGGAATAAAGCCTAAATGTTTTCATTATAAAAAGCATGGAAATCTTAACAACATTTGTCCTAGATTGAAATGCACACAGTGTAAAGATAAAATGTTTCTATGCATCAGCATTCAAAGATAAGAAATGAATTGCTGCGAAATGAACTGTCTAAAAACAATCTGAACAACAATCAGATTGATAAAGAAGTTCAACCACTGCCACTGATAAGTATGAACCTGGAAGTACAAATGAGAAAAATCACCCACAATGCTTGTGATCTCATTTCTGATTTTAATATAAGTAACAATATAGCTGATCAAATTGATTCACATTCAAATATTAAAAATACAGTAGCACTGGAGATTATGGAATCAATAACTTATTGCTTGCCATTAATAGAAAATTCAAATATCTTAAGCATATGAAATCCTGGTCCCCTACAATGAAAAAAAAAAAGAAATCCTGAAGGACACATAAAAATGAACAGACTGATGCTGCTCACATATGTATAACAAACCATTCTAAAAACGTTGATTCTGAATCCACAGATTCTGCCAAAGAAGACATTAATCTTAAGGAAGATGTATGTCATCTCTAAATACTTCAAAAAATATCTAAATATTGGCTTAATGATCATTAATTCCCTATCACATAACATTCCTGAAATTAGCAATATTATTAGCCTCAGTAATTAATTAGGAAAATATATTTTGTTTCTGAATATATTATCAAATTTTTTGTTGGGTATGTGTGTTATTATTGTTTGTTAAAATAAATATAGTGGGAATAGTTTTCAAGGAAAAATTACATATACAGTATATATATATTACAAAGAAATCAAGTCATATATCACATGACCTAATTTAATAAGCTTGTATTACAAACATTATACAATAATCTTGTATTACAAACATTATATAATAAGCTTGCAAATAGCTTTTAACAAGCTTTTCAGACTATCTCCAACCTCAGACATTAGAGACCTTAACTCTATCAATGAAAATTTTCTCTTGAATCAATAGAATAATATTATTCAACTGCATCTTATATAATTTCATATATATTGATTCATGTATTATATCCATCTGATTATTTGGTAAATAAAGGATTTTCTTCTTTTTCCAAGTCATTTGACTTCCCTTCAGTGAGTACATGTTTTATTATTGAGAAGAAAAGTCCTTTTAGCTCCTTTAAAATTATGTAGATTGATGCACATTTTGTCATCATTACACTGCACTATAAAGTAGAAGTTCTAAATGTAGTATTTGTTTACATTCTTCCTGGTCCAACAATTATAAATAGGTTAATATTAATATAAAAATTAATGCTTGGCTCCTCACCTTACCCCTGTGTTGTTATTGGAGATTTTAACATGTCTTATGACAAAATTGTTAGAAAATGGTTACATCTAATTTCTTTTCCTCTTACGAATGGAAAGGTTTTTTATGAAATGCATCAGTTTCCTTTAATAATGGAAGGCATTCTCTCCTAATAGATCTAATGTTATATTCACCCTCAATTCATCATCTTATTAATCTTGAACTAAAATATGCATCATTTTCAGATCATGCAGCTCTTGTGACATATATTGTTCTTGATTTTAATAATAAAAAGAAATTTATAAAAAAAATAGTACAAAATCCATCTACAGTAAGTGAACAACCTACAGTGTAAAATCTTAAAAATTTATATAATGGAGCAGGAGCACCTCTAAAAAAATATTTGGCAATTAAGAAAAGTGTAATATTTCTTGGTCATTCACATACAGGGTCAAGAATCAACATTAGATGAGCCTTAGGCCACTCTCCTTCTATTATAGTTTCAACAGCTATTCAAACACAGATGGAAAAAGTTAGTGGAATATATATATATATATATATATATATATATATATATTCCATATAATATTTTAATATATATATTGTACCCTTACTTCTTGATATGTAAAATAGTTTAAAATACAACTAGCTCAGTCACATTATTATGCTTAATAATAATTTGCATATCTATCTTTAATATACTTTTATATTATCATATCTTAATTAAATTTATTATCAATCATCAAAATCAATATAGTTCTAGATTATACTAATTAAATAAGTATTTAATAAAATTATGAGACTGTGAAGTAAAGTTACAAAGTAATAAGCAGATTTACACTGAGTCAATATCTCCCAAGATACTGTCTCAATGGCATAAGAATACTACCACTACCTTATCATCCTACCACTACATCTATAGCATTCTTATGACTTTTAAATGAAATAAATTATCTTTAACAATACTAAAATAAATACTAATCTTCTAACTTAAAATATAATTAAATAATCTCAGGTTCTTCTAAGATGTTTTAAAATAATAATAACTCATGTAAATAAGTATGATGTGGGATTTTATATCAAACTTAAATACACCTAACTTATTTAAATAATAATAATAAATAATACTAATCTTAGAGTGTAATTTAATCTCATCTATTTCTATGATATAATCAATCATTAAA
Source organism: Epiperipatus broadwayi (assembly GCA_028023455.1). Taxonomy (NCBI): domain Eukaryota; kingdom Metazoa; phylum Onychophora; class Udeonychophora; order Euonychophora; family Peripatidae; genus Epiperipatus; species Epiperipatus broadwayi. The sequence continues at coordinate 470,925 of JAQFVV010006472.1, read as the reverse complement.
TGAACAAACAATCATATGTATATTTTTTATTTCATATGGTATCTTAATTTTGGAATAGATCAAAATCTTATATTTAATAATCCGTGGTAATAAACAATACTGTATTCTTATAATGTGCATTATAATCATTTTATGACCATTGCAATATTTTCTGTTCATGTCAATCAATTCTTATAAAATAATGTTAAGCAAATATTGTATTCATTTCTAAATAATAATAACAAATTCATTTTTGGTGCAAATATTATGTTTATTTCAAATCATCTGATGTCAAAATGCTGTGGTGAAAAATAATAAAACTCGACACACTTTTAAAACAAATTAACAAATTTATTTACAATAACTTCAAATAAAATTTATTTACACTATTTACAGTTTTAGAATTTAGGAAAATAAATAAAATAAAATAAGAAATTACAAATACAAGAAGTTTATACTGTTACTAATTCATATGCTTAACAAGCAATTATACATTCTTCAAATACTATACTAATAATATTATAGTATGTTTTCAAAACTTAGATTTTTAAAATAAATAGTAGTGTACTTTAATTACTACAAATAATAATATATGTCAAGACTATTTATGTAGCATGTGTAAACAATGAAACTTCACTAATTAAATAGCTACATTAATTAAGTATTACCATTTATAATGTATTATCATATATTTACTTTATTATTAGCATTGCTTAATAGCTTTATAAAATTAATGTATCTTTGTAATGTAAAACAAATAATTGACTATAATTGTACTTTACTTAATGTAATACCTGTTATATGTTTATCAAATATGCATTACATATCTGTACTGTTCAAATACTATTATTTAAATCATTTATCAATTTCAAATTCAGAAAGCATTACCTTAGATAAATTCTATGATTCTTTTCTGTGTAAAAATCATTATTTTACTTGATGTGTTATTTTAATCCTTTCTGATAATTTCTATTTATAAACATCCTCTAAACTTATCTAAAACTTCCGAGAAAACAAACATCAACTTTAAATAAAATATTCATCATCCAAATTACCTATACTACATCGTTTATACTTAATAAACTTCAATCCAAATATAAGCTTCTACCCATAACGTAACTTAACTTATTTAATAAAACAAAATACAAAAAAATAGACTTCTTTTAAAAAATCCCTTTCTTAACTTGCAAATAATAAAAATAATTACTTCAATAAATAATAAATATAATTCTAATACTATAACATAATAAAATATCAAAATTTATTTATGAAAGAATCATATAATTATTTCTAAGCTTCTTACGTAATGTTGTATCATGTTGACATTATAAATTAAAACTTATGCATATTTTAATAAAGTTCGTTGCCAATATAATGTATGTGTTTTCATAAAATATCTATCCATTCATTCTACAACAACATAATATTCAGTTGATCTAAAGAAAAACATATTAAATTCATTAAAAATCATTATACAATATTTTTACCATAATAATAATAATGTCCAATCTGCTATCCAGCCTTCTTCGGAATTTGCAGCTTCATAAAATAAAAATTATTCACATTCATACTCATAAACATTCATTAGAATATTCTGTGTTATATTAATTATAAAAACAAATTTATGTAATTAATTATTATATTATTTTTAAGTTATTATTTAATAAATGTACCTAACCTACTTTTAATAGTTTAATAATATTTTAAATTTTATGTTAAATAAATAAAATAAAAGTTCATATTACGTATTCCAGCGACGACTTTTGTTCTACCATAAAAGTTCTAATAAATCCTATGTACAAAGTCAATAGAACACTATTTCCTGTTCCGTTGAATCACGTGTTTCTTGAAAGTTTATAAAAAAAAAATGGTAACGTTCTTTTTTTTAAAAATAACAAGTTCCCATAAGAAAACAAAATAAAATTAAAAAATAGTTTATAAGTTCTTTCTGGATCCAGTTCTTCATAAAATATTATCTTTAAAGCTATTATTTCTAAACTAATTTATAGTTTATATTATATTTTCATTAAATTACTTTAATTAACTTGGCTTGCTTGGTTTGGACGTCCATGTATTACTTGCGCATTTATAAATAACATATTCAGGTAAGAATTAATTTCTCCATCTATAACGTCCAGCGTTTTAGATTACTTCAATATAATAGTTTTATTATATTACGATTTTAAATAATCATATTTATAATCTATTTGCCTTTTCAAATCGTCAATATTTAGTCTTTTAAGCACAAAGACTTAACAAGGCATGTATTTATTAAAATTACTACTTCTTATATCTTTACTTAAGATATACATTTTATTCTTTAAAATCTGCAAAATATTTTCTTTCTATAGAATTATTCATATTTCTTTTAAATATCTATTTATAATAGACAATAGTAATTTAAACTTTTAATACTATTTATAGTCCAAAATACTACTTTTCTCCATCTCGTAGTTTTATGTACTAATCCAGCGTCTGATATTTTTCTAGCATAAAGTTTCTGATATATTTCTCCGATACGTGATGTTTCCATGATCATTCGTACGTAAATTGAGCTTCGATATTGAGAAGACCAATAGGGAATTATTAAGTTTCTACTGCATACTTATCATTTAAAAAAATTATAAAATTATATACAATAACACCCTTATGATTTTAACACTGATTTTAAGAGCGTTTTTTAAATTTACTTAGCTATTTTCTCAATAGCACGATTAACTTTTAAAATTTATTATAGAGAGCCCCCTTCAACAATTGAATCCAGCTTTTATACTGGCAGAAACTCCTTATCTGATTGGTACATTTAAACAATCAAACTCTCTAGCTTATTTACATATTTACTAACACACTATTAAAAATAAAATAATGACTTATTTAATATTTAATATAATCACACTTTAAAAATAATTTTATCGTTTATTCAAATCTATTAAACATTTTTTAAAATATTCTTTCTTACTTAATTTAAATCTTAACTTTTATAAGATCATTTAAAATAAATTAAATCTTTTAAATACGTTACATTTTTAAGACAATATTTTTTAAAAATCAGATTTAATATTCTACATTAATATCTTTTATTTTTATCTCGTGATAACTCACGTATTATTTATAAATTTAACAACATAATTTTAAAATAGTTTTTGCAACTTTATGAGAAAGCTTCCAAGCATGTGTGTGTGTATCTCTAATTAACATCTGTCTTTACAATACAAGAAACGCTTCCCATAATCTAAAAATAACTTAACAATTGCTTTTTTAAAACAAATACTTATTTTTAAAATAAATATAATATTACATCAGCTTTTAAAATAATTATTTGATATGATTAAAATCAAATATTAATCTCAATTTAAGCACTTATAATTTAAAATATTTCTATTTACTTTTAACATATATTTTAAATTAAATAAATATCTTTGTCTAATTTAAACTTGTCTTTTAAATACTTTAGCTTTAAACATTTGTCATTAAATTTATTAATACAGTATTACATCATAATCATCATCATTTTTAAATATCTTCTCAATATCAACACAATTTACATATCAAATACTCATAGATTGCTTTAATTAAACTTATGGTAACATTACCACAAGCAAAGTCAACATCACACATTTAAAATACTTCTTAAATTTAAAATTTTCTACTAGATTAGCACAAAACTTAAATGGTGACCCATACAAAAGGGCACAATATATATATATATATGTTAAAACGAAGATTTGCACGGGTTAAATATATAAAATACATATTTTGCGGGTTCATCCGTGTTAAAAACTTTTAATATCAATACACTGACATTTCGACTTGGTCACACAAGCCATAACTCTGTGTTATGGCTTGTGTGACCAAGTCGAAATGTCAGTGTATTGATATTAAAAGTTTTTAACACGGATGAACCCGCAAAATATGTATTTTATATATATATATAGTGGAGCCAGCATACTTATATTACAAAGATAAGTTGCAAACTGGTCATTCTTACAACCCAATAAATAAGCAGTTTAGAGAAACTGATGACAAAGATAAATTTAATCCTATAGAGTTTTCAAGAGAGTTTGAATCAATACCTGAATCCAGTCATCCTGGTATTCATGGGATACCATTCTTTTTCTATCAGCACCTAAATTACTTTACTGTTAAATGTTTGGAAAATCTAGACAATTTCCTTTTTAAAGAAATATGGGGCTATATCCAGTACCTCTAGTATCTTTTTTGAAGAAAAAAAAACTCTCAACTTTAAAAATTTAAAACCAATATCAATTATCCCATTGGGAATAAAAGTGTTAGAGACAGTCCAAAAAGATAAAATAGAGTATTACATCTTACTAATGCTTTTAAATATCAATTTGTTAAGAAAGGTTCTACTATTCAAGCAGCATTTTTATTTAGAACAATCACTGACACAGTCATAGAGAGAGAAAAATAGTCCAATGATGATTCAATTGGATATAAAACCAACTTCAGTATGGTTCCTGTAGACAATCTGATTAACACCTTGCTGATACCATTATTCCTAAAGCATATCTTTATGCATTGATAAATATGCTTAGGATAAGAGATGTGCATGTAATTCTGAATAGATAAATATCAGCTCCAATCATCGCAATTGTTCAATACCCCAAGGTTTTCTATTAAGTATAATTTTTTTCTCAATGTACATAAATCTCCTGTTGAAAGCTATTTAAAATGAATTACTTGACATATACATATCAGGTCTTAAATTGAGTATTAAGTGTGCTGCTTATATGGATGATATTGCAATTTTTCTATCAACCACAAAATAAATGTCACTTGTAATAAAATTACTTAAAGATTATATTGACAAATATAACTCGCATTAAATATGAAAAGAATATGTGCTTGGCAAATTTGCACAGAATCCTCTTTAAAGAGCACTTTACTGAGCATATAGCCTCTTCCTAGATATCCCATTCCATCCTAATCATGCCCAAATGAGAACAAATATACAGAATAACCTTATTAATAAAGTAGTGAATATTATCAATTGACTATCAAAGATGTATCTCTCTCTCTATGCAAAGATCTCATTATACAATATTCTAATCATGACAAGAGTCATATATTACAGTCCTATAATAACATTTACTAAGAAATTTATTAACTTTACTCATACACAACTTAGAAAATTTCTCTGGAGCAGAAAAATTGCAGCAATATTAACCAGAACACTTCAATGTTCTTTATCATAATTTAGCATTCAAAAATCACTTAATATCAATTCACCATGTGCTGGATTATGTATATATCTTGAAATAGAATTTAAAATTATGCAACAGATAAAGCACCTTCAATTACTGGTTGTTTGAAATTACTTAGGGAATCATTGTATAAAATACATAATCTTGTTTATTCCCCTCCAAAAAATAAATATTATTATTGGGAAGTATATTAATTACTTTATCCAGTTGCAAATTATTAAGGAAAATCCATATTCTATCTTACAAATAAGAAACTAAGCTACATATTTAGATACTGTTCTATTTAGCTGAAGTTCTTTAATTTCCTTGTAAAAATGAATCTGGAGATTTTACACACCAACCATTTTTACAAATACAAAAGACACATTCAGATATATAAAGATTACTGTAATCTTTGTGAAAAAGAATCAGAAACACAATCTCACAATTTTCTCTCTTATTTCAGTCTTGATCAATTCAGAGCTGACATATTGGTTATATTTAAGAATAAAAATATAGATATGAAATATCTCATTGAAAACTATGGTCAAGACTTTTTTCACACATTTGTGCCACTGTTTTTGCTTTATATGCAATATCATGTACAAGATGCATATTTGTTTGCAAACAACCCAAAAATATACAAAAATGTAATTTAGAAATAAGCTTGAAATATTAAGAGAAAGGAATATAAATGTTCTGAATATGAAATATACGTAAACACCTGGTCAATTTTCTCTCATTTTTGAAAACTATATCATGACACAGCTGCTTCATTTAAAAATTAAAGAATTTATGTATACATTGTTGTGAACCACATGTAATTTCAACTTTGTATATATATTTCTGACTCCTGTGTAATAATTTAATATTTTTGTTGGTTTGTAATTATACTTTTTAACATTGGATATTACATTTAGAAAAAGAAAAAAAATGTAAACAAACGTAATAATATTTTTTGTCAAAGAATAAATAAAGAACCTTTGAAAGACAATTTATCATTTTCAACTACAAACAAACAATTATCAGCATATCTAACAAATAACTTTAAATATGCATAACTTTTATTATTAATTTCCATTTCCAAATTATTAATATACACTGAACAAATTGAATGAGATAATATAGCCTATTATCCACCCTTCCCTAATCTTATAAAATTATCACTATAAGTTAAAATGGAATTATACTCTGTGCACATGCACTGTAATGTTGTTTTAATACTTCAACTCAATAGAACAATGTTGAGGTATTAAAACAACATTATAGCACATGTGTATAGGGTATAATTACTTTCTGATTAAAATTACATATGAATACTGTGCTAGTAAATTAAATAGAAAGTTACATTATAAGTAAAACATCTTTAATAATAAGAACAAATCTTTCATAACATTAACTTTATTCTTATGTTTGCATTGATTAAAAATGGATCTTTACCTAAAATAAAATAAAAGTTATTAAAAATCTGCTCTTATTATTGGATGATTGTATATATTTTACTTGTAATGGTAATTTTATAAGATTAGACAAAAATAGATAATAGGTTATATTATCTCACCTTTAATTTGTTCAGTTTATATTAATTATTTGGAAAAAAATATTAATAAGGATTGTGTATATTTAAAGTCATTTGATAGATATGTTGATGAGATTGTTTGTTTGTAGTTGAAAATAATAAACTGAGAGTTGTCAAATAACTTTATTGTTTTTATCCTTCTATAAAATATGTTGTAGAAGAGAATTATATTTTGTTAAATTAAAATTTTTGGATATATTGGTGATAAAAAATGTAAAGAATAATTGCTTGGTATTTAGTCATCATGTTAAGAATAAGGATTTAAAATTTATAAATAAATCTGAGAACTATCAATCTGTTTATCATAAAATAGTTGCTTTAAGAAATTATTGCAACAGAAACAATTAAATAGTTGTAATAAGATTGATTTGTTTCAAAAAGGTCAGTTTTATAAAGATTATTTGAATGTTGGCTACTCTAATAAATTTGTTAAAAATATTTTGTTTAATAATATTTAAAGAGATTGTAATAATTGTAATGATGTGAAAGATAAAAAAAGATTTTATTTCTTTGTTTTTTAAATTATCTTATATAATTGTAAGCAAAAATATTAATTTGTTTGGAAATAAAACAATTGCTTGGAAGAGGGGTTTATTAAATAATATTAAAAATTTTTTGATATGAAGACAATTCCTGGAGTAGTGTGTATTATCCCTTGTTTTTATAAGAAATTATAGTTTGAGCTTAAATGAAACAATAAATGCACATAAAAATAGAGTTAGAAATAAATATCTTAGTTTTGATTTATATATCGAAAAATAAAACAGGCCACACTATTCATTTTGATGAGGTTAAGATTGTATTCTTTGAAATAAAATAAAATAAAAGAATTAATGTATATTTATTATTAAAAATTTATGATTCTTAAGTATTTAACTTGTTTAAGATTTATTTTAATATTAAGAGTGTGTGGGCTATGATTGAAAATTGTGGGGTAGGAAAACCAAAGGTTGGGTTATAGAATTTATTTTCTTTGGCTAGTCTTATTTAATTTTTAATTTGATGTAATAATATATAGTAATAAAGAACAAATACCTCCTATATGTATTATATCTTCTGAATTGCCCAGAAATTTAAATGACAGAGTGGGACATGCAATTAAATTTATGGAGAAAGGAATGAGTCCAGGTAATGATGGAATTATAATTGATATATTAAAAGAAGCAAGTGAAGAAATATATTTTTTTTTAGCAAAATTACATATCAAATGTCTAAATGATAAAGATGTACCAGATGATTGAAAGAATGCAGTATTAACATTAATATTTAAAAAAGGTGGTAAAGAAGATATTAGAAATTACAGACCTATCAGCCTTTTATCAGTTTTATACACAATTTTTACCAAGATAATTAAAACTCGTCTACAGAGAGCATTGAATTTTCACCAACCAAGACAACAAGTTGGATTTAAAAGTGGGTTTAATACAGTAGATCATATCCAGGTATTGAGAGAAGTTATAGAAAGGACAAATGAATATGAGTTGCCATTATGCTTTGGATTTGTAGATTATGAAAAGGCATTTTATTCTATAAACATTTCTTCAGTGATCATCAAGATATAGATCCAGGATATTGTCATATTTTAAAGAATATTTATAAAAATGCAACAGTAACAATTAGATTACATAATGATACTGAAAAAGTCAACATTGAGAAAGGTGTAAGATAGGCTGACTCCATATCTACAAAACTTTTTACTGCAGTGCTGCAGGAAGTATTTTATGGATTAAAATGGGAAGCTAAAGAAGTGAAAATAAATGCAGATTATTTAAGTCATTTAGATTTTGCAGATAATGCTTTAGAGATGCACAAAATGTTGCAGGAGTTATCAGATGAAAGTAAGAAAGTAGGACTAAAGATAAATGTTAAAAAGACTAAAGTAATGTTTAATGGATTTTCTCAAAATATGAAAATAAAGATTGATTATGAAGAGTTAGAAGAAGTTAATAGATACAAATATCTTGGTCAGATTATTAATACAGATGCAAACATAATGAATGAAATTAATCATAGAATTAAACTTGATATGAGTGCTTTTGATAGAAATAACTTGATACTAAAAAGAAATATGCTTATGTATTTGAAAAAAAAAAGGTTTTTAATAAATGTGTTTTACCAGTTCTTACTTATAAATCTGAGACTTGGATACTTTTCAGACTACTCAAAAAAGTATGGAGAGATGCATGTTGGAAATAACAAGAAGAGATCAAAAATGCAATATATGGATAAGAGAACAAACAGGTGTTACTGACCTCATTGAAAAAATTAAAAGACTGAAGTGGAGTTGGGCTGGACATATTGCTAGAAGAAATGATAATAGATGGATAATTGAAATCTTAAACTGGATGCCAAGTGATTGTAAAAGACCCAGAAAGAGACCACATGTGAGATGGATGGATGAAATAGGAAAGTGTGCAGGTGTGATGTGGAGAAGAGAAACTAAAGATTGGAGAAAATGGATTGAACTTGAAGAGACCTTCATTCTTCAGTCGATTGATAATGGTTGATGATGATGAGGATTGTATTTTTATAATCTGAATTTAAACTTGGCATTTTATATATAAAAATTATTAGCTTATTTCATTTAATTCTAAATTAGTTTAAAATAATCAAACCATTTACCTTATTATCATATGGTAGTTTTGACAACAGATCATAATATAAAACAGTTTATATATTTTCTAACAAGATTAATGTATCAAAATTGCAGCAAAACTTTAAAATTAATATTTTATTTTTAGGATCATATAATAAAGTTAACAATTAATATATAATGTTAGGGATATATTATCAAGAATATCTAAATGATTTTATATAATGGTATTACTATAAATAAATTATGTATTAATAAATACATTTGCTGATATTTTATTTACTACATACATTTGAAAATTACTGTATTACTTTGAATATAAGTTGCACTGGAATATAAGATGCAGTAGGATTTTAAACCTGTAAAATTGAAAAAAAGTTATCGCTCAATTTTAAAACACACACACACACAAACATTCACACACACACACACACACATATATATATATTGTAACATAAATAAGGTTCCTCAAAGAAATATTTAAAGGAGTCCAAATATCAAGATTAAAGGTTGATCAAATTATTAATAACCAGTATTATAGCAATGTATTATAACTCAGGTATATGGAAATCACGTGAAGTGAGTACACTAGTAATTCAATAAAATATAGCTCAGGTATACAGATAGTAATCTTATCCACTTTCATTTCTTGGTTTGATGTTAAGTGCATGTTTAAACAAATATTAAGTGAATATGGTCTAGCAGGGCGCCACTAGATTATCTGAATCTAGACACGGTTATATCTGATAACCTTTCACATGTACCGGGTTTGAATCCCTTCTTGGTACTTTATTTATAATAAAATGGAAGATTTTGCTTTTTTTTGAGCCATATCACTATAAGCACTAATATTTAGGTAAAAGTAAAACATCTTTAAACCAAAGTGGAGTATATTAGACATAAATCATTTCTCAGATCTTAGCATAACAAATGTGTTTCAATAGTTTTGTAAGTTTACTAGCTCAGATTATATATAACTAATTTAGGATGGCAATTCACTCATCCTTGCATGAAATAGATGATGGGATGTGGTTATAATAATACTAAGAAATCACTAAATATTATAAAATCAATATTTATTTATGGCCTTTAAACAGTTAAACAGCTCATTAATTAAAATGTTGATGATGATGATGATGATGATAATAATAACGATAATGACAAGGGTTTCAACTACAGCTCTAGGACTAAGCCTAAACATAAAACTAAATTTTATAAAGAAATTCATAATTATTGCTTAATTTTAGCATATTTACTTATATCTTCAATAACTAATATTCAACCATTGATGATGATGAATAATCACACTTAACAAAGACTACAATTAATGAAATATATACGCCTCGTTTAATAAAACAAACTAATATTTATTACTACAGTTCTAACATATACAGAAAAATTTCTAGATAATATGAAAATTGACATGAATAATAATAATGATAATAATTGATTATATAACAATCCTCAGATTAATTTTAAGTTCTTCCCCCTTTCCCTTCAAATGTATTTGTATTAAGTTGGACGTCACATTAACCATGATTTTCACTCCATGAGAAAAGTATTTTAAGAAAAAAAATATATATTATCTGCTCATTAGCACACATACTTTTAAAAATCCAACATGTAAATAGAATGTAAAAAAAATGTTAGTAGAATTGAAAGAGCAAGTTTTAGAAAAAGTTTTAAATTATTTTCTCCCCCTCTCTTCCAAGCGCTGAAACTATACTAACTTAAAAAAATAATTTAATATTCCAATACTACTCATTATTTCACATCACTCCCAATTATATATAAAAATATTATTATGTATGTGCGTGTTTTATCCATAATAAAATATATTAAAAAAAAAATAATAATATATATTAAATAAAAAATACAAAAATTTTTTTTATATTTTTTTATACTAATAATAAAAAATAATTTTCATACATAAGTCATTTATGACTAAAGTTATTATTATAAGAATTCTTGTTTTTAATGATCGAATAGTCTTTAAAAGTTCTTTAAATAAAATAATCACTTTATTGCTAAAATGTTATAAGAGATACAAAAAAATAGATATAAAAGTCATATTAGATTTTTGTTTGTAATTTCAAGGGTTCAAACTTCTATATTTCTCACTCTATTAAATCTCTTTCTTGAGGTGTATAACTATTTAATGATATACTCTATTGAGGTTATTTGTTTAGTGGAAATTTGGAAAATTATATTAATTTTTCTTCTTCCTGTATGGAAAATAAGTTGTTTTAATTATAAATTTTCTTGAGTTTAAAATAGTTGTTGGAAAATTAATTGGACTGATGATTAATATTTATCAGTAGATTAATTCATCTTCTTTGAATAGGTGTGTTTTCTTCTATTAAAAAATCTTATTTATCTGGTGTTGAAAGGTGTAGAATATTATTTTAGAACATCTTTTCTTTCTATGTGATTTCCAGATGGTCAAATGGATATACATATAATTTTTCTACCCCATTTCTTATATTTTCAACATCAAATTTAATAGTTTAATAATCTGAAAACACAATAATCTTAATAATAACAAGAGCTTTTATATCAATTTTTAGCTACCTTAACAATCAGAGATAGACACTTGTATTTTTGGCAAAATTGGTTTTAATTAGATCTCTAATTTATTTTCAACAAAGTATTTTTCAACTAAAGTTTAATCCTTTTCAACACTTTGTTTTAAAAAAATAGACTCATTCTTATTTCCTTCTTTTTTTTTTTCTTTTAAATCAGTAACACAAATCTTTGAGCTTCCTTCTTTAGATCTAGATAAGAAATTTCAAAAATTATAGTTCTGACCCATTATAAGCTTCAAAGTGAAACAATCATTTCAAAAAAAATTACTACAAAGATCGATATCTGATTAAACAGATTTCCTCTTTTAAAAAAAATTGTACAAAAAAATAATTTAACAGATTTAATACTTCCTTTTCTTTCAATATTTAGGAAATGTAAAATTTTGTATGTAATGTACACACATCCTTCATTCTTTCAAATCATTCATAAACTAACCTTAAATAATATAATTGCTAGCTTAGTAATTATAACCCAATTATTTAATTAAATCTGTAACTTTTAAATCCACTTATAATTAAAAAAAAATAGAAGTATAGAATAAAATGTTAGATTGATCAAGATAGCTTAGTTTTAAAGAAAGTTAAAATGTTGAATATTTGAAATATAAAAAAATAAATAATTTACAACATTGCCTATATGTATGATTATAACTTTGCTTTTTAACAGAAAATTTAAATATTAAATAGTTTAAATGTGTGTATTACCTTTCTATCAAACAAAACAAGTAAAGCATGTAATTGTTGACCCATTCTTTCTCTGTTTAAAGCTTTTAGAACTGGACTTGTAGGGTTTAAACTTGGATGCCCTACAGCTTCATTTATGATTATATAAAAATTGTGATGATGATTTTGTTTGACTTTTCTACATGCACATTACTATAAATTTGGCTAGTGACCAAATTGTAATGGCAAATATAATATATATATATATATATAATATATAAAAAAAAAAATATATATATATATATATATATATATATATATATATACACACTTAAATAGGAAACTAATATAAATGTAATAAACTCACTTGATTTATTGTGAATCTTTTTCAGAAATACAGTACTTTAACTTTCTACATTTTCACTTTCAGAACTTGAATTCTCATCTTCATTATTCCTCAGGTAATCAGGCCATTTAGATTGTAGTCAAATCTTATAATAATCTTTGTCAATTTGTTTTTATGTAAAATACATTTTTCTATTAAAATCTGAATTGTTTAATAAAATAATTTATATTTTTACAAATATTTTTTGAAAAAAATTAAAAATATGTCAACTATTCTAAAATATTTGTTTTCAATTTGAAATTTAAAATAAAAACATTTGAATTGTCAACATCAGCAAAATAATGTTAAAAGATTCTAAAACATGTTTACACCTTAAAAATCAAAAGGAAGCTATTGTAACTGTCAAAATTTTGATAGATACTCTCTTGTGTAGAGAATAAGAATCAACCAATCAGCACCTTGGAAGGCTGACTCTTATTTGATTGTTGTATTGATTTGTTATTTGTAAAACTATTCTAAAAGTTATTTGGTAAAGTATTCTTGATAAAATACTGGTAAAACCAGCAAAATAATGTTAAAAGATTTTAAAATATTCATTTTCATTTTAAAAATAAAAATGAAAACATCAAAATTGTCAAACTTTTGACAAGCACTCTCTTATGTAGAAAACAATAATAAAACAATCAGTGCCTTAAAAGGCAGGGTCTTATCTCATTGTTATTGATTTGTTAGTTGTAAAACTACTCTAAAGGGTATGTAATATGGTTTTCTTGATAAAATAATGATAAATTTGGCAAAATAATGTTAAAAGATTTTAAAACATTTGTTTTTTAAAAATGAAAATATCTGAATTGTTAACAACAGCAAAATAACAAAAAAATCCTAAAACATTCATTTTTACTTTAAAAACCAAAACCAAAACATTGGAATTGTCAAAATTTTGAAAGGTGTTCTCTTGTGTAGAAAACAACAATCAAATGATCAGTGCATTGAAAGGCATGCTATTATCTCATTGTTATATATTGATTTGCTAGTTGTAAAAATATTTTATTTGGTAAACTTTTCTTGCTAAAATACTGTTAAAATTGGCAAAATAATGTTAAAAGTAGCAGTTTGAAAGAGAGTTAAAGACAAAAATATTGATTAAAAAGATTTAACATTCTATTCTACATAGGAATAAATTGCAATACTATGTGCATGTATAGCATAAAGCAAAGATCCACAGAAATAAGATGTTAAACACATGTGTTTTAAATTTAGGAAGCAAACTCTCTTTTAAGGATCCACAATTTGGAAAAAAATGTATCTTATATTCGAAGTAATATGTTAATATATAAGTATAAACAAACAACTATTAAATTATTATTTAGAGTATTTAGAGTATATGTACACACACATATAATAAATGATTTTTTGGATAAAACCGTGTGTTATTTTCTATTATATACCGATATTTCAATGAACTAGCATCCGCCATTGTCAAGGTAAATTCTTGAAAAAAGAGTTTATATTGACAATGGTGGATGCTAGCTCATTGAAATATTGGTATATAATAAAAAATAACACATGGTTTTACTCAAAAAATCATTTATCTACACCATACAACCGTGAAAACTATATATATATGTGCGTGTGTTAATATTAGATAATATTGAATCATAGCCATTAAAAAATTGTTCTAAAATATTTAATTATTTAAAATGGATATTTAAAAATATTAATTATAATATATGAAATAGCTAAATAAAAAAATAATTTCTGTACTTAAATAAAAATATAAAATACAGACATTCCTTTTTTAAATAAAAATGTAGATGCTTTTAAAATGTATTTTATGCTTTTTTAATTTATAAATTTATATACTTTTTATATTATCTTAAAACATATTGTAATATTTTTTTTTCATAAAGTTTTAAAATTATTTTAATGTCATGGAACAATTATATAGTTATAATAACTTTTATTGAGTGGATATATGAATAAATTTGATTCTTAATAGCAAAGACCATAGAATTGAGCTACATTAGAGTTGACAAAATGAAATGCCATAGAAAAAATATCTAGGGTAATGATATAAATATAACATCATCAGAAAAAAAAAAACTATTTACGTTTGATCTTAGTTTGGATGCTCTCTCTTAATCTTTGACTTGATAATTGAACCCCATAAAAGTTTATGTGCTATCGCACGTCAATTTTATTTCAACTTTTAATTGTGGATATGATGGGCTAAGTTTTAAATTTTGTTTAAAAAACATTGTCTTTTGAGAATCTAAATAATAACATTAGATAAAAAAAATCATCTCATTATGTTAAATATTAATTTAAATGTTATGATGCAATTCACAGAATATATGAAAATTTTGACAACTATTGTTTCTGTTATATAAATAAAGCATTATTGACACTATAAAAACTTTTAATGTTGAAATATTTTGTTTAAAATTAAAAATATTGCCAAAAGGGATAAATTTTTGGAACAGTGTTAAGTTGGAATATACCTGGATTTAAATACATCTATCTATAAATTACAGTACAGATCATGTGATTTTCGGAAGAATCTCAACGATTTTGAAGTGTAAATTAATATTAGTTTTGTATGTATTTATATAAAATATATGAGTAAATCATAATAATTTGGTATAGAATAAATATTATTTCCCTGTAATTATAATTTGAAAGACAATTATTGTGAATGTAAAAGCAGAATTAAACAAATAAACAGGTAGTATGATTATTGTTTTTAAAACGCATGTGTTTGTTTACTATACAAGAAAATATAGCATTACCAAAAAGAAAAGATTAAAGTAAATAACAAAATCAAAAATATTATATTTTTAATTATGATTTTAACTTATATAAATAAAAATATGTTTATTTGTTTTCTTCATTTTTATTTTTAAAAAAAAAAGGTTTTATATATAAATATTGATGAAAATATAGATTTAATAAACATTTACATTATATTTTGTGCGTGTAAATTTATAAATCTACGTCTATTTGTTATAAGAAAATAGTAAACACATTAAACATACTCATTAGAGTTTGAAAAAAAAAAAAAATTTTATTTGACAATACCTATGCTAGTTTTTGTTTTTCTTAGGTATTTTTCACAACAACTGACAGTTACATTTATAAAGCTGTAAAAAACACACATGATAGTCAAATGGTAATTTATTCAGATTAAATTATTCAACAATATTATTTTGCTATTAATTTTTTTATTATTTTGTTTTATTATGTTAAATTTAACTTTAGAGTGCTTGGACACTATTGTAAGAAAAGCTGATCATAAATGCGTTTTGAATAAAGCTTAGTTCTTTTGAGGACTACTTATGGTCTCTATTCAATGTAAGAAGATTTATATGGGTCGGTGCATATATATATATTGTACCCTTTTGTTTAGGTTAGGATGAATTATTTAGATCAATTTATTAGAAAATTTTAAATTTCAAAGCTAAGTAAGGGAATGATGTATGTAATGTGTTGAAGATCTTTTGAAAATCTAGTTAGGGCAAATAAAAATATTTACTGTATAATCTTGTGTTTATATTTTATAAAACAGTTAACTAAAGATAATTATAATATTGTATGGTTGGGAAAACTGGCCATAATAAATACTGCATTAATAAGTCTTGTAAATAAATGATTAAAGGAAATTTTAAAAGTAATAACTTAAAGTTGAATAAATAGATTATTTAATAATAATAATTATATTTAATAATTCTACTTAAAAAATCATTTAATTTAAAGTGATAATATGGGAGACAAGTGCATATTAGATTTTATAATATTAAAATAATTATTCTAAATTTTGCTATAATATTATTATATGTGATATTTTGTAAATTAAATCATTTATTTTATTTTTGGTTAAGTTAGAAGCATTTCATGTATTTTTGTAAATCACGTGGCGCTTGCGGAGTTTTTCTAGTAAAGTTGCAAAACTATTTAGAATTCTAATATAAGATTTAAAAATAGTATATTTGTTTATCCTAGAATAAAAATAATATTAGCTGTTATAAATATTAAGTTGGGTTTTTAAAAATGAATGTAATAAGTAAAAGTAGATTTTTGTTTTGTTTTAAAATAAATATGTTTAAAAGAAGGTTAAAAGTAATAATAAATATTATAATCTGATTTTAAAAGTTATTTTAAAGTGCTTGGTAGGTGTAAATATAATATGAAAATTAACTAAGAATTAAATAATATAATAAATAATAAATATTTAGTAAATTATTATTTATTTTAATTTTAACCTAGCATTGTTTTCCCAGGGTAGTAAGAAGTAAGCATTGTTTAAATTGACCAATCAGGGAAGTAAATCATTTAAGTATAAAAGAGGTCCATGAGTTTGGCAGACTATTATTACAATTACTGCTACTACCACTACTATTATGATACTAGGACTCCAAATTCTATCAATGGAGTAAGCTGTAAAAAGACAACTTAATTTGTAGTAATTTACAGTTTTAAGATTAGAAGTCCTAGTGATATTCAATTTTATTTATTTTTAAGATTTGTAAAGAAAGTGTAGTAATTTATTATTAAAAGATCATACAATATGAAGATGCGAGGCAAAAATTAAGTAATTCCTTACCTGCTAATTTATCAAACCTAATTTAACATCAAACTAAAAATGAATCAATCATCATTGAATTTAAAGTTATGGATAAAAATGTTGAGTTGTTATTTTTCTATTGTGCACATAATTTTGCCTGTTGTAATAAATGATTTTACTTTTCTATGGAGATTAATAAGTTGGACATTACGGAGATTTAAAAAAGAAAAAGTTTGCCAGAAATGGAGAATAAAAAAAGTATAAAATATTTGATTCGGAAAGTTGTTTTTAAGATAGGATAATGAATTTTTTAAAAAAAACTTTTGATGTGACAAAAAGAATTATTTAAGATGTTAAAATATTTCTTTATGAAGAAATATTGAGAATTAATTTTAAAAAATATGATTTTTAAAAAGATATAAAAAATTAAGATTATTAGCAAAATAATTTCTATTATATTGGAAAAATATTTAAAATAAGTTAGTTATTGTATGCTGGACATACAAAATATTTTTTGAAAATTATTTATGGAAATATTTAAAACTACATGATAAATGCCATGGAACACTAGTTTCGTTGTTGTATCAAGGAACACAGACCGATGTGAAATCTGAGTAAAAGCATTAAAACTTTGGAAATTTACGTCATCATAAAATATTAAAGAATATATTTAACAATTACTGTTGGAAATAAGAAGAACCATGAATTATTTATAATGCAATTGGGATATTTTACAAGTTGACTTACCTTTGCTTTATTTTTAAAAAAAGAATTGTCTTACATGTTGTTAAAGTGGAACCATTGGAGCATGCATGGTTTTTGGTGTCAAAGGAAGATGTTTTGTCAATGAATGCTGTACCAGGCGAAAAAGGACATTCTCTATAATGAACTTTGATGAAGTTTATTTCATAAATATTGTCTTAAATTTATTTTTTACTAACTTACATAATAATGCTTATAAAATAGAAATAGGGCAGGAACATATGTCATTAAATTATTTATTAACCTAGTGATGAAATTATTATTGTAAAAAAATCTTTAATAATTTTTTTTTAAAAAATAAAACTTAATATTTTTAAAGTATGATAATGTGGAATAAATGAGAATTAAATAATGTTTTATTTAGTTCGTGATCCAGAATATCCATTGAGTACTCACCAATGAAGATGTATTATTAATCGTAACAATTGTAAGAATATTGATAATTTTATAAGGCATTTTATTATTGTATTTTTAGAGTGGATGTATGAAACATGTATGAAAAACACGATGCATACACATAGTTTATAATTTATTTATTTATGTTAAAAAATATGCATACTTTTATTTATATTATAAATATATTTTAATATAAGGGAAATATAAGTATATGATTCTATTATAATTGAATTTAGTGTTTATTTTAAGTAAGGTAGTAAAGTGGTAAATCGATACTGATTGTTTATATTTTGAGTTTAAGAGTTATTAAAGAATGAAGTGATCTTTTCTTATTGATCAGTTGGATTGTTATTTATATGTGAATTTATTTATTGTTAAAAAAAATGTGGGAAGAATTTAGTGATGTAGAGTGATAGATCTCTAATGATAATAGTTTGGTAGTAAGTTAAATGAAACCGAGGTAATATTTTATGTAGGATTTATTTATATTGGAATAAGGGTAGTTAATAATAATGATTATGCAAATATAGATAACTTAGCCCTATAGCTTGTATATGTTCATGGCAGTATTTATGTGTGTTGAAGTTGAATGTTCCATAAAGCTGAATAAATAGCCTGGACATTATATTTAGTAGTAGAGATTATTAGAGAAAGAAGTCATATCTCATGTATTATACACTATTGACATGATGATTATTTGATCGAGGTATTATTGAATTAAAACTCTAGTTTATTCCATATACTTACCTGTTTATTTACTATCAAAATTTCTCAGATTGCATCATGAAGGATGGTATTTAAAATATGAAATAATGAATAAGTTTGAAGTGCAGAATTGTTATTGAAGAAAATAAAATAGATTCTATTATTTTAAGTAAAGATAGAAATAAATGCAAAGAGAACAAGAATATAGTTTGTCAGTAAAGAATTATAAAACTTTTTATATTTGGAATTGATTGTTATTTATTGCAAATGAATAAATGATAATTAAAGTGCGTTGATAAAAATGTTATTTAATTATTAAGTTTTAAAAGACTTAATTATGATGCATATTTTTACAAGTAAAGGGATAAAACTAAATCATGTTTTTGAAGAATATAAGTAATCATAAGTTTGTATAAGTTATTCTATAATAACAATACATCAGTACATACATTTTATTTGACATTAAATTAATGATTAGTAAGCAGTCTAGGTTAACTGCTATGCTATTAATTAAAGTTATTCACATTATTAATAAGTTAGGAATGACTATATGAAATAGTAAAATTATTTTGAAAAGAACTAAATAACAATAATAAATGCTATTGAACTAATAATTTATATTATACTTTTAAAACTTGCTGACTTATTGAAACTTAATGGAGATGTAATAGGATTACTTCATAACCATCAACTGCAGCAAAATGATGAGTTTTCTACAACTTATTTAGGTTTGTCTACTGTTTACAATCTTTTATATTTTAAATAAAGCATGATAGTGAAGAAAGAAATGCTATATCTATAAATTTTCAGAAAGAAATTTAAGTTTATTTACTGGTAAATGAGTTAGTAATAAAACAGTTTATAAATCTTTATTAAATATTTAATTTAATTTATAATAAATTGTTTTTTATATAAATACTTTTATGCTGACATTAATCATTTATAGTTAATCAGTTTTTAAATATTGTATTGATCACTATGTTTATTTATAAAAGCTATAATATTTTCAAAATGTTTTAAATGTAATGTTTAAAAATAGTACAGATGTGATCAATAATAGTTTTTATTTTATTTTATAGACTTCATATTTCAATACAGATTATGAAATATATAATCTGTATTTAATAATATTTATAATTTTAAATAATGAGTGTTTAAATGGTAATACACATTTCTTTTATATATATGGGATTTGACTAATGTTGTATGTATTGGCAACTGATATATTTTATGTTTAGGTTGATATTGTTGGTTAGTTCCAGTTATAAATTTTCTATGGCTTTATTTTATAATAACTTTATTTTTATAGTAAATACTTTCTTGAGAATAGGCTAACGTCATATCTTTATGTATATAACTATATGAAGAATTAATGTTTAAATATTTTACATATGAAGTTATAAGGATAGTTGTTCTTTTTATGCCATTACTTAGAACATTATAGTAGTGAGTTAATTTTATATATAACAGTCATTTCACCCATTGCTTAATCTTATAGCCCTCAGTGTTTGGTTACTGTGTTACTAGGTAGGTATTGAAATCAAGAATGGCTTGGTTTGTTTTGGAAATGTCTCAGATTATTGATCATACATGCATTAATTGATTTTGATTTATGAATTTAAATATTGGTAGCTATTAAAATGACATTATTTTATTTTTTAAAATAAATTATTTTGTTTGATAATAAATTGTTTTGTTTCTTTTATTATTGATTATTATTTGAATTATAAAATATGAAATATTGATATGTGAAATTAATAGGTGTCCAAATGTAACACATCTGGGTAAATTTATCTTTTTACTTCAAGATTTATTATTAATTAGAATAATTTCATTTTATACTTTATAGCTTCCTAACATTTTTGTATAAGTGTGACTTTGCTAGTAAACTTAAGTTCTTTCTTTGATATATTTTATATTAGTAAATAATATTAAACTACAATTTGGATATAGGAAAGACGCCTACATTTATTTTCTAGTAGCACCTTCTAATAAATGGAACTATTTATCCATATAGGTAGAGATTAAAAAATGCAAGGAAATTTTCAACTAAGTATAAAATCTTTACATACTGGACATAAACAAAACTTCATTAATAAACAACTTAGTCTAATTTTTATAGAAGAGATCATTTCTTGTTTTTTTTAGTGCTAATGCAGTAATCATGCCTAAAAGTTTATTAACAATGTTTGATTTATTGATCAAAACTAGAAATTGCATATAATATTGGGAAAATGCCATATTATATATAAATAAAATAAAATGTTATTGATTAATTGTTGCAATGAAATTGTAATAAAAATAATAAAGTATAAATGTGATAATATACTTCATAAATAATTATAATAAAACTCAAAAGTACTTTCAGTTAATTTGTTAACCTTCTTCAACTGAAATATTATCAGACATATTATTATAAGTAATAGAAATAAATTTAAGTTAATCATATAAATTGCCTATTTTATTATTAAACACATATAGATTTCTTTTCAAAACTTATTTATTCTCATTTATGTATTGATATTTTATATCAAGTATAATTTTTTTTTAAAATAGTGTTAATGAAAGTATGAAGAAATTATTGAAAATGCTGCTAGGAATGATGGTACATTAATTTTATATTGGTAAATGAAATTGTATAGGGTCAGTTCAAATTTCATTACATATTTAAATATATTTAAACTTTTCACTCCACCAAACTTTATTTAAATATATAAAAAAAAAGACAATTGAAAAAGATAAATTTTCTCTAGAAATTATATCAATGTTTAACATGGGCTATTAGAAGAATAAGACACGATGATAAAAAAAATATTTGAAACTTATTTATTAAAATAAATCAATTATATTATTATCATTGCAAAGTATTAACAATAGGAATAAAC
Source organism: Epiperipatus broadwayi (assembly GCA_028023455.1). Lineage (NCBI taxonomy): Eukaryota > Metazoa > Onychophora > Udeonychophora > Euonychophora > Peripatidae > Epiperipatus > Epiperipatus broadwayi. The sequence goes on along the minus strand of JAQFVV010006472.1, from coordinate 448,667 downwards.
AAAAATTTGAGAATAGAGTTAGAATTTGTTGACTTAAATAAAAATGAATAAAAAAATAAAGTGAAAGATATGTAAAAATTATATAATGTTAAAACTAAAATTATAAAATTTTATAGAAAGTAAAATTTTATAAGAAGTAAAAAAGCCATTTTTTTTTTTTTAGGTTTTACTTTATCTTTTCTTCAAATTGAATAGATAACTGACTTTTTCCATTAATTGTTATCAATTTTTTTGTACCATATGTTAAAAACATTATTACAATCAACATCTGCTTTTTAGTACGTATTTTATCTAAAGGATTTTTTTTGTTAAAAAAGTAGATTGACATTTATTAATTGTTTTGGTGCAGATATTATTATTATTATTATTATTATTATTATTATTGTTGTTATTGTTGTTGTTATTATTATTATTATTATTATTATTGTTGTTATTGTTGTTGTTGGTGTTGTTGTTATTATTATTATTATTATTATTATCATCATGTAGTTGTACTTTAACATTATTTAAAATAAACAGTATTATTTTTATTTTTGGGTTCCATTTTTTATCACATTATATCGCTTTTAAGAGTTCTATAATTATTTAAATATTTATAATAAATTTGTAGCTTATTTATTTGTTTGATAATTTATAAAATTAAAAATGATATCCTGTAAAATAAGAAGCATAAAAAACAATTTTGTCATTGAGACATTAAAAATTGCAATTATAAGTTCATGCTTAAAAATTTGAAGAAATAAATAATTATATTTATTTGTGTTAGTGTAAACTTAAGCAAGTAAAATAATAATAATAATAATAATAAACTTAAGCAAGTAAAATAATAATAATAATAATAATAAAAGAAGGAAATTTAAAGTAAATTGATATAATAATATTTTAAAAAGTTATGCTTTTGTGCCTAAAAAGATATTAAATTGTTTCAACTTATAGCGCTGAAAGGGTACAATTTTATTTCAAAAATGAAGCAGTAATAGCAATTATTACAAAATGTATATACAAAAAACATATATTGGACACAAAAAGATCGTCAAAGAATTAAATGAGTTTGAACGTTAGCTAGAATTTGTGATATTATGGGAACAATTAAAGGGCTTAGGTTAGATTATCTATGCAGATAGCAAGACTAGACGATAAAAGATCAGATTAGGTAATTTGGATATGAAAAATTAAAAAAAAGCGTTTTTAGAGAAAAAAATTTTTGAAATAGGTTGATGAAATTTAGAAGTTTTCTCGATCATCGTGGATTGACATAGAACTTTGAGAAGTAGGGTAGAGCTTTTGTTCCCCAGTAATATATCAATAGCTGTTGCTGATAAATGTGTGCGTGTTTATATCAAAAATTCATGCACACGTGCATCTTAATTAATTTAAAATTCTACGTGTTTTCCAACTATTTTTTATTTGTTCTTTGTTGATCGCTTGTTTTTTCTTTTTTAAAAATATTTCAAACAGATTTATCTTCCAAACAACGATTCAAATATTCTTCTTGAGCAGACGCAAACATTAATATCCCGGAATAACGTCAATGAGAATAAAATCTAGTTATGAATGGAGTCTCGTTAAAAAAGAATTTGAATGCAATTGCTATGATTTAAAGAATGACTAAAAAAATCTCTTAATAAAAATTCAGTGGTACATTATTATTATTTTATTATAAAATAATCATAATTATACAAACGACATGAAAACGGAAATTAAAATGTAACTTGATAAAAACCTTCTTTCAAAAAGAAAGTAAATTGCCTGAATTAATGAACAAATTACAATTTTATTTTTGAATTTAGTTAATATATACATACTATACATTAAAAAAAAGTTTTTATAAATATATATATTTTACATTAAAGAAATCTGATAAAATTAGTATAGAAACGTGTTATTTTAAAACTTATTATCTCGATATTTTTGTTGAATATATTAGTTATTGTAAAATGCATATATTACACCTACACACATTCACTTGTATGTGCGCGCAATAACTCAAATTAACATTAAGATTTTTAAATATTGTTTGTATTAACAAGTAAAAGTAGTGATGTATATGACCAATTTTATATTTTTTGGATTTACCGTATTGTTAGTTAATTGCTTAAGAGAACATACAAGAAATATAGTAAAGTTGTAGGCTGACCACAGCAGTTTCTATTTAACTAATGAAACTAATATAGCACCCCCCTCTTTTTAAAATTTTTTTCTTCAATTGGAAATCGATCCGCGAATCGTTATCTGAACTAAGCTAATTGGTAAGACCTTTAAATATATTATAGAGATATTTTTTTTAGAAGAATCATAAATTAACATAAAATCCAAATAACCTTCTTATCTCGGACTATTAATGGAATTTTATTTCAATGCTTTAAAGTAAGAACGATTTAAAATTAAAAAACTGACATTAATAAAACAGTTGATTTAAAATAGTGCCAGAAAATGCTAACGATTTTTATAGTGATAATAGCGTCGACTTAGAATTTTTATTTCAGGAAAACACCTTATACTCAAATATTGGTCGGTCAATGGGTATCTATTTATTTTTTGTAAATGGTACTGTAAGAATAAAAAATAATTTGTCACTTCCGATCAATTAGCAAGTCTGATGAATACTGCACCCTCCCCCTTTCATACTTATTTAGTTTTTAAAGCTTGTTTTATTATTAAAATACCTGATACTTTATTATTTGTAAGAGAAAACTATTCACTTTTACAATAAATTTATTATTGTGATTTGCATTGATGTATAAAATATACATTTATAAACAAAAAATAAAAATGATTTTATTTGTTAATATAAAAATGAATCTTTTGTATTGTTAAGCTTTAATTGCAAAATTATTCAAAATATTAAAAAAAGCTGCACTATATCTTATTTAACTGCATTTTAAATTGAAAATTTTTTTGCCTGTAAATCTACTAATCAATGGCAAAATTATTTAAGACTTATTACAGAAAATGAAATTTAATTTTTGATAAAATAAGATAAATTACTACAACTGCTATTAGTAGGTTTAAATATCCACGGTCAATGTTACAATACATTGTCTATAATAAATATAAGTTATATTGTTTTTTTATCTCTTGGCACACCTGAACTTGAAGTTAAACTTCCACGATATACTTAAATTAAGTTGATCAAAGAAAGAGTATAGTTGTTAAATATTTATTGATTTTATGGATATATAAATAATCTTATATCCTGTAATAAAAAGATAATTAAAATTCTTAAAAAACTTACATTTATTTATTTTTTAGTTTAATTAACGTTTATGAGGATACCAGCTTGATATTTTTTTATATAATTTTTGTAAAATCGAATTTTGGACTGGCATACTCTTAAATATTCTTCCAAGGATTGTAACATGAGACTTCTCACCAAATCCAAAAACATTATGTCAAATATAGGTGCAGAAAAATACTTTTAAAAATTTATATACAATAAATTCTAAAGTTTGTAAAATTTGTTCAATGAGATATTTTTATCCAGTTTACACCTTTTCATTAGTTCAAACATGTCTATTGCATTTTCTCATTTTTTTCTTTCCAGTGCAGTAACTTTTTTTGTGAAAGCATTAATTTTCTCTGAAGGTGTGAGAATATGTTCATGATTTTCCTGCATATTCTTATTAAGAGTATTCAAACCCTGAAATAAATTTACAAGAAATCCAATCACAAAATAAATAGCCTTGCATTTTTTTTTAAAAAGATTAGTGCTTCTCTTAATTCATAAAGTCTTGATAGAATTATGCATTTCTATATTGTAATGGATGTTTAAGACACCATTACAAAAATTATACTTTTATAGGGGTAAAGAAAATAAAATGGATTTTTATTTAAGATTTCATTTGTAAAACTTGATTAAAAGTTTTTTTAATGCTTGTACTAATATATGTGTATGTGCGTGGGAATTATATTTTAATACCGCAGTTATATTTGGTTTTTAATTTTGATTTTAAAAAAAAAAAAGAAAACTAAGATTACTTTTTTGTTAAATTTATGTAAAAGTAAAGTGTACAAATAGATTGCTTTTTAGATTTGGGGATTTAGATTGATAAGGCTAATTAAAAAAAAAAAAGAAAACAAAAAGAAAATAATTTTTCATTAGTTAATTCCTAGATCTGTAAAGGGCAATTTATTTCGTTAATTAGATAACTATTGTTATTTACATCGAGAATTTTTAAATTTTAATTAAAAAAGAAAAAGTTTGGTAATTGGTTTAAGAGATATGATTCAGATATAACAGGCTGAATCAGGCCATTGGTTTATCTTGGACTAGCTTTCAATACTTGCATCAGCTAGAATACTTGCACTAGCGCAAAGAGACTGACACCAACTCTGACAGGAGAATTGCACGATTCCTGCCAAAATACTTGGAAAGAACGATTCCTGCATATTCTGAAAGCTGATCCAGTAATTATTCTACTGAGAATGAACATTAAACCTACAGCGAGAATATTTTCTTTACCATGATGTGCTAAGCTTCTCGCCAGGACAGGTTCGGACGTCCTGTGTCTCCATTAACTGCCTACAATGCCATAAGAACCGGCTCCAAAGAAACGACTAACCAACTCGCCCAAGCCTACCGTCAGTGAATTCCGAGCAACAGACTATACTTAAGAAGTCTAGTGCACTAGCATTTAAATAAATTATAAAGCTAACTTACAGTTTTGCAATTTAAATAATATTGTCTTATATGTGTTTCCCTTTTTGAAAAAAAAATATAAATGTTTTTCAAGTTGTATCTTATGTAATTCGATTTCTGTGTGCTTGATTTTTTTTTCTTAACGAGTGCTAGTTTCAAACCTATTACTGTCTGTCCTATTTAAGTCTTAGTAAGTAAGATAGTAGTTTATTTTAATCTCACATTCCTTTTATTATAGAAAGCAGTCTGGATATTACAGACTATTTTATTTGACTTCTGGCTAGTGACCCATTTTATCATTAGTTCTACTTATGTCGTGAAACTTTATTTATAATAGACTACTAAGAAATATAATAGTTCTTAGTTTTATTTCTTCAAGCTTCCAATTCGTTTATTAGGGGCACGTACGATCATTTTAACCCTCTCAATAGGTAGATCGTGAGCTCCTAGCCTGTCTCACTCAGAGGGAGGTCAATCGATTGAAAGTAATAACTTTCAACACTCTTTTTATTATTATTAATGTTTTGGAAGCTACCTTCGTATTTCTTAGCCTATTAAGAAATATAATAGTTGTTAGTTTTATTTCTTCAAGCTTCCAATTCGTTTATTAGGGGCATGTACAATTGTTTTAACCTCTCAAAAGGTAGATCGTGAGCTCCTAGCCTGTCTCACTCAGAGGGAGGTCAATCGATTGAAAGTAATAACTTTCAACACCCTTTTTATTATTATTAATGTTTTGGAAGCTACCTTCACATTTCTTCTGTTTCAACATAAATCTCTTTTCCTAACTATGGGTTATAAGCAGGAAGCTAACCTCCCTTGTCTGACGTGAGATCACTGTATACTTACTAATACTTCTGCTACTGCCAGTATTTTGCACTCTTTCACGCACAGGAAATCGCTCTCAAAGCCATATAAATATTTTAGTTCAATTTTGACGAAAGTACGTGTAGTACATATTTTAAATGTGCTTTAAAGATTATTATTTAGATTTATGTTTATTTAATCATACTTTTAATAAAATTATTTATTTATTCATTTACTTAGTTGATTTTGTTTTCTGTTGCTACCTTTCCAACTCACCGAACAAAACATAGATCTCATTTGTTTGATTGAGCTAGTCCAGCACATTCGATTCGCATATCCTGTAACCCCTTAAAAATAAATGTCTAGTTCCAAATTTCAGACTAGTGGCGCCCTGGCGGTCAGTTTATGTGAGTCTAAAGCTTTTGTCCAGTATAATATGCAATAAAAGTTGAATATAAAAAGCATCCAATGAGGAAAATAATTCTGCAAATAATCTTGATTGCAATGGCCTGCTTTTATATAATTAATAATTTAAATAGTGTCATTTATTCTGGCACAAATAATTTTGATATTATATAAAAACCAATAAAAAATAATTTTTGGATTCTTTTTTTTGCTGATAAAAAAATCCTTTTACACTTCTGGACATAGACAGCAAACCATCATACAAATACTTATGCAGAAATCTCAGGACAAGACAAGTAGTTATCAATAAAATAAAAAATATCTTGACCTTTGTTGTTGTTTGGAGTAATTGACAAAATAAAAACTATCCTAAGATTAGTGAAAGATTTATTATTTTTGCATTTAGTTAGAGTGAATATGAATCCAAACATTCCAGCTCCCTTTATATATCCACTCCATCTTATATGACCAATACATATGACCACATATATGCAAAAAAGATAAATGATCCTCAATATACATATTTAATGCTGTATCACCCATCAGTTGATCCAGATCATCTCCCTCTAGTTTTGCATATAACAAATATATTGGAGATCATTTATCCTTTTCACATGTATGTAGTCATGTGTATTGGTTGTATAAGATGGAGTGGATGACTAAAAGAATATCTGGATTCAAATCACCTCTAATTATATCTAGCTTAAAAGTATATATAATATACTTGTATTTGAATATTTTTGTATTTATAAAACTAATAAGATATCATGTGATCCCTACTTACATCATCCTGTTAAGCAAAAATTCTTTCTCTCACCATACTTTTGTCACCTAATATAAGCAAAAATTGTGATGAGAAAAAAATTTGCTATTGAGGAGAATAATATAAGTAGAAGACATGCTATATGTTATTGGTTTTATACCAATCCTAGTCAAGCAATAAAGATGACTATAGTTATGAAAAAACTAAATTCATCATAATACATGGATACTGAATTGGTTTCAGATCTATATAACTATACAAGTAATTTAGTTTGGATTGAAAACATTAACTTGTAAACTAGGCTAGTATAATGATAATAAAACAAAGATAGAAAAGGTAGCTGGTAAAAAGATGCATTAGAGCCAAAAGACCTAGGTGCACTGCTCCCAGATCCAAAATAACTTCACTGATGAAAGTCATGAGTTAGAAACTAATCTAATGATACTGCATGGTGACATCATTGAATAGGATTTAATAAGCACTGCCATATGGCATCTGTTAATTACTAAAACATACACTAAGTGGCAAAAAATGTGGTGACAAAAAAGAACAATGTATTTTAATGAACATGAACCCATTAATAAACAAAAACCAAAATGGTATGAGTTGTAAGTTTAAAATTGTACATAAAACCCAAAGATTTTTCAATAGCCTTTTGCAGAATAGTGAAGAAAGCAACACCCATCAGATTTTCTAATTAATAGCTGATGAAAGTTACATTTTTCCATTTCTTTTTTACTCTCTAACTATAAATATCTAGTCATCCAAATTCTGATCAATTTTTGATGGTTAGATAAAAAAATTTTACATCTAAAAAAGAATCTGATGGCAGCAAGGAGAATAAAGTTCAGTCAAGTAAAATGATATATATATATATTGTAACGATCCGGAGAATAAGACTTAACGTAAACTGCACTACAGGGCGCCATCTAGGCATTTGAACCTAGAAAAATTTATAAAGTAGGCAGATACGTCAGTCAAAAAAAAAAAAAAATTTTTTTTTTTTTTTTAAATTTTGCATCCGGTCGTTAGCCCATGTCACTAGCTCAGTGGAATAAATTAAAAAAAAAATTACACGTGAGTTTCAAAGATGTTTTTACATCACGATTTTATTTATCTTTAATACATATAAATATATTAAATTTAAGCGTAAACAGATAATATAATAACGTGAAAGCTAAACACCTTCAAACAGATACGCTTTAAAAATGCTTAAGTGACAGCCAATCAGATGGAATAATGGCATCACATGGGACTCCAAATTCTAAAACACAAGCCAGAACTATTAGAAAAAGATGGATCCATCTTAATCTATGCCTCAATTATATTTAATTATATTATCTTTAATACGAATGTCTTCAATAATAGTCATATTATTATTTGTAATAAAATTTAATGACTTAAATAATACCATTTGCTATTATTTTAAGTATATAATTTTTATTTATGAAGTCATAAGTGCTTGATTAAACAATAGAGCTTAATAATGGTTAAAGCGATTGATTGTTTTAGAAAAACTATTGTACAATTTTTATTTTATTTGTCAGCACATTGATTGATATTTAACTAAATTAATAATTGTTTGTGGATTCAATAGTTTGGGAGAACTATTTAATAATAACCATCACTTATGAGAACAAGTTTTTGAAAAGTTTGTCTTTATTAATATTTAGTCTTAAAGTTTATAAGCAATTTTAAATCCTGAAAAATTTTAAAGAATATTTTGAGATATTTTCTATTCTTTTTAATTTGGTGTCTCCAGTCATTGATGATAGAAGACAATTCTAAAACCTTATGAACGTTTCATCTAGCATCTCTTTGTTGTAGCTGAAAAAGTGGGTTTGATGATTTTACAAACGTATATCCGTTGTTTAATTACTGATTAGTTATTCTATCTTAAATTATTTCATAAGTTGTTTTTTTTTAATTTCTTTTTCCATTCTATATTTCTCTTCTGGAGTTAGGAAAAATATATTCATTTACAGTGACTACTAATAAACAAGTGAACAATAAACTATCGTTTGATCTTATTGTATATTTCTTTATTTTCTTTCAATTATCACTTAGAGCATTGCGTGTCGTTTTAATAAAATCTTTCTAGTTGAATTCTTTTCATTTTAATATTAAAATAGTGAGCAGAGTTTGGCTGAATTTTTATATCTGTTTTTATTTTATTCCAACTAGAGTATTCAATCCATATGCCATTAACAAGTTAGACCTGGGAAAGCAGATAAGAATCAATTAATGCTTTGTTAAAATAATGTGTAATTAAAAAAAATGAAAAAATAATGAAAAACTGGTGTGAGTAACGACTGCTTTAATAGTTTTACAAACATTCACTTTTTATACCATCAGCATTTATTCTTATTAAGTAAAAAGTAAATTAAATGGAACTAAAAATCACTTGAAAGTAATTTCAGCTGGCTGATATTTTTCGGAGCAGATTAAGATTCCTTTCAGTAGCATGGAAATATATTTTTATAGAAGTAAACTTTAAAACCTATTAATATGCTAATATTCCATCTAAAATGAACAGGAAAGGAGTAGTATCATATTTTCTGCTTACAAAAAGCTGAGATAATTTGATAATAGTGTTATTGCTATACAAATAATACGATATCTTTATTAGTGACAGTTTATTATTTTTTTGCCTACTGAGCAATATATTTTCAAATTGATGATATCAGGGTTATTGCTTTATATAAATATTGAACTTAGAAATGTGTGATTTTTATTAAGAGTCAAAGAAAAAGCAGTTGTGATGCAATACACTGTGACTTCTTATTTGGAGTCAGGAATCTCTCAGCCACTATGCCCGGAGAAACATGTTAGTCACTTTAACATCTCTTTCCATTCCCCACCTTACATTTCGCCCATATGCATCTCTATCCTGCTCCATCCCATTTCCATAACATTAATCTTTGTCAACTTCATGGCCTTTATATCTAAATCCCCTTATCTTTTGCCAAACCCAGCATAAAAACCAAGAACCCACTTTCTGTATAATCACTTTGTTTATATTTATTCTTTCACAACTTCATTATTTGTACCCTTTCTGTTTCATGGCCTTTATATCTAAATCCCCTTATCTTTTGCCAAACCCAGCATAAAAACCAAGAACCCACTTTCTGTATAATCACTTTGTTTATATTTATTCTTTCACAACTTCATTATTTGTACCCTTTCTGTTTGCAGACATTTACATTCAATTAACAGAGGCCTAATATTTTCTATGCCTTCTTTACACAACTTTCAGACCAAATCACCCATATTTTTAAATTTATGTGTATATTCCTTTGTTGCTAAAGATCATGTTCGGGCCTTAAACAGTAAACTATTTTCCTTGCTATTATCATAAATTAACTTGCTCCCAATATTCTGTTTACTTCTATATATATTTGAACTTTTTTTACTTTCCATACTAGTTCTCTATCTCTCCTACTCCCTATTCCTTATTAATGCAGATACTTTTCTATCCCATTCCTATCCCATTCCTTGCCACTATAACACTCAACAATTCTTCTAATACAAACATCTTATCCTTTTTATAAGTATATTGACATAAATTATTTATCCAAATCTTCTGCACACTGTACCAACTTTTTTGCCTTCCTTTTATTCATAACCTGATTAAATACTATTTTGGCTATTCTCTTATTATTCATAAAGTGCATTCCACCAAACATTTTCATTTTGCTTTTTGTATCTCTCATATAACAACTTGATTATTCCATTTCTTTGAATTGACACTTTTGCTGTCCATTCATTTGCATCTAATGCATGTTTTTCTACTCTTTGTACTTTTTAAAGTTATCTAACACTCCTTTACTAACACAACACATCATTACCATATGTTAACCCTACTAATGCCACTCCCTTCCATACAATTTTAGCTACATCATATTTATTATATGAAAACATTATTTTTTTTATCAGTTCCTTTTTTTCTTTGCTTCATTTATCAATTTTTCTTCCCTTCAGTTAAGCAATTTCTCTGATTACTTAAGATGATTCCCAAATAGATATACCTGTTCACCACACTTAACTTTATATCTTCCAATAAAAATTTTTTGTCTTCTCTTTCCTCAGTATTAATCATTATTACTTTTTATTTTTCTTCACTAAATTTAATCCTCATCTCTTTACCCACCCTTTCACATGTCCTCAGCATAACTTCCATATTTTCCCTTTTTTCTGTGCACAAGAATACATCATCTGCAAACAAAAGACATGGTAATGTATATATTCCCTTGCCACCTAGTAATGGTATCTCTATCCCTCTTTTTAGTCTTTCTATTGCTCTCTACATATCTCTCAAGTACAATAAAAACAAAATAGGTGACACAGGAGCATCCTTGAGTATTAGTCACACCCCATTTTTTACTTTAACTGATTCTGTATTTCATAATTGATGTGTATAGCAATTATTTTTATACAATCTCTTCAATAAGAACCACTAAACCTCCATCCATTTCCAAATTTACTAAATTTACCCATTATTTTGCTTTACTCTATCATATACCTTCTCTACATCTATAAAAACAATATATAACTGTATATCTGTATTTCTACTCATATCTATAAATTATGTAACTACAAATATATATCCCTATCTGATTGAAAACTTCATTGCATTTCTCCCACTATATTATTTTCTTCCATTCATTTTGTGATCCTTCCAGCCATAATATATGTGAAAACTATATAACACTGATGTTACCACTATTAGCTTATAATTGCTTAACTTTCTATGATCCTTAGCCTTTCCTTTAAATAATAGCCTTACTCTTGTATTATTCCAACTATCCAGAAAATCTCTCTTCTGTGTTATCATATTAAAACATGATAATAAGTTTAATTTTGACCTATGTTCTAAATTAATTGCCATCTCTGCTGTCCATTATTTTAAACCTCCTGCCTTTCCACTTTTCAATTTCTTCCCTGCCTCATTCAGGTCATTTTCTGTAAACCTAATATTTCCATTACTATATGATTTTATGTTTGCTTTCACTCTGTCCTTCATATTTAAAATCTTTTCTATATCTATTTGATATTGTCTTTAATTCTTCTTGAGAGCTATAGTATTTATCTCTCATCATCTAGTAATATTATTTTTCTCTCCCCTACATTTCTTCATTTAATGTATTTCCAACATTTTTTACTCCCATCTGTTTCACTTTTATTAATATCCTTCAACTATTTACTATTTAATTTCATTCTCTATAATTATCTATTTTAGCCAACTTCTTTTTTTTAAAGTTTTTCCATTTAATATTAACATATCTTTCACTTTCTTTGTTCTTAATAGCACACTCATATTCTCTGCATGATTTTACCCTCTTTTACACACTTACTAACTCTCACTTTTCTATTACTTTTATTTTTTTGAATATTCTCACCTAAAATCCTATTCTCCACTTTTTATACTTCATCGCATCAGTTATTATATACATCAACTATTAATTCTTCCATGATTTCTTTAACTCTTATTTTATATTCTTCTAACTTATTCTTATCATTCATTCTTCATCCTCATCTTTCACTATCCTTTTTACTTTTTTAAGTATCATAGCATTGGCCGGGACGTGAACCCACAACCCGGGCAACTGCCTGCAAGTGCAAGGCAGTCGTGCTGACCTCTTGACCACCAATGCAAGACTATCCTTTTTGCTATTTTCTATCACATTACTAACCATTTCTATTATAAAAAAATTATGATCATGATTACATACTTTCTCTTCATTATCAAACACTTTAATTTTCTGTATTTTATTCATTCCATCTTCCTCTACTAATACATAATCTATTGTATGAAATATATCTAGATCATGTATAATGTCCCACATAAATATTATAAATTCCACAATTCTCAAATTCACTCTTTGACAAAAATTCTTCAAAAGTTGTCCAGTCTTGTTATCTATACCATCAATTTCTTCAATATGCCCATCCATATTCCCTGTAAACATTATTCTATATTGCTTTTTTAAAACTCTGTATATCCTTAACTAGGCAATCATATATGATACTCTTCCACTCCATTATTATTTGACTTTTATCAGTGGCTATATATACTATAGTCACCATCCATTCTTGTTTTTCTAAAACTTATTTCAAACGACAAATGTTCTTGACATTTAACAGTATTTAAATATTTTTTTGACATAATTCCTATACCACCATCCCTTTTTCTTTTCTATTTATACCCTGGCATAACAAGTCTTACCGTATAGATTATTATTCTCTTAAATGTGCTTTCACTACTGCTAGTACCCCAAGATCTTTATTTTTAACTGCTTTGTTTAATTCCAGCCACTTTTTTGGTTGTGTACCACCTTGCATATTCAAATATCAAATTTTAACAATTTCTTCTTTCCTAACTATTCTTTTATAAATTGTTTTGATTCTTTCTTCTCCATTACATTTATAAATAACTTGCTTACTATTAATTTTACAGATCCATTCTCTCTCTACATCTACATTTATTTCTAAATCAACTACTCTTTGTTTATTAATTACGTCCCATTCATTCTTCTTTTTTCTGATAACACTGCATCTTAAAACCCCGCCCTCTTTATAAAATTCCCAAATTATATTCTTTACAAATTAAATTCCCTAAAACTTCACTTCCTTATTTAGCTAAATGCAATCCATCTTTACTATATAACTCCCTCCTAATAATAAAAAATCCTTAACTTAAATATTAAACTCATAATAAAAAATCCCATACACATCCACAAATATAACATCAATTCTCTCATACAATTTTTTTAATCTCTCATTTATAGAAAATGCCCAATCTAACATATACCTATTGTCAAATTTTGGTAATAATCCAATTATTCCTACTCTTTCTTTAATATTACTTAAATTATTAATTAATTCTATGTACACATTCATTACTCTCTCTGATAGCTCTGACAAATTATTTATCCCTACCATAACATAAATATCTTTATTCCCTTGTGCTTTTTTACTTTATCTGTTACATCCCTAATTTTAGCTCCAGACAGACATATTATTACATACCTATTTTTATTTTCACATGCAATTATATCTCCACACTCTCTAATTAGCAAATTTGTCAATACTGTCCATAATTTACTTCCCCTACTTCATCTTTAACATTCTCTTCCACCTTCATAATTTCCTTATCTACTTCTTGCTTATCATTCCTATTCAATAATTCCTTTATCTGCTCACCTTTCATCTCTAATGATTTTAATTTTGCTTCTACATCCTTTACCTCTTCCTCTTACTTATTCTTTGGAAAACCAACTCCATTGCACTACTTATATTTTCATCCATATCTCTTGAACACTCCACTAAAACATACTGTATCCTATCTTCCTCAACTACATTTTGCTACATTTTCCTGCCTTTCTCTTTAAAATATCTACATTTAGAAACCAATTTTCATCTTTTTTATCACATTTACACACTGTCTACATAACCATAAACCTGTCACATCCTTCCTAGTCTTATTTAAGCATTTTAAACAATAAACCTCATCACATACAGTACATTCTACCATGGCACACCTAATTTCTTTCTGACTATCATATATACACTGTGGGATACAAATTCAATCCACATTCTTTATTTTTCAAGTCCCCTACTCTATATTTAACTTTACACTTCCTCTTCTACTCTTCAATCCCCTTTAAACAAAAGGAAAAAAAAACCCTTTATTTTCTTTCAATGGTGATTGATAAACACGTTTCTCAACCTTAGGCCTCAAAACGTTATCTTTTTTCTCAAATAAATCACTTTTTTTCTTAAATTAAAAAATTCTTTAGTATCAAAATTACTAAAACCAATTAATCATATGTACAACTTAGTAACAATGCCTCCTTACATTAACACCTCCACAACAAAATTTTTTTACTTCTATATTTAAAATGGCATAACAAAACACTTTCCAAATGTTATCAATATTATTCCTGATCTTTCCATCCAATAAAATCTATTTCTCTTGACTCCAATTTTCTCTCCACATTCATACAGTACACTTGTTGGTTAAGATTTGCAAAAATATATATAAACTTTAACTTATCTTGTGAAACAAAACAGCCACCTCAACACAGCAAGTCATTCAACTTCTTTCCGTACAGTAGTGTCTTAGTAATCAATGAATTCTAAAAGGTTGATACATCAAAATACCTATCTAATATCTATTCATCCAATATACTCAGAGTAGTTGCTAGCTTGTGGCTTTCATCAAACTTTGGTTACCATGAATGATGATGATCAATGCATTCTTTTATAGAAAACTCTGTGTAGTTAAATACTTGCTTTTTTAAAATTATTGTTTTCCAAGAGATTATTTTTAGATCTTCCCTTGTCTCTTTTTCTTTCTCAAATGCTTCATCTTGCCCTTTCTTTTTTTCTGTGAATGTATTATCTAAAAATTTCTGAATATGCCAAATTTATTATTTTCAGCTATTAAAAAGTTTTATAACTCTTTTTTAAATTAGTGTACACATTTCATATTTGTTATAAGTATAAATATATAAACAATCCATCATTTAAATCATTCCTTTTTTTTGTCCCAATCCAAATTTTTCATAGAATTTATTTTTCCATTTAATGAAGTATCCATGTACTTTGTTTTTTAACTTAGCACTATAAATAGATCCTATTTTTTAACCTTCACTCAAACTATCTTCATTAATTGTTAATAACTTAGATACTTTTACATTGAGTTTCATATTTTCTCCTATCTAATAATTTTTAATGTACAAATTTTACAGCTTATCAAATATATAATGCAGAGAATATCTGCCTATTCATGGAACAAACAAATCTGCATCTAGTCGGATAATTCACAAACTAAATACTCAAATAATTATTTAAATGAACATGTAAATAACTTTATATTAATACTAATCTATTTTACCTGATAAAATAAATGTTCATTTAAGTGATTCTTCTGGAACCTACCATCTGAATTATCTTAGTAACTATTGGAATTATTTGATCTGGTAGTAGATTTTATCTATCTCTTTAAAGACTTCATTTATTACATTATTTAAAAAAATTGTTTCATCATTTAAAAAAAAAGTCATACAATTTTTTAGGGGACATCTTCAATTTTTTATTTAATTATTTTTAAACTCAACTTCCAGTTGTCTTAAAAGAAAATAAATAATAAGAGTTGTTTTCAATTTTTAACCCAGGTTTCATTTGACTTTCACAGATTTTATAATCCCACTTGATATTTATAAAAAGAATTATAGGAAAATCTTTTAGTTAACTTTATTTACCTCAAATCTTCAAATCTGTTCTGACATTTTCATTTTTTCCACAACTTCTTTTTAGCTATCTTATCAGAGATATTTTTTATGCATAAGAATGCAATAATTGTTTTTTTAGAAATAAAATACAAAAACCAAAAGCTTATCTCTAAACTTCATTGTATTTAGTTGAAAAGTATTGAATTAGTATGCATTTCTATTCAAGTTCTTGAACCAAGAATTAACTCTATCATTACTGTATATATAAATGATTTCATTAAAACTAGCCAACACTTACAATCCCAATATCAATAACAATCAACAATCTCAAACTGTTGTCAAGGCAACCTTCTTTTAACAACTTACATAAACACTAAAGATTGCAATTTGATCCATGGGAATTATCATTACTGAAGCTCAAAGTTCATGAATAATAGCCTGGCTCTATCATTTCCTATGCTCAAATTTCTTATAAAGTGTCGAGCAAACAACTATTCAATTATATATATGGTTGTAGAAAAGAGTTTATAATTAAATGAAATAAATCGTTTAATTCTTCTTTGACATCTCAAATAAATTGAACTGGGAAATTTTCTAATGACCATCTTCTCTTGTTGTCTTAGTTATTATTATTATGTGATTAGTTATATAGTGAATGAACATAGATAGGTGGCGTGAGTTTACTGTTTTTTTCTATTTCTGAATTTAAAATCAAGAAACGCCTTAGATTGTCTTCTCAGTTCTGTGATCATTCTTAACTGAAATATCAATTAATTTTTCTTGGAGACAAAATAAATATAGTAAATGATTTTTTTCTTATACTTACAATCGTGACTACAACTGCACATATTTTTCATGTAAAGAAAGACTGCACAATTGGAATTTCTGTTTAATATTAAATACGTTATTGTAGGACGTGTTGTTAAAACAAAAGGTGAAAAACAAGTAATTTGAAAAGTGGATGGCATATATAGAGTAGTTTTAGGTATAAATAAAAAATGGAAAAACAATATTATGAGATTTATGGTATATTAGGTAGAGTGGGAAGATTAGTTATTTAAATTAATGGTAAATAACAAGTGAAGATAATTCAAATTAATGAGTTCTCATTGTGGATTTTTAAGTGGATGTTCAAATTGTTTTTAATTAGTCCGAACACTTAAAAATTGTCATGCAAAACTTTATAAAATTGGTAAAAGACGTAAAAATAAAAGTGTTATGGGCAATTTGGATATGATGACAAAAATGAGAAAGGACACAGATAGCCATTGTAAAAAAAGAACTATATTATGAATTTTTATTTGGAAAAATTGCCAAACGAAAATAGACATGAAAGAAGGCAAATGATGGTATATCAAAATTGGATTATATTTCGATTAACATATTTCAAGATTTCAATTTTTTAGTAGATTCAACACAGAAATGATTATAAAATGGTGATAGTTAAGATAGTGTTAATGAAAATAAAATAATATTAATAGTTGATATTTTTAACCTACAGAAATGCCTCACTGAATTTACAATAGAGCTTGCAAATCATTTTAAAATATTAATGCCATTGAAAATAGTTTAGGTTTGACTTAAACCAATTAGAAGATAATAGATACTCTATTAAGACCTGCAAAAAAGATAGATAGTATAAACATATAATTTTACCAATAAATTTTTTAATGAAGAAAAGGAGGAATATGAAAACCTTTTAAATGATTCATTAAGAAAATTGAATATTTAGAGTTGTGTAAAATGGTAGAAAAAATGTTAATAATGATATAAAAGTTATAATTATGAATTAGCAAGGAAAACTATAGAAGGGAATAAAAGTCTTAAAAGAGTAAAACAACATCTTGTATTAAAGGGAAAGTTATTTTAGCATTAAGAAAAAAAGATGGAACTATCTTTTAGAGTTCTACAAAGAATTATATAGTAATAAAGAACAAAGAATGTAACCAATACAATTACTAATCTTCTGAATTTTAAATGAAGAACTGGGATATGCAATTAAATCTATGAAAAAAGTAAAAACTCCAGGAATTAATGAAATTATTATGCTATTTCAATGGAAGTGGATGAAAAAAAAAGGCATACAAAATGTCTAGATGATAAAGATGTTCTAGTTAATTGAAAAATGCAATAGTAATATTGATATAAAAATAAGTTATTAAAATTATTTTTTTATCAGACAGTTCTATATAATCTTTATCAAAACAATTACAACTCTCCTTGCATTTTAATCAATCAAAAAAAAACAAGCTGGATGTAAAAGTGTTTTACTGTAGTAGATCATATCCAAATATGAATAAAGTTATAGAAAAAACTGATGAATATTTGTTGTCATTATGCTTTGGAATTACAGAGAGTGAAATGGCATTCCATAGTGATTAAACCCTTGAATCATCATGACATTGAGTGACATATCATATTCTAAAGAACATTTTTAAGAATGCTGTTGTAAAGATTAGTTTACAATAGTGTTATGCTGCACAACAGAAAAAGTTCATATCTCCAAAATTTTTTACAGCAGTTTTATATAAAGTATTTTTAGGACTAATGAAAAGTTAAAGGAATAAAAGTGAGGGAAGAGCATTTTGCAAATGATATGTTTGTATTTGCAAATAAAGCTTACAGTTTCTGAAAATATTGCGATAGACAGATGACAATTAGGAAATAGAAGATAAATGCTAAAGAGATTAATGTTCAATGGATTTTGTCTGAAGAAGTATTGATAATCAAAATTTAGATGAAGATAACAATTGCATTTATCTTAAACATATTATTATTAACACAGAAATATAATAAAATTATTCACAGAAATTAAACTAGGATGGGTTATTTTTTCTAGAAATAATTTTAGTATTAAAAGGAAATACACTTATACATTTGAAAATGTAAGATTTATAATGTATGTGTTTTGTCACTACTTACTTATGAGTCTGAGACATACACTTATTAGAAAAACAATGTAGATACTTTAGACCAGTCAATGAGTATAGAGAGATATAAAGTAGGAGTAACAACTAAAATTAAATACATACATAAAAGAACAAGCAGGCACACTAACCTCATTGAAAGAATTAAGAGTCTGAAATGAAACTGGTATAGATATATTGTTAAAACAGATAATAAATGATCAGTTAAAGATTTAAAATGGATATCAAAAATTGTAAAAACTTTAGAAAGAAATCACATGTGGAATGGATAGATGAAATAAAGAAGTTTTCTTGTATCTCAAAAGAAAAAAAATGAATAGGGATTAAAGAAACCAGATTAAATTTGAAAGATCAGTGAGTTGATAATGGTTGAAAATAAAAAGGTTGCTTTAACAACAGATTGAAATTGTTGATTATTATTGATAGTTGGGTGTCTAAAAGTTGACTGATTTTAATGATATCATCATCATCATCATCAACCATTATCAATCCACTGCAGAATGAAGGTCTCTCCAAGTTTAATCCATCTTCTCTGATCTTTAGCCTCTCTTCTCCACATCACTTCTGCATAATTTCTTATTTCATCCATCCATCTCACAGGTGGGCTCTTTCTGGGTCTTTTACAATCTCTTGGAATACAGTTTAAGATTTCAATTGTCCATATGTTATCATCTCTTCTGAGGTCAGTAACACCTGTTTGTTCTCTTACCCTTACATTGTGTTTTTGATCTCTTCTTGTTACTCCCAACATGTATCTCTCCATACTTCTTTGAGGGGTCTGGAGTATATATATATATATATATATATATATATATATATATATATATATATATATATATATATATATATTATTATTTTTATATATATATATATATCTATAATTAGTTAAATTCCTAAAATTTTTCCTTTACTTTTGTATAGTAATCTAATTTTTATACTCTTGTTATTTCTGAAATCATTATTATACATACTTCTATTAATTTTATTAAAACAGGCAAAACTCATTATACATATTGCCACCCATCATGTGATGTTTATTCTATTAATTTTATTCTTTTTTATATTACATTCTGTTTAAGTTTGAGCCTATTAGACTAACTATATTGTGTTAACTTTTCTATTAATTTACGGTTTACTATCCAACTTTTTATTAATCAAGAATTTTATTTCAAACTCACTAGTGTTAACCCACCTTTATTTTCCATTTTCTGCATTTATTAGTGTAATTGATTATTCTACTTTTCTTTTACTCCTAGTATATCACTAAAATCTTTCAGAAGCTTTTTACATGTACTGGCATTTTTTTCAGTAATTCTTTTACTTCAACTTATTTTCATCTTTATTTCATTTTTATAAACATTTTTTTTTACTTTAATAGCTATGTAATTAAACATTAGCTTTCTTTTAATTTTTTTAAATATATACTTTGCTTCTTCTTCCCTACATGTGAAATTTTCTTCAACCATGAAACAAGCTCACAACAACATATTTTTTAAGTAATTTACTTTCTAAATCAACTCAATGAAATTATGCTTTTGCAAATAATAGATCCAATAGCCGCACAAGCAGAACGTTAAAACATACCAATTGGTCGAATGATTTTTCCATCATAATTTTAGAATCTTATACAAATGAAATTTTCCAAATAGTTATAACTTGTTAGCAACAGCACATAATCACATTTCACGATGATGATCATCCAAATTAAATATTGGTGATGATGTTTCTTACATCATTGGCAGATAAAGGTGAGTTTTTTTTAAAATATGTATTACTAAACCTTCTTTCCAGATATTCTTAAATGGTGGGGAAATTTTTTTGCTTCATTTTTCAAATTGGTCAGAATAGTGTAATTTTCAAGAAAATGTAAATTCAGTAGTAAAATAAATGGAAATTTTTATTTTAAATTCATATTTACTAATTAATTGGATTGAAAGTCAAAAATTTGTAAAAAAGTATTTGCATTAAAATAAGCACGTTATTCTGTAACGACGTTATTCATACAAAAAATAAATAAATAAAAACTATGTCATATTAGATACAAATTTATGAGAATGATTTACGAACTAGCGTCTTTCATTTTAAATATCGTCAATATTAATCATCCTAATAGAATTTAATATCTTAACATATTAATCTTATTATTAAAAAAGTCATATGACTTTCTTTTATGAAGTCATAAGTATTTCATGAAACAATATAACTTTTAATTATTGATGACAATAATTGATTGTTGTAGAAAAACTAAGTAAAAGTTTTTTTTTGTTTCTCAGTATTTTAAGAATTAATACTAAAGCTTTTAATAACCTTTTGTTGAATCAATTTTTCCACTAATTTTTTAGAACTATTAAACAACCGTCATATGACGTAATTACTTATTAAACATGACTGAAAAATTCGATTATATTAATTGGCAAATTTAAAAGCAATTTGATATCGCAAAGAATTTTGAGAAATGTTTTGAAGATACATATATAATTTAATATTCAAATAACAAAAACAAATACAATATATAGGATATATGAGCACAGACTTTCACACGACCCACCACTTTCCACTCTATTTCATAACACTGATACAGTCGAAAAGATAACTAATCACCAATATATGTATTTCATGCTAAAACTGCGATCATCATCAGTTGGTCCAGATTATCATCTCTACAATAATCACATTCCACTCTTTTTACACTTTGAAGCAAAATATATTTATTAATATTACAGTTTTGACTGTTCTTAGCAGTCTTCGTCAGATCTACAAAAATTTAAACATTATATTAATACAACCATATTTCATACATATTAAATTTTTACAATTTTACCAATTTAATTATTAACATAATTTTATTATATGTTATATATTAGAAAAGCAAAACTAAAAAAGGAAAGAGGAAGAGAAGCTATTGAAGATTATATTTCTACACATACATGCAATAAGTGCTCAGGTATATTTGAACCTGATTAGAAAATTCATCACAGCTTGTACCAAAGTAAATTCTTAGGAAATTTTTTCAATTAAAGCCACTATAACTAAAGGACACTTCCCTGTAATCATGATCACAATTTTCCTTGCTTTTGCCATCTGGTTATTATGATGTCAATTAATCTTCAAAAATAATAACTGTGATTTAATATCTACATTTTGTAAGATCATAGAGAAAATTAAGAGAAGAGACTGAATAGTCCCATGGGAATATTTAATGATACCTGGGTAATTTACCAGTTGCCCAAAACCTGAACATTCCACCCCTAAAAAAACCCAAGAACACTCAATTATGAACAATCTCTTGCAGCCTCAAGCTCAATCAGGTATCACTGGAGGTTTAAACACAAGATTAACCCAGAAATGCTGAATATCCATAAAACATTGTATCCATATTATATTTCTAATTGACCAATAAATTCAATTTTTTTTTTTTAAAAAAGTGATAGACGATCTTCATATTTTAATGGACAGGCTTCAATCCACTCCAAATCTTCAACTGTCCATCCAGTTGAAAATCAGATTAAATGGATTATGTCTTGTGCATGAGAGGTCAGATTGACTTTAGGTCAACATGGATGTGATAAGAATCTCTCCTCAGAGTGGCCTTTGAGCATTCCGTCATTATATTTTCAATTGGATGAATGGTTGAAGAGTTGAAGTGTGGAGTGCATTGAAGCCTGTCCATTAAAGTATGAAGATTGGCAATCTTAATATATACTTGAGCCCTTATTGCATGTATGTGTAGAGATGATAATCTGGACAAACTGATGATTGCTGGTTTAGCATGCAATACATATATTGGTGATTATTTATCTTTTCAACAAATATGTGTGCAAGTGTATCAGTGTTATGAGAGAGTGGAGAGTGGTGGGTCATGTGAAAGTCTGTGCTCATATGCCCTATATATTGCATATATTGATTCAGATATACAATAATCCTGCATTTCAGTTATTAAAACAAATACAATAAAACAAATTCAAACTTAGATTGAAAGCTCTCCTATATGGATTAAAAGTTTGAAGTTATATTACTGTATTTCTTTTATTATTTGTATATTAAATTATACATAATTAAAGAAATACAGACATTGATTAATATTATTACATATATATTATCTTTAGTCTCCTTAGATTAGTATAAAATTTCTTCTTTATGATGAACTTTTTTGTCATCAATCATCTTTTTCTATGGTAGTGGCAACAAGATTGTTAAATAGGTCATCGTATTTCCATTATTTAATTAATATATTGCTATTATATCTAATGTTTTGTCTTTTTTTCTCTTTTTTTCTTTCTTTTCTCTTGTTATTAGAGTAGCTGGAGTTAAATTTAAGTAATTTATGTACTTGTTTTATTACAATTAGCACTGAAAAATTTGTGTCATTGGGGTAAAATCTTTCTGTGTAGAACCATTCTTTTATATTAATGTTGAGATACTGAATAAGATTTATTCAGGAATATCATTGGGATTATCTAACAATAACTATGTATTTATTCTATTCCAGATGAAGTAGATTATTATCCAGACAGTCCAAACAACATTAATACTTAAAAAGCAGATAAGAATCAATAAGCAGGTGTTAAAATACTGAGTCATTAAGAGAAACTTTAAAAGATGTTTCAATAAGAATTCATAAACTATGATCTGATGATGAAATAATTAAAAACCATTTAAATCACTTCTTATAATGATGTAGTTTTATATCATAAAAATGAATTTTGTAAAACATTCGTTTCTTTATAACTATGGTCTGATATTTGGATCTGGATGGTATTTGAAAATTTTTCTGTTAGTTGAGAATCTTCTAAGCAGAGTTGGTATCTTTTTATGGTGTTGGTTCATAGATAATTAAGTGAACATCTTGCTATTGGTTAGTAAATATGAAGATAGCCATTCAACATATGTGATAAACAATAGAGAAATTTTGTTTTTAAAAACCTCATAAATCACTTATTTTAAGAATACTAATTCTTACTCTCTTATTTCTTCCTATTATTCAAAAATCTTTTTAGAAGGGGGATATACTGATATGCAACAAAAACTGAAATGACAGTGATTATATTATATTTGTATCTTGAAAGGAAGTTGAGATAACTTGGCAATAGAGTGCAATGTCTTAAATATAACACTAATTTACCATAAGTGTTAGCTTATTTCTTTCAATCCACTAAACACAATTTATTTTTAATTTTCTATCCCAGAGTCATTATTTAAAATAAAGCTTGAATCTGGATTTTCATAATTTTATTGAGAGTTAAAAGATAATATTAGCCAACTATCTCTAAATATGGTCAAGAGATACTTTGTAGATGTAAAACAAAGTATTTAGTATTATTGTTTTCAAATAACTTGTTTTTAATTCTACTCTCACTTCTTTTTTTTTCTTGTGCTTCCCCTTGCTCGTTTTCCGTTCTCACCAAATTTCCATATCTCTGTCCATTATCCACCACATATTGCAAGTCTATGTATTTTATTTTATTTTTATATCTCAAAATTTTATGTTTTTGTTTAAACGGGTAAAATAATTTCAACTATTAAAGGAATTACTGCAATATTTTACAAGTTGTTATATAAGAAATATAACACATTTTAATTCATTCGCATTCTATTTTTGACTCGATCCAAATTTCCACATAATTCATTTTCTTGTTTAATGAACTATTAAAATGCTTATCATTTTTTATTTCACCAGTAAAAAAAATTCCCATTTCTCATTTTTCACTCAATTCATTGCCATTATTTGCTAATAACCTTTCTTCCTATTACTTATATTAAAAAAAAAAAATCACCGTGTTATATAATTTTATGATTTTTACTAAGAGAATCTTAATCTTAACTTCTAATTCTAGTGATGTCAATCTCAATTCTTCCCAAGAGAAACCAAATTTATATTTAACTTTCATTGATTTTATATATTTATACTGTTGGTGTAGTGATATAAGTGGCATATTTTGGAGTTGTTGGTTTGAAAATCATGACCTATTTGATCACACACATGACAACTTTTTCACAGGGTAATAATTTTAATAGACAAAAAATTGGAGAGAAAGTTTTTTTTTTTAACTTTTTTACTTCAGTTAAATGTTTTTCCCAAATGTTTTATTAACAAGTTGTAATTTTATTTTATACACTTAATGTCATAAAGAAAAATGAATTGAAATGTTTTGAAATATGTGTTTAATTTAAATTTTTTTATATAAATAAAACCTTAATTCTCCCTGCAGCACATTCATTTATTTGTGTGACCAATTGTTCAAAACGCCATGATATATAAGGGCATACAAATGGATGAGGGAGAATTTGACAGCTCTATTCAGTTTATTCAATCTTTTTTTTTTATATTTAACTTACTCAGATAAGAATCAATTTTAAAAGTGTGACTAAGTTAGCTGTACATAGAGTAGGTATTTTAAGTAATTTATTATATGGAATTGAAAGAATGCTCCTAAAATTTTTAAATATACTATAGCAAGATCATAAAACCTATATGTTAAAGTATTAAGATAAAACCTATATGTTTTTCAATTTTCTGGATATTATACTATAGAGTTCACCATTGTAAAACCATACCTTTGTTGGATTGGACATGTGAAATAAGTGAATAATGCAAGATTTGCTAAAAAGTGTTTTATGGTGAACTTGAATAAGATATTGTGGGGAAGGTAGACCAGATGTATGTTAGAAGGATTATCTCAAAGATATGTTAAATAACTGCAATGTCAATTGTTTCTATTGGAAAGATATGGTCGAGGATAGAATACATTAGAGAGTCACAATTAGATATAGTGTTAAAATATTTCAGAAAAAAATTTTCTGTTGAAAAAATTAAAATAGTAACATGCAAAATTTTAAACAAACAAAAAATGGACCATGGCACAGACTGGTTTGTATAGTCATTGCAAAACTCATTTCTAGATTTTTTCTCTCTCCTTTCTTTTTTCTTTTTTTCTTTTTGGAGTTAAAAAGGCAATGATAGTTTACTATGTCTGTTTGTTATTGTTATTGTTGTTGTTGTTATTAATTTATGAAAATTATTTATGTCAATTTTCTTGATTATTTTTTATCAATCTCAAATCCAGTCGCATATTCCTCTTTATTCTATAAAAAATTTTCTTCATATAAAAATGCTATAAAAGCAGAATATTTTTTTATATATTTAAATAATAGATAATCATTAGTTAATCTGTACAAGTCATTTTAATTTACTGAGAAATAACAAGTAAGTATAATTTTATATTTTTTCCCTAAACCAAATACATTCTGTCCAAGATCATATATGTCTTATCATAGCAATTCCACTATTATCTTTTGTTGTATATTTAAATATTTAATGTATTTATAGGTGTTATTATATCTGCTCTACACTAGTTAAAATCGTAAAATATTTTCCTTTCATTTTATATATTAATACAATCTATGATACTACTATGTCGATTCTGATGTTATTATTATCTATAATTATATTAAAGTTTTATCTTATTTCAGATTTTGTGTAAATGGCTTTAATTACTTTCCTTTTTGTTACTTTAACTTTTACTTTAAGTCTTTCATTCTAAAATTAATCTTTTCTTAAGTTAGACTTTCTAAGAATGTAGAGTTATTTATGAACTTCCTACAAATCAAGTTTTCTATTTAAAACTCATTGACTATTTTGTAATTCCTGTCTGTCCACACATACCCTTTTCTCTATATTTAATCATTTTATTAATTTATTTTTTATATGTGACATATTTCCAAAGTTTTTCATATTCTTTCCATATGAATTGTTCAATTTTTCAATTAAATTTCTAAGATTATTTTACTTTCACTTTGATATTGGCCCTAGCCATATTTTCTTTTTTTCTTTAACAACTATTCTATTAAACAGTTATGTCTTTCTTTTTGTCATTAACATATTCTTTATATTACCTGTTTGCTTTCTACTTTACAATTTCTAATATATATATATTTATTCCATATTGTTATGCTATCTATAGAAATTATAAATAAGCATTTAATTGAAACTTCATTCAGGGTATCTTTGATATATTTCTATATGAAGGAAATCTGTTTCATTCACAAAATTTACTAGTTCTTGCTAAATATATTTAAAAAAAATTATGTAACCTTCCATTCTTTTCCAAGCTAACACAATAAAAATCTATGTTTCAATAGTAGATCCAAATGTATCAATTCATAAGATGAAGAATATACCAATTGGTTTTACAAAATCACTATTGTAAGGTATCAATTCATAAGATGAAGAATATACGAATTGGTTTCACAAAGTCATCATCGTAATTTTTGCAAACATATGGAACATCCTTAAATATAATTTTTTAAATAGCTTTACGTTATGTGAGAATATCTATGTCTAACTATCACCCAATAAATTGAGCAAAGTAATATCCCTGTGACACCATATTTTGTTGCAGTAATTATATCAATATTATTATAAAATATTCTATATTTTAGGTTGCTAAATACAGCACCGACATCTTAGTCTATTCTTTTATATAAAGAGTTAAGATCTTTAAATTTATGCATATTTTGAAGTTGATAATTTTTCAAATTAAAAGTTAAATTTTATTAGTAGTTGATAAAAGACAATTTTTTTTTTTGGGGGGGGGATAAACTACTAAACCAAAATTATAATCAAATTGTCTTAAACATTATAATAGCGTTCAATAGAAAAAAAATAGTACTATTAACGTTATAAGTCTGAATCCAGAAGCCAAAATAAATAATATAATTTTTATTGTCATTCACAATTCTGTTGTTTAATAAGTGTATTAAAAATCAAGAGTTTAGAGAAAAATAGACAGTGTATATATTAAAGTAGGAAGTTTGTTTTATTAGTAAGTCGAAGTTCATAAAAAAAAAAAAACTGCTGATATTTTCTTTGATAAATACATTTATGTCTGGACTTTGCTCATTTTCAATAAAGTATATTGTCAACAATAATTATTATTTTTAACGTTTTTTCAGACTTTATGAATTCATAAATGTTTGATTTTAAACAATAAAACTTTTAATTATTGTTGACGGGGATTTATTCTTTTTAGGACAATTTAAATAACATTTTTTTTTTTTTTTTTGCTTAGTTCTCAATTTAAAAAAAATTAATATAATCTTTTCTGTATAGTTTTAAAACTTTTTTATTGAATCACTGTTTCCATTATCTTGTGCAAAATATTAATTAATATTCAGATATGAGGTGATTGTTTATTTAACAAATTTTAATAAAATCGACTTTATGAACTGATAATCTTAAAAATTGTGGGGTTGTAAGCGATTTGAAATTATGAAGAATTTTGATATATATATTGAAGAAATAAATATATAGTTTTTTTACTTTATTATTTTTAATTAGAGGGATTTGAACTCAGGATTTTTCAGTCTATTCATCCTCCACTCCATCTTAAGTAACCGATACTCATGACCACACACATGCGAAAAAGATACATTATCCCCAATATACATAATTTGTACAAAACCAGCAGTCATCAGTTAAGTCAGATCATAAACTTTCACACATATATCAGTGCCAAGTTTATATTAAGATAGCAATTTCTCAAACTTTAATGGACAAACTTCAATCTTCTGACCCTTCCTTAATGTTCATTATATTGAAAAAACTAAGATGGATCACGGAAAGTCCTTGTTGGATATGATATTATAGTCCTGCCTATGTAGACTTTATATCACTTTAACTCCTCATATTATCAAACTTTACATATCCATATATATATTAATAAAAGAGGGATGGGCTGAACTTTTATGATGTAATCTATTTCCCAAGCAATATGTAATCCTAAGGTAGTATGTAAATTTGTTTATACTGAATGTTGCTAATATATGTAATTAGAGAGATTTGAACTCAGGATTTTTCAGCCTATTTGTCCTTCACTCCACCCCAAACAACTGATACACATGATCACACACATGCAAGAAAGATACATGATCTCCAATAGATGTATTCTGTGCAGAATCACACTCATCAGTTGAGCCAGGTCATAATCTCCACCACACATATAAAATCAGTCCTCAGTTCATATTAAGATAACAATTCCTCAAACTTTAATAGACAGACTTCAATCTTTATCCTTCCAATTATTCATCCATACATTTATTAAAAAACTGACAATGGGATGCTCAACACCCTTATTGCAATTAATATTGTTGCCATACCCATGAAGACATAATGCCAATCTATCTTTATTAACATAGAGAACCATTTCATTATTAATCATTTTTCCATCCCTTTAGTTACCACACAGCTTTTTTGTGTATAATATTTTTTTAAACTTCTCTGTACTTTCTCTTTTCCTTCTTAAGAAAGGTTGCAGATATTTATTTATAAAAGAGGCTGCTAATAATTAAATAAATAATAAACTGAATTTTGTATTTCCAGGTATTTTATTTCTTTGATTTTTTGAGTACTTTTTAAAATAATTGGATTTGTTTGGAAACAAATATTTCTGGTTTGAACATTTCTTTTAAAGTTAATATTGAAACACAGAGAAGTATTTAATCAATAGTAATTGGGCTTATTTCAAAATGATACCTTCTAAAGTTCACAGTTACTTCATCCATAAAAAGACCAGCTATAGGTTAGAAAATTAGATAGGAATCAGTACTGGAGGTTAATACACCAAGTCATTGAAAAAAAACATTTAAAAATCTGCATAAAAATAATTCAATGGTGACTTAAATTAAGATTATATCAGCAGTTTTTTCAACATCCAGTTCTATATATTAACAAAAATGATCTGTGATACAGGGACTAACACAATTTTGTAACATGCCAATGGTACTGAAATTTGAATCTTGTTGGAACCTAGGGATTTTTCAGCATGCTAAAAAAATTGTAAGCAGACAGGAATTTTTTCAGATTTTTAACTAATCAAGTTATCATTTGATTATAGATGTCTAAACATTTTAAAATATAGAATAAAAAGAAGAGGTAAAACAAATCATGAAAAACTTTCATCAATTATTTTTTTGGATGAATAGTATTTTTTTCCATTCTTTTTCTAAGAAGATATTTTTTCCAATATTATATTATTAAAAACTGTTTACTGTATTGATATGTACTAGATTTTTTTGTCTGAAATCATGTCAAGATGACTAGACAATAGAGTACTATGCCTTAAAAATATTACATGATCATTATCACCTAGTAAATTTTCATTATTTTCCACTCACGTATCAGTTTTTTCCAATGCCATGAGATTAGAATGATTGGGTTATAAAACTTTTGCTCATAACATGCTAAAAGTTTCATTCAGTGTTAATAGAAAACATCATCTGTTAGTGATAATGATGAAATGTGTATTATCTTTAATCAGAAGCACTTTGTAATTACAAAACATGCAATTTAATGACCATATATATCTTTAATTTTTTTTAATAGTCTCAATTGTTATTTAAAACTTATTTCTTACTGCATTTATTATTTCTTTTTTTTAAGTAAATGTAAAAATTACTGAATTCTCTAGATATAAAAATGGGCTTACTTTCTTTTATTAAAGCAAATGTAATTTCTTTCTAACTTATAATAGATCTCTTATTTTGTATATGAGAAACATATCTGAATTCTAATTATTTTTATTTTATTTTTTGTTTTTGTCACAATCCACATAAATTTCAATGCAATTGTAGTATGTTTCTAAATGCTTGACATTTCTGCATCACCAATAAAAATATATCATCTTCCATCCTTCACTCTAACTTTTTCATTCATTACTAACAATAGATATTTCTTAATCAAATTTCATGTTTTATTCTATTTTAATAATTCCAGCATATCATTTATATGATTTTTTTAAAAATGCAAATTTAAAAAAAAATTATTTTTCCATAAATTACTTTAATTTTTAGTATGGAAACCCCAATGCTCTATCTCTGATACATTAAACTCTAACTCCAGTTCTGTTAGACAAAAGTAAGTAATGAGAGTGATTTTATATTACCCATTTGGCATTTAAGAATATTTTTGTAAAGTTCGAAAATTATTGTTATCAATTTTAAATCTATTTTCATATTTTCATGAAAACTATTCCTATCACAGATGTAAAAAATACTATAAATGGTAAAATGATTTGTTTCTATAAATCATTTCAATCAACTGAGATATAAAAATATTATATACCATTCTTCACCTTTCAACAAATCTATTCCTAATCTTACCCATTCTCTTCATGTAATTAATAACACCATTCCATTATGGCATATTTAAATATTTTATACTACAATTGTTGTCAATATTGGTATACCTAATTAATGACTTAAATATTTTTATTTTATATTCAACTTGAGATTTATTTTTATGTGTAAGTGCAATATAAAATATAATCAGTGCTTTATATATATGCACACATATATATTGCTACAGGTATCCTAACATCCTTCCAACATCTATTCCATATCATGTGGCCAATCTGAATCCAAGCCCAATGATATTAGTATTATATAGTAATTGCTAGATTGGTAAATGTTAAAGCACACAAATTGTCAAATCAATAACTACAATTCACCTTTTAAATCCCAACTTAATTAAATGATAAAGAAAGGTTTAAATTAAATCTATCAAACAGACATGACTGCAAATACAATATAAAATACATAGAAGATTGGATGTGTGAATGTAATCAAGAAATAAAAAGTAATAGTAAAGTAAAAAATCATATAAAAATTATTCTTTTTATTATTATTAACAAATCATTTATATTAATATTCAGCAAATATGATGTCAATGATGGATTGAAAGGATGACCACAAACTTGCTTCAATTGAATAATGAGCTTTTTCTAAGGACATATAAAAAATTCCTTACCAGTAGAAGAACCTACAATTTTTTACATGGAGGTGGAGGAATCGAAGTTAAAATCCAAAGACAAAGGTTGATCAAGTTTGAATGGCAATATTATTCAAAAATTAATATTTAAATATCCAAGGAAATGAGAGTAAACATAATGAATTCAATTTAACTCAATAAGAAATTCAAATTAAAGTCTTTTTACATAAATTCGAAGTGTTCAAACTTCTAAAAATATTGGTAATTCTAAGCTATAGATTACAAAATTTAGATTCAAGGGTACGCAATAAAATAAGAAACATTGACAATACTCTACTCAAAACAACCTATTAAACAAAGTATAATTAATAATAAAAACAAACATGCAGTGCTAAGTCTAGATAATACATCAGGGAAAAACAGTCATCATCCATGGCACTATTACTTGTCAAGATTGGGATGGAATTGACTTATCACTCCAAACCTACACCAAGAAACATCAAGCCAATTTGTAATAAAAGGATCTGATAAATATTTGTTTCAAAATACAAATTCCAAGGCTATCAAAGATAACCTACTTGGTGGGTGTTCTAGAACATTTAAAGGCTACTATCTATATGTAAATGAATTAACATAGATTATCTAAAAAAGTCATTGGGACATTTTTCTATATGAACTTCAAAAACCAAGTTAAAGATGATGTTATTCATGTTATTTATTGGTAGATAAAATATTATAATTTCTTACTTTATTTTAATATAGGGCAAAAAGATGTAATATTAATATTGGCAAGTAACATAAAGGAAAAATACTTTCATATTAATATTGGCAAGTAACATAAAGAAAAAAATACTTTCACCTGTAACATAAGCCTAGTAAAATAAAATTTATGATGTGTGCTTGATTGCATAATAACCCAATCATCACCAAAGGGGAAAGATAAGATATTACCTAATATGTAGTTAATCTAAATATTTATTTATTTGCAACACATACATTTTCTTAGTTTGTTCATTGCAATGGCTGTGTTAAATTTTTCTTAGTAAACATCCATTTAACTATCTATGTTATAAAGGGTCTTTCTTGTTTATATCATAAACATTGCACATAATAGGGGGATCCTAAATCATCACTATGACAGATAGGGATATAAAATATTAAATCAGTCAAAATAAATGTACTGAGAGTTTCAAGTAATCATTTTAGAATGAAAACATAATTATGGCAATCTTATACATGCTATAAACATTATTTAAGTTAATAGGGACATTGGGTGGCTATTATTTGTGGGACCTGGGTTTGGGATAATATTATAAACCAATTATAAACATAGAATAACCACAAACATCTAATTGAATGTTTTACAATTTTGTTTTAAATTTTTATTTGTTAAAATACTAATTGCTGTAAATGTGATTATTAAATTTATTCAGATGGTGTGTTTTTCTATAGACAAATTTTAATTAGTCATATCCACTCACATACTTATAATTATTTTATTTATTTACACATGATGTCACATCCACTCCTAATAGAACACACATACACATATTTACATCTACTTATATTTCAAGTGATACTAATATAATCAGAATTAGATGATCATTCAGAACTTCCCTGGGTTCGAAATTCAGGATAATGAAAATAAAATGCAACTTGGATGAGACAAATTAAGTATAATTAATATTTAGTTAGTTCTTAACCTATCCTCTCCTAGGAATGAAGTCAATGTGTGTGATATGTATAGGTACAAACAACAAAGATATACTCTTTTATTCATTATGGTGAACCGATAAACCTATGTAAATACCAGGAAAAGTCCATTCTGTTATCATATATATTGTAACCTTTAGTTTTGTCAGTAAAGCTAAACTTACAGCCATATAATTTGTCTAAGTATTAAAACTTTTGTATCCATTCAGTTAACTTTTATTGCAAGTTAATTTTAAATAAGACTAAAATTTATAGTTAAATAAATCATTTTATAAAGTATTCTAAAAACTTATAAAAATCTTAATTATTTTAAAAATCATTTTAATATTTTTATTGTATTAGTTTGAACCTATCTGTAGTTATAAGTGACTTCTAATTGTTTAAATTAGAAATATATTTCTCTGAATAATAATAAGTTAATGTTGAAAGCCATTAAAAGCTAAAGTTATTTTCATGTAGCTTATAGTATATTAAAATTCAATGGTTAAATTAAACTATAATAGTAGCTAAGCTTAATTCTTTTAATATTAAATATTATTTTTGATTTTCTTGCTTATAAAAGAAACTTTAGCGAATGTGTGTGACTATGCTTGCATATTAATTTTAACTGTCACTTACTTGTTTATAATATTTGATTACTCTTAAATACAATAAAAACAATAAAAGGTATTCTGGGGAACTCATTTATTTTAAGGAGGCATAAAATTATTATAAAAAATAGGTAAATTAATATTCTATTCAAAACAATACTTTCCATTATGCAATATTTATTTTATTGTAATATTTTTTTCAGTTCATCAATAATTGTCTTATAATTTAATATTTTTAACTAACAGTCTAGATGATATGTAAATGAGTTTCTTCTTTTAGCTTTGTTTCTCATATATGAAATTAATTTTTAAATTTTCATATAAGAGAAGAAGAGATGGTGATTTAAAAATGTCAATTTTCAATCAGTAAAATCAATCTCATGATTGAGGATATAAAAAAATATACAGAAAGAGAACACATGGAGAGAAGAGGAAAACTTGCTTATTTTTTTTCAAATTAATTTTTATATTTGATTGCAATTTTTTTATAATTACAAGTTTAATTAATTTAATTAATTTTATTTTCATGGAAGTAATATATATGTAAATAAGTTCGAATACAGGTGTCAAAACTTTAAGCTAAGTCTACTGGGAAATCCAAAATTTACATTATTAAAAAAAAAAAAACAAGATGGGAGGTTTAAATAGTTATTATTTTACAACTACTAAAGTACTTTAACACAGAGTTAAAATGTCATGGGAATTTTCTATAGATTAGTTCACTAACGTAAGAACTTTTATTGATTACCAATTTATTTGTTTATAATAAACTTTATTATTGATTTAACCCTCTTCCCGCCTCCTACGAGGCTCCTCGTAGACATCTGACATCACTCTAACTCTGCCAGTTCTTATGCTAAAAAATTCGTTTGATAGGTTTTGAATAGGTTTTTAAAAGTTCTGTAAGATGGTGCCCTCTTCCAATTTATTTTACAAGTAAAAAATAAAAAAAAAACGCATTTAAACCTAAACAAAGAAAGAACATCATTTGTAATTGGTTGTTAGTGAGCTTTCAGCTGAAAAAGACATTCTGATTGGCTGGAAAGAACAAAGAAACCGCCTGATCAAAGAAAATAAAGAAAAATGCTAAGATTTTCATTTCAAATTTAATTTTAAGTATTAAAAAAATATAATTTCAGAAATTAAACTAGTTTTTTAAAAAATATACTAAAAAAACAAAATTATTTTCGAAAAATATTGAAGATTTTAGTAAAAATATTAAAGAAATATTTAAAAGAAATATTTACTTTTCTATAACATAAAAGTCGACCTTTTTGTTTATATTATAGCTTTTATGTTGCCAAAATTGAATATTTTAGAATAAATAAATAGCAATTTATTTTTGAAAGAACTTTCGTTCTCTTCATAACCTGAAAAATTAGTAATATACTTTTTATAAACGTATCTGAGTTGAATTTAATATTATAGGCGAATATGTTTTAACAATAGGCTTTGTCTTCAGTTTGTGAGTTGGCCAATTAAAAGATTTGATTTTTATCTCATACAACCAATAATATAATTAACAGTTAAAAGGTTAAAATTCTTTGGTCTACTATGTTAAGAATGTCAAAGATTTGTTTTCAGTATTATAGCAGTCCTTAATATTTTAATGACCTTGCTTAAAATTTAAAAGAAATATTGAAGTAGTTATAAAATTATCTAAAGGCTTTGAAATATTATATCTCCAGTTTGTCTTTGAAATATATTTATTTTAATATTATTATATTTTAAACAATGGTTTTCTCCAGGTTAATTCATTTTTTAATGAATAAACTATTTTAATTATGAATTGTAGGATCTCTTTATTAATTTTGAAATGACATTTTTATTACTTATCATAATTATTTATTTATTATCTTTGCTGGTGAGTGAAAGATGTTTACTCATGAACAATTAACTTATGTTTAATATGGGATAGATAGGAAAATATCTCCCAAGTCTGTAAAAATGAAAATTACTAACTTACTCTTTTCATTGAAAATGATTGCTTGCAAACTCACATCTAAAAAGTAATATTATAGCATTATAATGGTTTATTACTTAAAATAATATGGTTATCATTATTTAACTATGATTGGAAAAATAATTGAAACAGTCACATAAGCATTATAAAAAAATATAACATGCTTTAATTATTATTCAAATTATTATACAATTAACTTTTAATTAGAAATCGACTTTACATATGCTTCATCATTATTAGGACTATAGTTATGAATTGTAAATCATGCACTCTAATAAACCCTATTATATCTTTAAATAATATTTGCTTCTTGACTTCATCAGTAAAATATATTTTTCCAAGAGATGAATGGAAAGTTAACATATTACTATAAATTTCTGCATCATATTTACAAATATTTTCATGAAACTTAATGGCAATTAATATGTTTGTGTTCTCAGGTTGTTTGGAAATCTTTTGCTTATAGAATTATTTTGGATGCTGTATATTGAGATTTAAATTTTCTGTATTGTCAATAAATAAAAAATTCTTTATGTTTGCAGAATTATATCCTGATGAATGGTGAATCCTCCAGGATGAATGATTTTTAGTAACTTAAATTTGATAAACTGGATATGATTTTAAATTATAATTTTATTCGTGTGTACTTTATTATATATTTTATTTATTGACATTATGCACCTGTATCTGATATATTTTTATGCATTATTTATCAATTGTAATATCCAGAAGTTTGCAGAATATTTTCTATTTATAATATTCTATCATTTTAAGATGTTGTTTTGAACTCTATCATAAGTAATTTATTTATTTGAATGAATAAGTTTGTGCATAATCAATGAAGATGTTATATATTTGAATTTTATTGTATATTTCAGCCATGTTTTTATTAGAGCAGATTTGGAAAATAATTTTGTGCATCAGTCAATAATTATATTTGTTTAGATTATATCAGTAGTCGCTTTCTTGTTTTATTGTTTATGTTTATCTTGCCATTATATCATCCAAGAGGTCATAACTGTGTTTCTTTCTTGTGAATGTTTATTTCATTATTATATTTTCCAAGAGATGTAGCTTGTATCTCTCTCTTGTGGGTATTTATTTTTCTAGGACATATATTTTTATAAAGTGAATGTTGCTTAGTCTCATTCTATTTTATTGTAGTATTTTCTATGACTAATATTTTATGAGTTTCATATTTAGCATAAATGCTTTATTTAAAGCAGCCCTTTATTGTTGCTAATATTTTGGTAGTTCATTCTCATTTCCCCATATGTTCAGACACAAAAGTCCTAGCATATTTATTTGCCCTCAAAATGTATGTATTCCTTTTTGAGTTTATGCCATCATTAGGTTTATTGACTTATATATCTGTTCCACTTGAATTTATTATACCATATATTTTGTATGGAACCATGTGTTATATACTACCATGTCTTTATTATTTTGGCAATTGACATTTTTTTTTGTTTTGAAAAACATCATCTACTTAATAGCATTCTTGAATACTCTGAGTGTAGGATAGAGATGGTTCTGATGTATAGATCTGTTTTGCTATGCTTGGCCAGCATTGTAAAACATAAAACCAACAGTTATTTATTTAAAAATTTAAAATTGTATTTATAGGCCTAGATAAGTAAAATACATTGCTTGTAACATTAATTTCACTACTGCACGAATAATATATGCTTATTATTTAAACAGGTGTTACTGACCTCATTCAAAAAATTAAAAGACTGAAGTGGAGTTGGGCTGGACATATTGCTAGAAGAAATGATAATAGATGGACAATTGCAATTTTGAACTGGATTCCAAGAGATTGTAAAAGACTCAGAAAGAGACCACATGTGAGATGGATGGATGAAATAAGAAAGTGTGCAGGGGTGATGTGGAGAAGAAAAGCTAAAGATAGGAAAAGATAGATAGAACTAGTAGAGACCTTCATCCTGCAGTGGATTGATAGTTGATGATGATGATTGTTGGGACAATGTCATAGTATGATTGTTGTGTAAAAATATAGAACTTCTTGTGATAATGCCCACATTTAATAAAAATCTTTTGTCTGACGAATTTACGATAGTCAATGACCATTTCATTTGTAAATTTATTTATTATCATAAGCTGTAAACTTTTAAAATTTATTTTTCCTATACAATAAAGTTGTATAATATAATGATTTAATAGCTTAATTTGAAGATTATAGATTTTCAAAATTGTTGTTTATTTGATTGTTCTTATTGCTTTAATAAATGTTATAATTTTTTGTTAAATTTGTGTATAGTTTTAATATCATTTTAGATTACTTATCCAGAAATCTTAACATTATATAATCAACGATACAATTATATTTTATCTTAGTTATTAAGAGTACATCTACATAAAATTGAAGATAATAATCACTTTGTTTGAATGGTCTTCAGATGTTAGAATGCATCTAAGAAATAAAATATCATTCATTTTCTTAATCTTAAATGATCACCTTAATCCATTTGCAATTATTTAAAAAAAGACATAAAATATTCATTCATTTTCTTAATCTTAAATGATCACCTTAATCCATTTGCAATTATTTAAAAAAAGACTGCTTTTTAATAAAATTATTATCTAATTATTTATAAAATTGCAATTGATTGTCCATTAGAAATTCAATGCTTAAATTATTTATTTTAAATTTATAAGAAAGATTTGATAGGAGTTTGTTAATAGGATATCTTGAGTGTCCATAAAATCCCGTATCCACTCTTGGTATTTGAATGCTATCCTAATAGATTATTATTTTTATTCTAAATTAAGAGTTTCTATGTATTTTATTTTAATTAAACTATTTTATTGTTGTAAATTAGGTAGACATTATCATAGCAGTAAGAATATGTCTCTTCATATTTTTACAAGGATGCCATTTATTGTTTAATAATTCAAAAATAAAATAAAACAGAAACAATTTTAAGATCATTAATTATAATAATATCTCATTTCTGATCAAAAATTG
This sequence comes from Epiperipatus broadwayi, assembly GCA_028023455.1. Lineage (NCBI taxonomy): Eukaryota > Metazoa > Onychophora > Udeonychophora > Euonychophora > Peripatidae > Epiperipatus > Epiperipatus broadwayi. The sequence goes on along the minus strand of JAQFVV010006472.1, from coordinate 409,872 downwards.
TTTTTGGCAAAATAAATTATTTTGAAAAGTAAAGTGGCACAAATAATACCTAACAAACAGTATTATTCTTTATCAAGAGTTTTGAATTGCAAATCAGATCATTGCAATGAAATGTTGAGAATAATGGTGGTGAGATGTGTTATATTGGAGGAAGGTATAAAATATATTATAAAAAAAAATATATATTATATCCTAATTATTTTTTGGTATATGCTTTCAATAAAGAACATTTATATTTTGTCAGAGTGAGTTGAGAGTTCTCTTAAAATTTATGAAATGTTAATTAGAATATTTACAATGCTTAGCCATCATTATTCTTATCCATATGGCTCTTTTTATTATATTATTTACAACCCTGAGCTAAACCTAAGATATTATTATTAATCATCATCGACTGTGTAAAACCTATTTGGTTTAGGGGATAATACAGTTTGAGTCCATCTCAACTCAACATTAGCCCCTAAGTCACACATGGTTATTTACTAATTAAAATTACAGCACTAATGTCAATAAAGTTATTTAAAGTTTTCAATGTATCTTCATTATAATATATTCAAGCATTTTAACTCTAGACTATCATAACACTATCAAAAACTTTCAAAAGATATTTAGATACACCATAAAAATTGAATATTCTACTCATAACCAAATTTTAAATATTAACAACATAACTCTTATTTTACTAGGCTTATATGTTAGATACTGCTCAAAATTTTTTTAAATACATGAATAATATAAAATAATTTTTTAAATCTGAATAAATATCATCATTATCAGAAATCCACACAAAATTGAAATTGAATATAGCATAAAATAAAATATTTAATAACCAATTTTATAAAGAGTACAAGTCCCTTTAAGTTTATTGACTTTAACATCAAAATATAAACAATAAAAAAATACTGATCATGGGTAAGAAAATACTAATTTTATACCAATGAGGATATAAGTTATCCAATCAAAAAACTATGTAGTTGACCAAACAATCAACCTTCTGCATGACAAAAATGCAAAAAGCAATTAGGCTATCAAGATTATCAGTTGTGACATCAATGACATCAAAATTTAACTATAACTATGTTCCAACACCTATAAATCATGCCCAAGTTGTAGTGCCAAAAATATAGCCATATAAATCAATGATGACTAAAGATGATAATCAGTTCAGCAAAAATTATGTCAAGCTGAGCTAATTCTAATGCTGCTTGAAGACAAAAATATCTAATGATGAGAAGTGTTCTGATATTTTCTGTAAACAAATTAATCTTATACATCAAAGGTTCATAAAATCAGGATTATATCAAAATATTATTAATCTAAATAAATCTTTTTAAGCAAGACAGATTGCTTTATCAAAGTAAATCTGTCTTAAATAAATCAGATCTCATGATCAAGCAAATTAGTTCTTTCTTAAATAATTCAAATCTCAAGTAAAATAAAGCTTTTTAAAATAAATCAGATTTTTTTTATTAAGGAAAATACACATACAATTACAATATAAATCTTGTTGGTATACATTTGTTTGGATTTGTTACACATATTATAACAATCATTAGTAAATAATTTTCCAAATTAGAAAATATACCCATTTGATACATTAATTATTATTGTGACAAATTAATTTCATGATCAAAGCAAGAAGCTCATAGTTCAAACTTAGTCTATAATTATTGTGTACTAGTTTTATATCAGAACTGGCTATTCATTTAGTGACTTAGCCAGTGATCAGTGTGCAGTCCATGTTTGATTGATAGTGATCATTTGGCATTCTCCATATAACTCAACCATTTTTAATCTTGAATTAATTTTTAATTAGCATGCCTGAGGATTGGCTCTTTATCCAGTTGCCAAAGTTGCCCCCAAGTGTCCCCAAAGAGCTTTTCCAGCATTAATAAGTGATCCCTAAACATAGTCCTTCAGATAATTTTTTTACACACCTCCCATGGTTCTTTACTTTCTTGTTTAAAAACAAAATAATTCCTTGTTAACCACGTGGCATGAAGAAGGAACATCCACATTCTAATTGCAGCAAAGACACCACTCTTTATAGCATCCCTAATTCTTAGAATTTTTATGTTGCTGGCAGTACTGTGGTTATGATATTTTGTCTAGCAGGACTCAAAAATGGGCAAACAGTAAAAACATGTTTAATAGTTTCATCCTCCACTTTACATAAGCTACATAGTGGTTCTATTTGTGAGAAATTTCTATGATTTACCAAAAAATGATTGGTTGGCAAGGCTTTCAATTAAATTTTATGATAAAGTCAATATGTTTGGCTTCCAAGTGGCAAATTTTTAGTTTTCTGATTAGTAATTTGGTAGATAAATCAAGCTCAGTAGTTAATTCAGTAATATTTGCATGCATATATTTGTAAACTTGCCAGTAAGTGTTAGTGTTGTCAATAATTGATGCCATAACTTTGAAGATTTTGTGGGCATATGCTAGCAGCTCAATGGTCCACTTACTTTGTATGGGTGGTGGCATGTCAGAAGGTTCAATCTCATTCTGTACTGAGTCCATTGGCAATCTTGGATTCATTGACTTAAGCATTGATAGGGATTTCTGGATGAAGAAGGTGTTGAGATTGTGCAACCCAAGCCTGTTCAGTTCTTTCAGACTCTGCATCTTGGCTAAACTGATGGTTACTGTTTTTCTCTTCCACAAGATGCCAGTGCAGACTGAGTTTATTGCATTCTGAAAGGACTTGGTTGGTTTAAGAAGTGGCATGAAGTAATTAATTTGTAGAACCACCAACATGTTAATCAGTGCTGTCTTACCTGGGAATGATAAGTAGATCCCTGAGAGAGCACTGCTGTTTTGCCATACTCTTTTCATAGCTGACCTGGACAGCACCATGGGAAATTCAAGAAAGTTTTGAGGTTTCCCTGATAATCTTGAAGAAATTGCTGTTGTGCAACAGATTTTCCAGGTAGCATATTTTTTCAGAATTTATTCTTAGCCCATATCTCTCAATGTATTTATTCAGCAGTTTATATAGTTTGGGCAAGTATTTATGTGAGAGGAGGAAGACTGTAATGTCATCAACATATGATATGTGATGAACATCCTCCCCTAGCATTGGGACAAATACCCCAGGAAGATGTTTCTCAATAGCCATTAATAGAGGGTTTACATAGGCTATGAAACACAAGGTGCTAAGAGATGACCACTGGGGTATGATAGATGTGGTTTAAACCCTGGGGCCAAAGAGTCATCCAATGATGTATATATTGATCTATTTAGCAGCAGATTAGCTATGATTCTGATGTAGACTTTGGGTACCTCATAGCACTCCAAAATTTGAGAATAATTTTGCAGGCACCATGGAGTCAAATGCTGCTGCAAAGTCCACCTGCACCACAATAAGTCCTGATGTCTTTTTAGTCCTTATATACTCTAGCAATAAGGCAAATTTCCTTACTGTCTCAATGGTAGATGATCCCTTGCAGGCAAATTGGTGCAAGGAAATTTTACTGAGCAGTTGCTGTTGGATCTTATTCTTAACAAGAGATTCAATGAATTTTATTAATAAATGGAGTTACTAATAGGGGTCTTAAATTAGTTAATGGAGGTGGATTCAATGGCTTTTTGAGAAAAGGTATAAGCACAATAGGGTATAGGTTAGGGATGATCTGAAATTCCCTGGCCACAACACCAATGACTTGAAGAATTATTTTAACTGTGAAATTACTCAGGTGTAACAACACAAATCATGGTATCCCATGAAGGCCCAGATGTACATATTTTGGATAAGACCTCAGCTGATGGAGAATTTGCTGCTCAGTAATGGCATGATCTTGCAACACTGGGTCACCTTGCCAAACATTTCCAATCTGGTAACTGGAATATTGCAACTTCTTCCTTACTGCCTCAATGGTAGATGATCCCTTGCAGGCAAATTGGTGCAAGGAAATTTTACTGAGAAGTTGCTGTTGGATCTTATCCTTAACAAGGGATTCAATGATTTTTATTAATAAATGGAGTTACTAATAGGGGTCTTAAATTAGTTAATGGAGGTGGATTCAATGGCTTTTTGAGAAAAGGTATAAGCACAATAGGGTATAGGTCAGGGATGATCTGAAATTCCCTGGCCAGCACACCAATGACTTGAAGAATTATTTTAACTGTGAAATTACTCAGGTGTAACAACACAAATTATGGTATCCCATGAAGGCCCATATGTACATGTTTTGGATAAGACCTTGGCTGATGGAGAATTTGCTGCTTAGTAATGGCATGATCTTGCAACACTGGGTCACCTTGCCAAACATTTCCAATCTGGTAACTGGAATATTGCAACTTAAGTGATCATCTACTTTCTCCAACATAGTGCTTCCTGTGTAGTTACAATTATTTACAGACAGCATTGAAGTTGTGGGTCTTCTTCGAGCACCAATGGCCCACCTCAGGTAGCTTTACGTTTAGTTGTTCTTTGTGGATAAATATATTTTGGCTTTTTTTTGCTGCAATATAATTTGCAAGAACTTTCTGTTTGTCTCTGTATTGCTTTTTGAGGCTAAGGATCTCTTCCACCACAGTCTCCATAGTTGTTAACTCACTGAATCTTTCTGCTATGGTATCCAGCTCCTTTAGCAGTCTTGTGGGACCCTTGGTTCTCCTGCTGAAGGTGTTGATCAGAGATCCTAAGATTCCCATAATTTCTGATCATGACTGCAATGAATCCAAGGAAAGAAGCTGGATCTTGTGGAAGAGGATATATGCCTCAGATAATATCCATTCAGAAGTAGTTTCTTTGTTTAACATTCTGATTGTTTTCATGTTGATTATGGGAGTCAGTGATAAAGGGTCTATATTTAGGGAAATTAACATGGCTAAATGATCAGAATAAGTTACCAATCGTAGGTCAGCTTCTAAATCATGATAAATTTCACCACTGTAATAGAGTAAATCAATTAGAATTCTGTGCTGCCATGTGTAGAAAGAAAAGGCATTTTGTGGGAAACATCCTTCATCACACAACAGCACTCTATTAATCATATGCAGATATCTTTGATTAAATTGATGATAGCTCATGTTAAACTCCCCAAATAATACCATTAAAAACACTGATGAGACCAAGACTGAATTAATCATAATAATTGTGTATCCAATGAATCTGGAGCCCTTTTGAAGGAATGTATATTTAAGGATCACTGATCCATTTGTAACTGTAATTTTAATTATTAGTAAAAATTGACTAAGATATAAAGTTTTGCATCTGTCTAATTTAGAGTTCTTCTTAATAATTACTGCTATGCCAGATGAGGCTGCATTGGATTGATGATATATTAGGACCACAGATTGGCTAAGAGTTTGATCAATTCTTGCAGTGGACTGCCAGTGAAGTTTCATTTCAATTAGGCAAACTATGTCCAGATTACTGTTGTTTATTCATCTCTTGAGAGCATAAACTCTTTCCATGGAGGTTAGTTCCCTAACATTCACTCCCCTGATTTTGATGAACATTTAACTGATGTTGCTATATTGGGAGATGAAGTTGTGGTGTTGCTATATTGGGAGATGAAGTTGTGGTGCTTCCACAATATATGCTTCCACAATATATTTAATCTGACCATCTTATAGCTTTCCCAAATTCAACAGAGTAATGTTAGACTCATCCCCAGACACATTACTCAGAGGAATGTTTCTTTCAACTCTCTGCTGCTGTTGATTCCTTACCCTTCCTGGATCTTTGAACATCTGCTCCTTGACATTTTCAGAGCTAGTATCTGTACCTTCTGAATCTTCACATGTTTGCTTTATAACTGTCTCACTATTTTCTTTTGTTTTCTTTATTTTTGTCTTCTTTGATCTTCTCTTGGTTGGTTTTAATCTTGGACTTCTGGGCCTCATTGTTTTATTGCTATCACAGTCATCATCAGAACAAGTTTCTGAAATCGAAGTTGAGTCATCCTCTAGTTGTGAACTTGAAGAGTTGTGTGATTTCCTCTTGTTTTCTGTGATAAATCGGATTTCTTGAAAAAAATAATTATTTTTTAAATAAATGACATCTTACGGTTCTTGCTGTAACAGATTCTTCAATAAGCAAATATCATCTTAAATTTCTTTTTAAGTTCTTATACCAAAAATGAATGTGATCCTATAATAATAATATATGATCAAATCTATAGGATGATATCTTAATATAATAAATAATTATTACATTTAAAATAAGTCATAAAAACTGTTATAAGAAAATAATTATGGTATTACATTTATGATACTATGAGTAGTAAAGAAAATTTTGTTGCTACCTATATGTTACACAATAGGTTTTCTTATAATCTTCAACCAAAACAAAATAAAGTAATTTTATCTATTCATGTTATAATAACATCAACACATAAAATTGGATAAAGTGATTTTATCATATTCTTTTTGTATTCTTATACTCATATCATGATAATAAAAATATACATAAGAATTTTTGATAATTCAGATGATGATAGTAGAGATACAAATTCGAAAATTAATCCAGGTTTAAAATAAAATTATAAAATTACATTTGAAATAATAACAATAAATAAATAATTTTGATATGATTTCCTATGAATTCATAAAGTTTTCACATTTTAATAATCTCACTTTCAATTGCACATGTCCCTATAGGAAGTGTATCTAATAGCTTTAATAATATATGAATCTTACCATCCTTGTCACATGATAAATTTGAAAGATCTATAAATTTTAGAGCCATGTAAATCATTAAATTTATGTGGAAAATATTTTTGTTGAGGTCAGGTATGAAAATTAGACATATCAACACTATCAACAATTCAAAACTACTCTGATTTTATCAAGAGCACAACTAAAGATATGTTTGGCATCATGTATGATTTTCAAAATATTTTAAAAAACCAAAAGAAAAGTATGGTTTTGCACTGTTCTTGACAATTGGTTATCAGATAGGTATTACAATAAGTTTGAAAGCTTTGCAGCCTTTCAATTTAATTTCAAATATGTGAATAGAAAAAATAAAGACATGGTTAATATCATACATGATTTTAATAACATTTTATTGAGATAAACATCAAGGGATTAAAAAAAAAGGCAAAAATGAAATGTTTTATAAATATTCTAAAAAAGGGCATATGAAGACAAAGTACCAGATGATGATGCCTGGGCTTGCCATATAATAATAAAATAAGAATTTATGTTTGTGACTTGAAAAGCAGTAGATATTTGCTATATGTTAATAAAATGACAAAGGAGTATTCAAGCAAAGCTTTTAAACATTATTCTGTCACTGCATATGGTAAATAGAGTTTTCTTTCATAGTCAACTAGATTAAAACAATAACAGTATATTGTAACAGAAAAGTTGGATATTTATTGGATAAAAACATGAGCAAAGTTTCTTTAACATAACTAACACTATTCAATGGGATGATCCCCTAAAAACGGTAATAGCTGCATGTCTACATTCAGTACCATATTCTTCCATTACAGTAGCTCTGTAATTAGCTCATTAAATATAAAGTTCATGAGATAAAATTATACTTTCTATTTATTTTTTGATAAGATGAAAAACATGAGATAAAATTTCAATTTCAAAATGAATGAGAGATCACAGAGACCATAGTAATAAATTTATATATATATAATCAAATAAAATCAATATAATATACAAAATACTTTGATTGAAATCAATATACAAAAATAAATATATAGCTATAGCTACCTTATGAGATGTCTTCTATTGAGTTAAAATTTAAAAAAATGTCATTAAAGTTACACAATATAAGTGCTCCCACATGAATGACCAACTTTTTGTAATTTATATATATTAACGTAATTATATTGTTTACTTAATAAATTCTTTATTATTTTTTAAATAAACAATATAATTGTATTAAAATACATTTTCGAAAGTTGATCATTCACACGGGGATATCAATGTTATGTGACTTTTTGCAAATTTTAAAAAATGCTATTTAGAATGGAAGATAGGCTGTAAGTTGTTAAGAGCAATTATTTATTTTTATACATTGCTATTCCTTCTAATGCCTTTGAAACATAAATACCCATTATACTAAACTTGTATCATAATCGCACTCACCGTACATTTGCTTCTCCCATAAATAATAGATTGGCTTGTTAATGTGTCTTTTACTTATGAATTCAGGCAGAAAATTTAAATGAATATTTAAAATCAATAATACTATACTATTAATCTTACTTAAATTTATATATTCACACAAAGTACCATTTTCTCAATTCAATATAATATTTACTTCTTTCATCCCAATTAACCTCTAATGTTTTAAGAAGAAATCCATCTTTTATTAACATCAATAAATAAATAAATAAATAAATTTCAATTCGCAAGAGTCTTATAAATTACTACATGTATACTTATTTTTTTATGTCAAATATAAAATTATTGTCTCTATTTATTTAAAATCATTTGGCTTGTATGGTACCATTATTATCCTATAAGTGTATATTTAGTTCTCCAGGCTTATAGAGCACCTGAAAGAATACCGATTTTTATGTAAACTAGAAGGGACTCAGAATTTCTATCCCCCTACATAAAATATTCTTAATGTGTGCGAAATTGATATGTACTAAAATATACAAGAAAAATTTCATATTTACTTGCTCATTCCTTCACAAATGTTTATGTAGTGCTTCTTTAGAAAGATAATCAAGTATAATTATTACATCTTTAAGTGTGCAAATGCTTGTAAATCATCATTTATGTGAAAGGTTAAATTACAAGCATATGATTGGTTAATTAAAGTATGTTATGTTTGTTCAACATATTTTTTTGCTTTTAATTAGAATATAATTATTCTGTCTAACAATCTAATTATGAAACTTTTTTTTACTTTTTACTTTTTTTCTTTTTTGTATAGCTAGATTTATAAATATTTATTTATTTTGATTACTCAAAATTTTTGATATTTTATCATAAAGTTATTCTAATTTGATCTTTTCTTTTTAAATAATATTGAAGACTTTGAAAAGATAATTTAATACTGTATTATAATTTAGTTTAACCAATAATGCGAGTGAGCATCTATTGCTGAATTACCATTATACGCTAAATGTAAAGTATTAGTACATGCTCAAATTCAAATATCAATAGGTTGAGTCTAGAAAAGAAGACAAAAGTCAATTTATATCATTTAAAATCCATGTATTATTCAGAGGAAATGGCAGATAAGTGTTTTAGTAAGAGCCTCATAAAGAATGAACCGATTACCATTCAAGTTATAGTGGATAATATATAGAGAGCTTGGAGTTTTTTTCTGATGATAATTTTTTACATAGACCAACACAGAATTGCTTTTCCTTAACCAATTAAGTTAAAATCTGCTTATTGGTTGACAGTCTTTGGTAAAGGATAAAAAAAATATTAAAACTTTCATCAGTCAATCAACCTAACTACTAGTACTTTTTTACTTACTATTCCTAAAAAAAAAGGCTTTTAAAGATGTCTTACCATAGTCATATGCAATCAAAATTGAAAAGATAGATTATATACTATATTTTATGTCTCAGAGCAAGTGAAAATTAATGTATAATAGAGTGATATGCCCTAGAAGTAACATATTATTGTCAGTGATAGATTGATTTTAATTTGAAAATTTTTAATATAATTAGTGACGATATCATAACATCAGGTTTATGCTTTATAATAATCTTGAATATATAGTGCTATAATTTTTGCCAACAATTAATGAAAAACATTTTTAAACTAAGACTGGTGATGATCAATTGCTTACTAGCTTTATCAAATTTTTGTAGTTATAAAATTGTTTGTGAGTTATACTGTTTTCTAATAGCTTATTTATAGTTCTGTATCTATATTTTTTCTCTTCATTCCATTCTAAATAGCATCATCTGTTTATTACAATTGATTGACCAGTGTATATTTGTTTTTTTAAATTATATTAGTAAATGAAGTATCTAATTACTTACATTTTCTATTTTACCAGAAAAAATATTTTTATTTTTTCTTCATTCACTCTAATCATGTCCATTAATTGTTAATTTCTTAAACTTTTGTTCATAAATTTTCATTTCTTTTTACCTGAATACTTCTTCTTAACTCCACATCTTTACCAGAATATAAAAAAACCCCACACCCATTGGTGTTTGACCCAGGATTATGAACTTCTATTTCTTATCTTTTAAGCCCAGTCATCGAGTCTTTTTGATTAAAATAAAAAAAGGAAAAACTTACATCACTATTATAACCTAACCTTTATATTTAAATTTCATTGATTTTATATTGTCCAATTGATAATTGTAAAAAAAATATTCTTGTAAATTTCCTTATTTGTCTTTATCTATTTCCAATCTATTGTAATACTTTTAAAATTTTCCATAACCTACTAATTTCTACCACTTTAAAATTTTTCTTATACATAAAAATTCTGCTAATAATTGTTTACTTTCTTTATAAATAAATGAAAAATAATATGGGTACCCCCAATATCTTGTATTCTTCCATGCATTTTTATTATTGTATATGTAAATATTTTATATACTGTGAATGTTATTATCAGTGATATCCATATATATTTGTTTTATTTTATGTAATAATCCTTAATCTTATATTAATCTAAATTCCATAAATTTTATACTTGCCTCAATAATCATAATTAGTTTATTTGTTCCATTACAATTTTTACTTTGTTAAATTATAAAGAAACCACTCTATCAATTTTATCTTCAGTTAACTTTTTTAATAATGCATATTTTGTTACTTATCAATAAGTTTTTTTTATTAAAAAGCCACTGAGTATTTTGTTAAATTATTTTACCAACGTAATAAATTTTTATTTTTATTTCTAACATATCTGGACATATTTTTTTAATATTTTCTTCTGCACTGTTAATTTTTTCAGTTCACATTTTAAATTCATACTTTTTAATTTTGATTTCACTGTAATCATTTCTCTAGTTTATTTGTTTACTTTTAATAGATATTTCATTTACATTCTCCTCTTTTAATTGTTTTTACTATCTTATTTTCACTATATATCTTTCCATTACATTTTACAATTTATGTTTACTGTCTTTTATGTTACTATTATTAATTGTAAACAAATATTTATTACAACATTTATTAGAGTATCTCCATGATAATCTCCCTCACCTATGAAAACATGTTCAAACTCAATATAAAATACAATTTATAAAAAAAAAAAAAGTTTCATTCTTCATTTATATCTTATACCAATCCAATGATGAAATTTCTTTGCAATACAAAAAATAGAAGTTGATAATTTGTTACCTCGAATTTCCCAAGGCAGAGAGATGAAAGTCGATTTTAAAACATAGAGTTGGTTTAGTTTCAATAAATTGAAGTAGATATAAAAAACATTAGATAATTCATGATTTAGAGCAAAAACAAGCCATGTAGTATTAATATCCTTTACTTTCAATGATATTTAAATGTTTAAACATAACATGATCTCACATGCTTGTTCATAACAGTTGTTAAAATAAAAAACTCTCTCCATACAGTTGTGCCGCTCAAAGCAAGACTGAGTAATCAATGAATACCAGAAGGCTTGTGCATAAAATCCCTATCTAGTACTTACACATCCAATATCCCCAAACTAGTTTCTGGCTTGTGGCTTTCATCAGTGAGGAGCCTTGGATCTGAGAGCACTGGACATAGATTTTAGGATATAATGCAACCATCCAGCAGCCTCCTTTTATTTCTACATAACTACAAAACAAAAAGGTGGCTGCTGGATGGTTGTATTAGATCCTAACGTCTAGGTGCAGTGCTCTCAGATCTAAGGCTCCTCATTGACAAAGGCCACAAGCCAGAAACTAGTTTGGAAATATTGGGTGAGTAGGCACTAGATAGGGATTTTATGCACAAACCTTCTGACATCCATTGATTACTCTGTCTTGTTTTGAGTGGCACTACTGTATGGAAAGAGTTTTGATATTTAAACATATAGTAAAATTGAAAATAATAAAAGAGAATAAGGAATAGGAGAGACATTAAAGTGGATATTAAAACAAAAACAATATTTAGAAAAACAAATTAAAACAAAAATATATTATATAAGCATCATTTGTTAAAAGAAGTCTTTATAATAATCATTTTTGAGAGAAAAGAAAGATAATTTGCTGAAACAGATTATCTATAATAATATACCTTAAATTATAATGTGAAAACGTTGATTCTGATATTATATGAATTACTTGTATATAAAATCTGATGGCATTGCTTATTAGTAGTTCTTCACTCTATGGAATTGCTAGAACCTTTGGCTATTAGTGATTATTTATGAGAATCAATATCTTGAAAGTATATTACAACTTACATGTCATAAACATAGTACAGAAGTTAAAAAATATTTAATAGGAGAGTGTAATTCTGTAGAATCCTGTATGTTAAAATTGTAGTCAGTATGTTGGAACTTCAGATTATTTTGATTGTGTCAGAAGTTTATTTTAGATTGTGTGAACTTTGTAAAGGTATTATATTTATAATTGATTTCACAAGTCTACACTCATTTTATATTAGTCTTTTCAATTTTCTTTGGAACCGATTTCTTATTGATAAATGTATTTGACATTGTGTCAATCATCATCAGCCTCTATAATTAAAACATTGCCAGAAAAACAGTGTAAAATTTGAAAAATTGTTATCAAGAGTAATAAGCTTTTATAGTTTAGAGTGCTTCAGATCTGTATACTTAACACTAATTGTTGAATATTTTATGTTGTAAATTCATTATCATTAAAGTTCTTGTTGCTTTATAGCTGATGAAATAGTTATTGAATTGAGATAAAACCAAGAAGTAATGTTTTTCACATTGATAGTATCTGTGATTGTTAAAGTCACCTACTTGGATCTTACACTCATAGTGAAAGAGTTAAGATAGCTTATCCTTTAATGTCATGCATCAACAATAAAACATCTTGAAATATAAAGAGGCTAAACTCTTTTCATTCAGAATAATTCAAAGACAGAAGTTTTGATTAAAAGTGATATTATCACCTTGCCCTTTTTATAAAATTACTAAAATGCTATTATCTTGGGATAACTTTTTATATGAGACAGTACGCTCAAGATTAAAAAAACTAACATGGAAGTTTATAATTTGCTCAATCAGTCATAAAATTCTGTCGCCTATAAAATAATTTTTATTTAAAGAATGATTTTGTGAAAATGAGCAAGCTATAACTAGAATCAATAGAATTGGATAATAAGGCAGTCATTATTGAGCCACTATTTTTGTCTAATCAATTAGGAGCAAAAATAAATACCAATGCAAGTTCAGATATTAATTATTATAAAGAAATAGCAAATTTCGATAAAAACAACATCTCTTAATTATTTGTGGCTTAATGAACAGTCAATATTTATCAAAAATATACAATCCCTTTTATTTAGAATCAGCATCAGCTGGTGATTATTAATGCTGCTGCTGCTGTTACTGCTACTACTACTGCTACTAGTGCTACTACCACTACTACTACTACTACTACTACTACTACTACTACTACTACTACTACTGCTACTACTACTACTACCACAACTACCACCACTACTACCACCACTACCAATACCACCACCACTACTACTACTACTACTACTACTACTACATTACTGCTAATACTTCTACTAATACTTAATGTATTGAGATGTGTCATTTGATATATAGTTAATATTTAAAAAGTGTGACAAAGTATAACATTAAAAATGAAAGATCATTTGGGTATTATTTAAAATAAACAGAGAAATCTCATTAAATTTTAATATAGGAATATCTAAACATGTAAAAATAATCTAACTTGCTTGTGAAAATACTTGAAAACTTATTATATTTTCAATTTTTATACATATAAAGCATTATAATATGACATTAAAATGTTCTATAATGTATCTTACATAGAGTTCTATATTTTGTAAATTACGTGAATATGTTCTAAGTTTAAATTTTTCATTTCTATCTTTTTGCTTTTTCTCCCCATTCTCAAAAAAAATAGCTTGCAGAGTCTTAAACAATGATTTTTTTCTGCAATAACTTTCTTCTAAATGACATGGTTTTTATTTTATTTACATTTTTCTTTCATGTTATCAAGCCTTTCAAAAATTTTTATAACCTGTTTTAATAATCTTTTATTATTACTTGATCACCATTTCCTATGGATACACAGGCTGTTAATGATAGAAGCAAATTTTTCATGTAGTAGTGCCACCAAATGCAAGCTTTAGTAATCAATGGATGCAAAAAAGTTTGTGCATAAATTCCCTATCTAGGGCCTATTCATTCAATATCTCCAGATTAGTTTCTAGAAGTGAGGAACCATGGATTTGAAAGCATTGCACTTGGATCTTAGGATTTAATGCAACCCTCCAGCAATCACCTTTACTTATTTAGTTAATTAAGGCTTGAATTTGGTGGCACTACTGTATGGAGACTTTGCTTTTGCTAATAATAGACTGTGTAAACATTTGAAATAGTAATAATCTGTTTTGATGGTTTACACTTATCCAGCCCATGGTTTAATGGTGACTGTAGTTTTCTCAAAAACTAAAGTCACCAAATGTATAGACAGAGGGTGATTTCCAGAAGGTCACACAGGTATGGCCATATCCATTGTTAAAATTTTTTAAGTTTTCCATACGTTTTATATTTAATTAAATTTTTAATATTATAATTATTTAGTTTAGCACTGTTATTTTCAACTGTGCTGTCACTTGAGAGATGTCAATATCACTGTTAGTTAAAAACAACTTTATTTTGTTGTTCCTTAATTAACACTGACACATTCCAGATGGCAGCATGGTTGAAATTGACAGATTTAGACAATCATACAAGTAAAAATGTTTGGAGTCTGCAATTTAAAAAAAGTGTTCAGTCAATATAAATTTTGATGTTGTACTGTTATTATTAATTCATTTTGGTGACAAAAATGTTTGATTTTAAGGGAGTTTGAAGTTTTTTAGCATACCTATTGTTAAACATGTTGAATATCTTTCCAGTGTAGAGATGCTGAACTAGGTTTAGATCTATATAAATATATAAGTATATGAGCTAGGATTAAAAACATTATTGCATTTTTATCTTGAGCTCTTAGCTTTATCATTAACTAAATGTGTAAAGATAGCTGATGGAGGATTGCCTTTACGTTTAAAATCTAGGTGCAGTCCTCTCAGATACAAATCTCCTCATTGATAAAAGCCACAAGCTAGAAACTAGTCTGGGGATATTAGATGAATAGGCACTAGATAGGGATTTTATGCACAAACCTTTTTGCAATTATTGATTACTAAGGCTTGCACTTGGTGGCACAAAAGTATGGAGAGTTTGTTTCTGTTATTAACTTTGGCTATATTGGTACACATTTTTCCAGATTTCATATTTCATTAAAACTGATATCATGTTTTGTTAATTTTATATGTAAAACAGATAACTGATTAACTAGAGTTCTCTTTAACAGTAATAATGTGATCTCCAATTCTGGCATTTATTCTGTAATTGACTTGACTGATATATGAAAAAAATTCCTATTATAAATTTCATAACCACCATAACATCTTAAAAGAATTTTATTCTTAGAATGAAGTTATCTTGAAATATTTTACTAATTTTTTTAAATGCAGTCATTATTGATATATATGTATTTTAAAACATGATCAATTTTGTCACTGACTTCTTTTATATAAGCAAAACAGTCTTAATTTCTGAATTATCAAATTATTTTTTGTTTAATGATACAAAAATACCTTATTAAAGATGTTGTGGTCAAAATTGTTACCAAGCAACATGTTTTTACTAAAGAAATCTTTAATATTTTTAAAATACAAGCACAATATATACTTGGAGTTTGAATGTAATATAGAAAATTCATACACAAACTTTACAGTGATCTTTAGCTATCCACTCTGTCTGATAAAAGCGATTCACATTACTACACACATATTAATAAGATAAATGATCTCCAATTGATGTGTTATGCATTGAGCTGGTACTCATTAATTTTCCCAGAACATATCAGTGCCCAGTTTATATTAAGGAATTTGGGATACCATAATCAGATTTTCAATAGTATGGATGGCTGCAAAGTTGAAGGGTGGAGTAAATTGTAGCCTGTCCATTAAGGTTTGAACATTTGCTTTCTCAATATAAATGGAGCCTTTTATATATATATAAAACTGAAAATTTGTAAATACAGTAACTAAATAATTAAAAATTTTTATCCACTTAGGAGCACTTTCGATTATCCCAGTAATCTGTGTCAACTAAAGCATTGAAATGCTAACTTTCTCACAATTCTGCACGTTTGCTGCTTGCCTGTTAATTAAGTCATGTTTATATTTGTATATTAGCATAGCTTCCTTTATTTTTCTTTTATTGTTATTTTTTTCAATTTGCAATATTTTTACACTGTTAAAATTGAAGTCAAAACCACAAATACATGATTTATTATGGTCGTAAAAAAAGTTAGCACTTCAAAGCTTTAATTGACACAGATTACTGGGATAATCAAAAGCGCTCCTAAGTGGATAAATTTTTTTAATTATTTAGTTACTGTATTTACAAATATTCAGTTATATAATTATGTATATTGCTTTAAAAATACAGACATCGAATCATAATATTATATATATATATGGGAGATGATCTGAACAAACTGATGAGTGCTGGTTCAGCATAAAATATATATATTGAAGATCATTTATCTTCTCACATGTGTGTGATCATATGTATTGGTTATATAAGATAAAGTGGATAGCTGAAGGAATCCTGAAAGTCTGTATGCAAATCCCTTATTAATAATTTAAAAATTTATCTGTTATCACAAAACTTTTGTTCTAATTGTAGTAGGTTAACCACAAAAAAATAATACAACTGGATAATAATAAAACTGTATATATTTTTCATATATTTTTGTTTTTTCTCTCTTTTTATATATATATATATATTGTCAGAGTACCATATGAGCCTCACCTAAAACAATTTGTGTTTCTTTGTGAATTTAACTGTGCCTATATCGAATCAACAGATATAAATAACTTACACCTATTTTAAGCTTTTCATGTATCAGCTATATATATATATATAGGCTAGTTAGTATTAAAAGAATAATTCTAAAAATGAATAATTCTAGTTTATTTATACACACACATAAATAAAATGTTTCTAACTAATATTATTTTTTTTTGTTAATATAAAAACTTGACATTTGACAAAGCCTTAAGTCAACATTGCATTTTTATCAGTTGAAACAAAGGAAATAAATGTTTGGGGTTCATTACAAATTGTATATGTTAAACTATAGAGAGTGTGAGCGTGATTATGTGATATGCTTGCTGCAATTAATCCAGTATAAAAGCGAACTAATATTGTTATAACAATAATCTTCTATTTAGTTATCAAGGCAAGAACTATGTTTGTAAATTTAAATGTGTTCGAATTTAGAACACATTTAAGAAAAATTAAAAAAAAAGAAGATTCAATATTTTTAAACCTGCTTCAAGTAATTAATTTACTGCCTTTGAATATTATAAAGAACTATAAAAAAATAATCATTGTAATTAACAAGGTTATAAAAGTTATCAACATCTTCGAAATGAGTTTACAAAATATATATTTAAGAAGATAAAAATTTATAAAGATGTTCTTTGGCTAGATAATTTATGCCAGAGATTTCTACTGATGTTTTAAACCCGAATATGTAAATTTATTCTTACTTAAGCAATGCCTAAAATATAATCGTCATAATTCTCATTTAAAAAGCTGCTTTAATCTTGGAGTATTATATAGAAGAAGATGTTAAATATTTTACTACATAAATATTTAAAGAATGAATATCTGGATTGCCTCTTCGAAGGATGATCAATGAACTTTATGTTTCAACATTCATCATCATTTTATTTCGTCTAAGGAGGGATATAAAACCGTATTCTTTCTCATCTTGGATTACTTCATTGTATAATTTAAGAACTCTTAAACTTTATTTCCTTTGTGGATAATTATATTTACTTAGAAAAATTACTTCGTATATTAAAGTGGAGAACTGATAAGATGAACACTTTATTTTTTTTTATTTATTTAATAAAATTTAGATGTTCATATTTTGATATATACTCTGATGGAAATGACAGCTGACTAAGGTAAACATTTTAAAATTATTTCAATTTGGAAGTAAGTTTTATTATATTCCAAATTGAATCTTACATGACAATTAACATAATATATTTTTAAACATACATAACTAATATCAGAATACATTCTATTATTAATCTAGTGTGAATGGATGTTATCATATATAAACATACAACACACACTGAATTATTTTAATGACACAATAGGTAGATTTATAATGTGTCATGTGTATTTATTATATGCATGATTTTAAATTATATATATATATGTAAATGATTACATTATTATTATTTTTTTTTTGAATATTAAATAATTTATTAGTGTATATAAGCACAGATTATAATTCTAAATTTTAATGTTTTTATGTGATAATATTTTGTTTTTTATTATTGATTAAAATGTGTTAAACTTGATTTCAAAATTAAACAGGTCTCGTTTGTTTATTTTATTTAGTCGTTTTATAAAACCAATATTTATAAATATACATACTCATGCATATATATGTTAAATCAACTTAGTGATTTAATATTTATAAAGAAGTTATATATAGCTTATATTAAATTTATTATTACTATGGGATATTTGTGGAAATGCCTGAAGAGAGTCGATTGCAAATTTCTACTCTGAGCTCGAATTCCGAGAGTAACGAGGTTATTAATAGAGGAGTGAATTGGATTGTATTTTAAATCACATCATCCATGGCATTCTATAAGAAGACTCAAAGTCCGACTACAGCTAGATGCGACTTCCTCGAGTCCTGAAAAGGATCGTCCTGTTATAATATATATATATTGAAGCGATATATATATATGCGCTTCAAGTATATAATTAAGGAATTTTTAAATGCAAGATTTTAAAACATTTTGCTAGACAGAAAATAGGCATATAAGTACTGCACAGACAAAATACATTAGGCCTCAATAAATCTAAAATAATTAAAGTAATTTACAACAAAATATTTTATTAATTAACAATAGCAAATCTATTTTATAATTAGGTGGGTGAAATGACATTTTTATAAAAGTAATTAGAGGTAAACAGATCTGCTAATTAGGAGATACATATAGTATGTTATTTGATCAAAAACATCTTTTATTTTGGTATAATCCTTTTTCAAAGCTAATTTTTGCACAGTCTGTAATTGGTCAGTATGCCACTGACCACAGCAATGTTTAGAACTAATCTGCAATCAATGAATGGATTTTGAAATTGCACCATGATGAAAACTGATAAGGCAGCTCAGTGAACTATAAATAGGGGTCTTTCAGAAGATCGATTATATGTATGATGTGATTTTTCATTCTTTCATTTTTTCCTGACCACCAGAAGCATTGTTAAAATATGTCAATAAAAATCCCATCATATGTGACTGTATACTATCTAACTTCAAAAGTTTTTATAGTTTTGGAGAAGAGACCAGTTATCATTGAGCATGAGAAACACCATCAGATTACTGCACATTGAAGAAAATAGAAATGTGTATTAATTAAGACCATGTCAATCAGAAAGAATGAGCTCAGAAACTTTGCAGAATACTAGCAGATATAGGTATGTTATAACACCTGTGCCCCAAAAAATCTACTGGTACATGAATTCAGAACCCAAACTATAAAAAAAATGAGAAACTTGTACGAACTTTAATTATATAGTATCATGACTTTTATCTCACTAACATAAGATATTTAATCTCTATATAAGTATATCTCATTTCCAGTGAAAATTTTGTATAGACTATTATGATTTATTTTACGTTTTCTATAGTATTATTTTAATTAATTATTTTAAAACAAGAGTTAATAGTGATAATTTCTACTAGCCTGCAATATATTAAGAGTTAGAATAACCATTAACATAAGTAATGCAGATTAATGACCTCTCAATAGTGTGGTCTCTGGATAGTGTAAAGACAAATTCAATAAATTTATAAAGATTATTTTTCATAGTTATGAGTTTACAACATTCAGAAGAATACACTCACAAGTTTGGGATCAATAGACATGGAAAAATATTTATGTGCACTAAATTTTTTTTGAATTATTGTACCATTATTACAGACTGCTTTATTTATATATTTTTATCATTGTTCAGAAATATGGAATAAAGAAAATGTTTTTTCTACATCTTACTCTCAGCAACTTAGCATGATTATTATTATTTGGTAAATGCACATTTCTACCATATGTCATATTTATATATTTTTTGATTGTTCATAAACAAGTGTAAAGAGACAATTATTTCTATAATTTACACTAATTGTATTATTATTTACCAGGTATATTCTCATTTATACCATTTAGTTAGTAAATCTCAGTCACTAATGTCAGGTAGATGCATAATTACTACCCAGGCATTTGGTAATTTTATTTTCAACTTATTAAAACAGATATTAAAAGAGCATATAGCTCATGCATATTCTGTATTTTTTATTTTCCCAGAACTACAGCCTTAAAGCATGTATGCTAGTCCAATTGTTTTAGTACTACAGTTCATTAAATAATTTCTGGTGTATCCTAAAGCTTATAAGGTTAATAATCCTAAAATTGGGTTATATTAATAGATATTAATAGTTAAAGAGACAAAACACTCCATACATTAATGCCACTCAATGCAAGCCAGAGTAATCAATGGATGCCAGAAGGCTTATGAATAAATTCACTATCTAGTGTCTACTCATACAATATTCACAGACTAGTTTCTGGTTTGTGGCCTTCGTCAGTGAGGAGGCTTAGATCTGAGAGCACTGCACCTAGATCTTATGAACTAATGCAACCCTCCTTAAGCCACCTTTTATCTCTATTTAACTACAAACTATGAAAATCAAATTGAAAATACAATAATATTTTCAATCTAAGCTCATTAGATTATATAGTCATATGGATCTGAATTCAGTTCAGTACCATACATTTTCATGTCTTTGATTCTATTGCAACCATAGCCACCACTATCCTATTAGGCAGAATTGGTATTAAACCACTGGACATCACATGATCATCATTTTTTATGCTTGCTCATAACTCTTATTAAACAGGCAAAACTCTCCATACAGAAGTGGTGGCTGTGGTTGTCAAAGGGCCAAAGACACCAAAATGAATGAGAACTGAACTGAGTTTAGACCTATATGACTATATAAGATAATGAGCTTAGATTGAAAATATTGTGTTTTCAATTTGATTCTCATAGTTTTGTAGTTAAGTAGAGATAAAAGGTGGCTGCTGGAGGCTTGCATTAGATCCTAAGATCAAGGTGCAGTGCTCTCAGAACCAAGGCTCTTAACTGATGAAGACCACAAGCCAGAAACTAGTCTGGAGATATTAGATGAGTAGGCACTAGATAGGGATTTTATGCACAAGACTGCTGGAATCCATTGATTACTCTGGCTTGCACTGAGGGGCACTACTGTATGGAGAGTTTTGCCTGTTTAATAAGTTATGAACAAGTATAAGAAATGGTGATCAAATGATGTTCAGTGGTTTAATACTAATCCTGCCTAAAAAATAGTGGTGGCTATGGTTGTAAAAGAGTCAACATCAAATGTATGGGAACTGAACTGAGTTTGGACCCATATGACTATGTAATCTAATGAGCTTAGATTGAAAATATTGTTTTCAATTTGATTGTCATCATTTTGTAGGTAAGTAGAGATAAAAGGTGGCTGCTGGAGGGTTGCATTAGATCTTAAGATCTAGGTGCAGTGCTCTCAGATCTAAGTCTCCTCACTGACAAAGGCCACAAGCCAGAGATTAGTCTGGGGATATTGGATGAATAGGTACTAGATAGGATTTTTATGCATGAGCCTTCTGGGATCCATTGATTACTCTCACTTGCACTGAGTGGCCCTACTCTATGGAGAGTTTTGCCTGTTTAATAACAGTTGTGAGAAAGCGTAAGAGATGGTGATCACTGATTTGATATTAATAGTTACAGTTAGTCTGTGAAACAAGTATGGATCTGTCTGAGATGATTAAGATGCATAGGGTCATAAATTGTCTATGTATAATGAAGCAGTAAATAGCTAATCATATTAACCATTCATCAAACTAGCAAAGGCAGTTAAATAAAACAATAGATAATTAAGTGCTGTTATTCTAAAATCATTCTCTGGTAAAGCTGATGTTTGCTGAGGATTTCTGTCACTTGTGTTATTATTTTTTTATGATTGTGTATATACATAAATAAAATTATTTCTCATTATTCTACCACATCTTTTATTTCAGTCTATAATGGTAATTAAAATATCATAAAAATCTTTTGCATTTGAGTCTAGCAGGTTATAAAAAATATTTTTTTTATCATGTGACATCAGAATGTGAAGCTGCATGTGATTATCCTTGGGCAATTTTCATGTTGGCTGGGCATTTAGGATTGGTACTGGTGTAAAACAATAATATCTATTTTTTTAAAAATTAAAATATGATACACCCAATGATTAGAATATTTGGAAATATTGCATAATAAGATTGGTATTTAAAAAAAAAGAAATATTAGAAACTACAGAATTATTAGACTTCTTTTAGTTCTATATAAAATCTTTATCATGATATTTCAAATTCCTCTATTGAATTACAATGAACTAAAAGAATAAGCTGAATTTAGAAGCGGTTTTAGGATAGTGAATCTTTTAAGCCAATAAACATCACATGATTCTAAGATCTATGTGCAGTGCTCTCAGATCCAAGGCTCCTCACTGATGAAGACCACAAACCAGAAACTAGTCTGGTAGTATTGGATGAGTAGACCCTAGATGGGAATTTTATGCACAAGTCTTCTGGCATCCATTGATTACTCTAGTTTGCAGTGAATGACAATATGTATAGTGAGTTTTGCCTGTTTTAATAGATAGTGAATCTTATTGAAATGTTGAGAAAAATTATAGAAAAAACAAATATGATTTACTATTATGCTTTGGAAAATAAATGAATGTGACTCAAGTTTGCTTAGAATTTAAAAATTATGAAAATGTATTTGATGTTACAAGTATTTTAACAGTGATTGAAGCTTTGAACTAACAAGATATATATCAGGGATACTGCCTTATTCTGGTATTTATTATAATGCGACAGTAGTGGCTAGATTACATGATAATATTAAAAATGTTAATATAATAAAGAGTATAGGTTGGGATAATTCCATATATGGAAAACTTTTTAC
This sequence comes from Epiperipatus broadwayi, assembly GCA_028023455.1. NCBI lineage: Eukaryota > Metazoa > Onychophora > Udeonychophora > Euonychophora > Peripatidae > Epiperipatus > Epiperipatus broadwayi. The sequence continues at coordinate 386,624 of JAQFVV010006472.1, read as the reverse complement.
AGAAATTTTACAATAAGTAGTTTGTGAATGAATATACAAAATTAAGAAAATGCAAACATGTAAATCATCACCTGGATTGGAAGATGATGTGGTTGTTTTTGCAAATTATGTTTCAGAACTTCAAGAAATATTACAGAAGTTATCAAATGAAAGTAAGTAAATTATTAATGCTTAATAAGCACTTAATAAATACTCTTTCCATGATTTAAATAAATGCCATTAATCTTAATTAAATTATGATTTAAGAATATATCTAACATGATGCATTAAAGTTATAAAGTACACATAATAGGTATAGTATTATAAAAATTATAAGATTGCTTTTATTATTATTGTTGATAGATATTAGAATATAAAGTATGATTTAAAGTTTACGCTAGAGCTCTACAATATATCCACCACGTAATAAAAACAATATATAACATTAAAACATATATATATATGGAAAAATTCTTAGTGGATTTATCATTGACGACATTTTTAATATAAATTCTTATTGTACGGATTACTAATTAATATTATGATTATGCATTTTATTTTTATAAGAATACATTACATAATGGGAGAAATATAATAAATATTTTGTAAGAACATACTATAAAATTAAATAAATACTTATATCTACTTTTCATTAGACTATGTACATTTATTTATTCATTTTATCAAACATTTATCTATATATTTTATCTTACGTCTACTTATTAAGAAAACGAGAATTCTTACATTGACACACATAAAGATTAGAAAGTAAATTTAAATTATTTTAACACATTATATTTATCGATAAAACATTTTAATGTAAAGATATTTTATTGACATTGGAGTCGTAAATATTTAAAGGTTACGTCGATATACTACAGGTAAAATAATGCCTTCGGTGATATATGCGCTATTTTAAATGCATCTACAATTATATGATAATAACATACATTAAAAATATTAATTATTACAAAGATTGATAAATAAATTTAGAATTGTAAATTTGTTATTTTATTATCGAACATTTTATCTTGATTTGTTTTAATAAATAATTTTTGCAAAAAATGTTTAAAAATGTGTATAAATTTTAATTTGAGATTGTGTAGATTTGTTTTAATAAATATTGTTTTGCAAAAAAAATGCCCAAAATTGTATACAACTTTGATTTGAGATATGTGTGGGTATATATATAACGTATAAACAATAATATAAAATCAAATAAATAGTGTGAACAAACCCAAATAAAAAAAAAAAAACATTCTAATAGGCAATGAAATAATAAAACATATATATTTTTTCACGTATAACACATTAGCGAAATTAACTGGAGCACAATATATTAGGAAAAATAAACCATAAACAATGAATATTTTGACTCATAACGAATAATAATAAATCTTAATAGGAAAAAAAATCATTTTTCAGATTTTATCTAATTTCTTTGGAAAATTAAACATTAGTAATAAAAAATGTCAAAATTTAAAAAGAGTTATATGTATATTATAAAATATGTTGTTCTTTTTTAGTAAAAAGATATTGAAAACAAATTAACAGTTAATGTTCAGTGTTTTGGAAACTTTTTTTTTTACATTTTTCTTGTAGTTAAATAAAATTTAATGACATTGCTTTTGAAAAGAAAATGTAAAAAAAATGTAAACTTTTACGATCTTTTAGAAACTTAAAAAATACCTCTAAAAATTTTGCAACATTATCTTGTTTATTGAAACTATTTTAAAAACAGTAATAAAAAGTGAAAAGAATTTTAAGATTTCTTAATTTTTTATTACAACAAATATTTACTGGAAGATCACATGCGTAATATAAGCGCCTAGCTGGCGTTTATAAAAAGCTCTAACGTTATTAAAATGATTTATATACATCTTAGCAATAGAAGTGGACTACTGAATTTCAGGTTTTCTGGTGGCGTTGAAACTTTCAGTTCTATTTTCACCCGAAAATAATATGCCTAAAGAAGAATAATATTTAATAGAATTATTTTTTCTTACAGGTAAATTATCAATTTAATAATCAAATTAAATTACTACAATACAATTTTAAAATGCCAAACATCTTCCAAGCACGTATTAAGAAATAATATTTTTAAATAAAATTATATACTAATGATTATTGCAAATATTAAGATAGATTATGATACTAATTGTATGAAAACTCTATTAGTAGAGCCACCATTCACTTACCAATGTCGACAAAAAAAACTAATTGATAAGTTTCATATTTTTCATAAATACATAATAATTTGTTTGAAAATATAAAAATAGTAATTATTTAGAAAATAAACCTAAAAATATTTAGTAAACAAATGATTGAAAAAGAAATATTTTTAATAAGTGCGATTAATGCAAACATTCAAAAAGAAATTAATCATGAGGCAATTGCTAAACCAAAGAAAATAATTTACAAACTATATATAAAAAATAACTAATTGCTCAAAAAATATCAGTCTCCAAAGTGTATAAAGTTAAACATGAAACAAACACTTTGAGAGCAAATCTAAAAATAATTTTTAATTACTAAACTAATCCACAATGACTAAAACACAAATACTTTAATTAATGTTATCTATAAGAAAGTAATTAATGACTATAAATCCATAAGAAATTGAAATCCAAAACCCATGTCGATACCATAAAACCACATAATGAGAAGTTATATTTAGATAAAAAACTGTATGAAATTAAACCATAAAACATATATGCTTTGAAGACAAATCTGAAAATATTTTTAGCCATCAAACCAATGCATAATGATTAAAATACAAATATCTTAATAAATGTCATCTATAAAAAAATAACCAGTGGCCATATCTCTATAAGAAATTCAAATCCAAATGGTATCATTCTCTGTGGAGGTTAAAAGTCAACTTTTCATCAAAATTGCATGAAGTTAACTCATTTAAGACAAATAACATTTAAGTGATGAGACCAAATACAAATCCATAAAATACTAAATTTTATAAAATCAAAGGAAAGAAATAATATGTATACCTACAAAGTTTTATTGTTTTTACAGTGAAATATTGAGTGAGGCTATAATACTAGAACTCAAAACAGTGATGACTGTGCCATTATAGAACTTTTTGGCTAATGTTGTTTTTAGATTCTTGATTATTGAATATGGCAGGATCACTCAGTTGGTTAGAGTGTTACATTAAAATTCAATAATCAAGAATATAAGGACACAGGTTCAAATCCTATGCTAGTACTGTCACTGGTCGGGCCAGCAACACCTGAAGAAGAGAGGAAAATAATACCTCACAAAACATTGTGCATATACTAACCTGTTTATATTACTAACAGTTAGTGCATATATTAACCTGATTGCTGTGATATTACTAACAGTTGAATGTAATTGGAATATTTAAATTAAATTGAATTTTTCTAAAGACATTCAGTACACATATTAGATGATGGAAATAATCCAATATAAAAATACAATTATTAATATAAGTTTACTCTCTTTCCTATGTATAATAATTTAAAGACATATGGTTTTATTCTTTTATTTAGGTGGATATAGAAAGGTGAATGTTTTTAATTATATGATATAATTACATAGGAACAATATACAAATATATGTATATGTAATACAAATAAAATGTCTATTAATTAAAACTATTTTAATATATTATAATTTATATATATATCATCATCATCATCAATCATTATTAATCTACTGCAAGATAAAGGGCTCTCCAAGTTCAATCCATCTTCTCTGATCTTTAGCCTCTCTTCTCCACATCACTCCTGCACCCTAGGTCTTTTACAATCTTTTAGAATCCAGTTTAAGATTTCAATTACCCATCTATTATCATCACTTCTAGCAATATATCCAACCCAACTCCACTTAAGTCTTTTAATTCTTTCAACAATGCCAGTAACACCTGTTTGTTCTTTTACACATATATTACATTTTCAATCTATTCTTGTTACTCCTAACATGCCTCTCTTCATACTTCTTTGAGAAGTCTGAAGTTTCTGTATTGCTCTTCTCTTAAGTGTTCAAGTCTCAGATCCATAAGTAAGAACTGACAAAACACATTTATTAAAAGCCTTCCTTTTCAAACACATAGGCATATTTCCTTTTAATAATAAGTTATTTCTACCAAAAGCATCCAAACAAGTTTAATTCCATAATTAATTTTATTCATTATATTTCCATCTGTAGTAATAATTTGACAAAGTTATTTGTAGGTGTTAACTTCTTCTAACTCATTATAATCAATCTTTTTTTTCAACTTTTGAGAAAATTCATTGACCATTACTTTAGTCTTTTTAACATTTCTCTTTAATCCTACTTTCTTCTTTTCATCTGATAACTCTTGCAACATTTTCTGAAGCTCTGAAGTATTATTTGCAAGAACAACTACACCTTCTGCAAAATCTAAATGACTTAAATAATCTCCATTTACTTCTACTCCTTTAGCTTCTTATTTTAATCCACAAAATACTTTTTACAGTCATGCTGTAAAAAGGTTTGGAGATATGCAGTCATCCTGTTTTGCACTCTTCTCAATGTTAACCTTCCTAGTATCATTATGTAATCTAATTGTTGTGTTGCAGTTTTAACAATATTCTTTAGAATATAGCAATATCCTGAGTCTATATCTTGATGATCCAATGCTTTAATCACCAAACAAATGCTTATATAATCAAATGCTTTTTCATAATCTACAAATCCAAATAATAATGGCAACTCATATTTATGGGTCCTTTCTATAACTTCTCTCAATACTTAGATATGATATTCTTTACTAAAACCAATTTTAAATCTAGATTACTTGGTTGTTTGAAATCCAATGTTTTCTATAGAGGAGTTGTAATTATCTTGGTGAAAATTTTGTATAAAACTGTTAAAATACTAATAAGTCTAAATAATGCCATTTTTCATTACTACCAAATTTCCTTTTGCTAAAGTCAGTTTACTTAAGGATTCATAAATGAAAACTAATGCAAAGATTTTCAAATGTAAAGTTTACTTGTGGATAACTAATAAGCAATATCACATTAATTCATAATTATGACTTTAGTCTAAATTAAATTACAAATTCATTATCAATGGTTTCCTCCAAGATAGACTTCTCAAGTGCAAATTAACGCAATAGAAAATAAGAATTTTCCAACATGTGTTCCATTTAATTTGTTTTAGAGTGCATTAAAATTTGTAAGATTTGCTATCTTAATATAAACTGAGCACGAATTATATCTAGTTTTGGTGATGATGATCCAGATGAATTGATATGTGCTGGTTCAGCACAAAATATGTATATTGGGAATCATTTATTTTTTCACATGTATGTGAGATATGGGTATTGGTTGTATAAGATAGGATAGAGATTGGAAGGAGAGTTTGAAAGTCTGGGTTAAAATCACCTATAATTTTAGAAATAGTATCACTATCCATTTTCTGTTAAAATTATAAATAGAAAATTGATAGAAATATAATTCTTGGAATTGATTATAATATTCCTTATGGAACTTTAGTTTAGGGTTAGAATTAGGATTAGGGTTAGGGTTAAGGTTGAGTTTCATCACAGCAGGTCTAATAACTTAAGGACTTTATTTATATAAAACAATATACATAGCTCAAAGTAATTTGACTGTAAATAGATGGATTAAATTAAATGTAAATACATTAAAACATTATATTAGCATTTTATATTCATGAGAGAAATATATTTCATAAGAATATGTTCAAGCAGGCTAAGAATGTTGAAAAGAATAAAAACGACTTAAATAATATTTTCTAATTAAATATTTTGATTTGGAAGCTCTTAATATATATTTAAGAAGGAAATTGAAATATCAATTTGAAATGTATATTATTTTTGTATAAGAGCATATTGTATTGTGACATTTATACAGCTGAGAAATCTGCTTTGGAAGAGAAACCATTGGTTGTGAAATTTATACTTTTCTGGTAATTAGTATTTTAATTTTAAATAGATATATCTTTCTTTTATGTATGACTATATATGTGTTTGTTAAAAATAAATTTTTTTATGGCTTTTGTTTTATGCATGCCAATTTCTTATTACCAATATATAGCACTAATGTTTTGGGTGAATGTTTCCTGTCATTATCTGACTAATAGGGGTGGTCATAATTGTCACTAAGGATGTTAACAAGGTATGAATGTTTTTAAACAAAAAACATCCTTATTGCTTAATTAAGATTCTGTGAAAAAATTAATATTATGTTAATACAAATGTTCTTAAAAAGTGCATTTTACACACACACACACACACATATATATATATTATATTCAAAAGTTGATCAAACATATTACAAATATATGCCATATTAGCAATAAATTTTTGATGGAAAAAAATAACAACTATACTTTTTTGTGATACAATTTTATAGAGGTAATAAAAATATCTAATAGAAAATTGACATTAGTTTTATAAGAATGATAGATAAAATATCTAAGCTTTATTATTTTTTAAAAATAAACATATTTTTTATGACCAACTGCAAAAAAAAATATTTTTAAAAATTTCTACAAATATAAAAAATCACTAGTTTAAGCACTGGCAAAAACTTTAATTAAATATAGTTGTATGAAGATCTGTAACAAAATGATATAAATTTATAAGAAAATAAATACTAGAATGGTCATAATATAAATATTATAAGCCTAATACAACAAATCATTGTAATTTTTACAAGCAGAATATTTATAGTTATGCTGCAATTGCAGGCTACTATAAAGATTATAAGACAAAATAAAGAATGTTGGGAAATGTGACATATGGTTGACTAAATAATCATTTACACTTTTCCTTTTCTTCCATTTATAAATTATGAAAATGGAATTGTTATAATTTATGTAACAATCTGGGATACAACCTATTTAAAAATTATCTAATATTTAGAATGAAAAATGTATGTGGAATGAAACCATGTTCAGAAATTATCATCATTCAGAAAAATAATTTTTCTAATTTGCACAGACACATGATAAATGAGAGATTAATTTTTATCTTTCAAAATATCCCCAATCCTTATTTAAATAATATTAAGAATAAGTGTACACCAATCCACCCATACATGCACAACTATAGCTCATTCTTATATTTTAAACATAGATCCAAAAACATTATCAATGTGATTGTTGTAAATAAGTGCTTGCTAAATACAGATATATATATATATGTCAACAGATGGCGTTCTACCAAAAACACCATCAAGTGTTTGTTTACATAAACGTCAGAGCATGCATTCGCTATCTCTAACTTTAATTCCACTTTCAGATCATGATTTCAAGCTATTTGCTATCGTCAGTAAAAGACAGGAATTTTAGAAACTAGATCTAAACACAAACTCTGAGCATTTATGAAACAGTTTCTATTTAGCTTTCAAGCGTGAATCTTTTAGACATGTAATGTCTTCAAACTCAGCATAGCAAGCCAGATAGCTACATGGGTCTGATCTCAGTTCAGCATCACCACATAGTAGAAGCCTCTGCAATATATATCATTGCTAGAAAGACCTCAAAGGTACATTTATGAAAAACAAAAAACAAGTTAAAAACTTGCTAACACTTGTATTTATGTCAACAGATGGCATTCTACCAAAAACACCATCAAGCGTTTGTTTACATAAACATCAGAGCATGCATTCACTATCTCTAACTTTAATTCCACTTTCAGATCATGATTTCAAGCTATTTGCTATTGTCAGTGAAAGACAGGAATTTTAGAAACTAGATCTAAACACAAACTCTGAGCATTTATGAAACAGTTTCTATTCATCTTGCAAGCATGAATCTTTTAGACACATAATGTCTTCAAACTCAGCATAGCAAGCCAGATAGCTACATGGGTCTGATCTCAGTTCAGCATCACCACATAGTAGAAGCCTCTGCAAATATGTCATTGCTAGAAAGACCTCAAAGGTACATTTATGAAAAACAAAAAACAAATTAAAAACTTGCTAACGCTTGTATTTAGTCAACAGATGGCGTTCTACCAAAAACACCGTCAAGCGTTTGTTTACATAAACGTCAGAGCATGCATTCACTATCTCTAACTTTAATTCCACTTTCAGATCATGATTTCAAGCTATTTGCTATCGTCAGTGAAAGACAGGAATTTTAGAAACTAGATCTAAACACAAACTCTGAACATTTATGAAACAGTCAGTTTCATAAATGCTCAGAGTCAGTTTCATAAATGCTCAGAGTTTGTGTTTAGATCTAGTTTTTAAAATTCCTGTCTTTCACTGACGATAGCAAATAGCTTGAAATCATGATCTGAAAGTGGAATTAAAGTTAGAGATAGTGAATGCATGCTCTGACGTTTATGTAAACAAATGCTTGATGGTGTTTTTGGTAGAACGCCATCTGTTGACATAAATACAAGCATTAGCAAATTTTTAACTTGTTTTTTGTTTTTCATATATATAATAACTGACTTTTTTGTATTTATATATTGGACTATTTCCATCATCTAATATGAGTATTGAATGTCTTTAGAAAAATTTAACATTATTTAAATATTTCAAATACATTCAACTGTTAATAATAGCATACAGGTTAGTATTTGCACAATGTTCATCTGTTAAAAATCTCATTTCTAAACATCTAATAGGTACTGAAATTTCTGCTCTTAAAAGAGGATTAAACTTTGCCATACACTGTGTAATATCCCTTCATTAGATATAATGACAGCCAGCAAAGAAGTCACTCATAAATTGCCTTTAGAAGAAGTAGCAGAATTATGCTGGAAATTAAAAAGAACACTTGTCAACAACAAATGTTGAAGACAAACATATCCTATGGTGAGAGAAAAGCAATTAAATCTCTCAAAGCAGATAAATCTATAATTATTCTTTTTGCTGATGCAATAGTTGTAATCGATATAATTGATTATGTCAAGAAAATACAAGAACTCCTCACATCACAGAAAGATGGCAAAAAATCTGACACCATTTACAGAAACAAAGTTACAAACATTACTTAGAAAGTATTGCAGGTACTTCAGTGATTGAGAAAAAAGTAAAATAACATATTTCAGCAAAATCCATAAGGATCATGTTCCATTAAAACCCATTGTTAGTTCTAGAACCTTATTGTGGTAAAATTTGTCAATATTTTTTTTAAAAATTTTAAGTCCTTTGGCATACAAGATTTAGTCCTTTGTCAGGGATTCTAGACATTTTGCAGAATTAATCAAGAACATGAAAATGCACAGAATTGACTTACTGGTAAGCTTTAATGTGGAAAGTTTATTCACAAATGTACCATGTGAGAAGCATTGTCTATTGTAAGAAAAAGATTAAATGGTGATAATAGTTTACAAACCAGAACAACTTTTCCTATTGATAGTATAATGGAACTATTAACATTCTGCATAAAAACAACCTACTTTCAATATAATACAGAATTCTTCCAACTAAATCAATGAATGGCTATGGGCTCACTATTGTCATCCCTGATTAGCAATATTTACATGGAATAACTTGAAACAACAGCCATAAAACTACCTAAAGTTTGGCTTCACTATGTAGCTGATACATTTGTTGTATGGTCACATGATGAAGTACTACTATAAACTTTCTGGAAACACATCAACAACATATCTCCTTCAATTAAATTCACAATAGAATCAAAACAAGAACAAAAATGGCATTCTTAGAGGTCTTGGAAACAAGACTCCCTCATGGCAAAATCAAAACTACAGTTTACTGAAAACCCACACATATAGGAAAATACTTAGCCTATACATACAATCACCCCAGAAACACAAAACATGAAATTATACTATCACTATGGAACAGAGCAAAAATGTTTGTTCAGAAAGCAGTGATTTGAAAAAAAGAAAATATCTATATAGAACAAAGTCTTACAAAATGGTTATCCATCAGTTGTTATTAACAAAATGTTAAATAGACAACAAAAAGAACCTTCAAAAGGAAAAAAAAACAATTATTGGCACTGTAGTGTACCTATACATACCAAAATAGCAGACAATTTAAGAAAAATCTGCAATCAGTATTACATCAGAACAGCTTTCCAGAGCCATACCACACTATGAGCATTTCTAACATATACAAAGCCTAAACTTGAAATGCTAAAAAGAAAACTGCATCTATGAAATACCACAGGAATGTGGAAAAATGTATATTGGTGAGACCCATCATCCCACTGAAAAGTGCTTGCAAGAACATAAACTGATGATTAGAAGAGAGAAAACAGATGTTTGTAAGGTAGCAGACAATGTATATACCAATGAACATATGTTCAATTGGAAAAATACAAAAATATTGGGCAGAGAAACAAAGATAAAAAGAAGAAAATTTAAAGAAGCTGCTCACATGACAATGGCAAACAACCCCATAAGCCAATCTAGTTTGACTATACATAAATTATAGAAACTGCTAATCAACTTGGCTTTTAGAAAAAAGTGGAGAAATCAATAAGAATCTCATAGATAATTATACAAAATTTCTACTGACTTGCATTTGGAAGGGTGGCTCAGTTGGTTAGAGCATTACCTTAAAATTCAATACTCAAAGAATCTAAGGGTCCAGGTTTGATTCCCATGCTAGTATTGTCACTGGTCAGACCAAGAACACCTGAAGAAGAGGGGAGAATAATACCTCTCAAAATGTTGTGCACATAAAACCTATGTGCTATTGCCAACAGTTGAATATGTTTGGAATATTTAAATAAAGTAAATTTTTCTCATAATGGAAATATTGCAACACATCATTACAAATCTTCAGCAAAATTGTCTTTTTTATTTTAAACATATAATAGACAAGTCATTATTGAAAAGTGATTGTTAAGAATGAGTCTTGAAAAAAATTTATATAATAAATTTGCTTGATATATGTATTTCACATTATGTTTCATTTTTATTTTATTTTATAGAACTGATGTTTTAAAATATATATAAATTTGGAAACGGATTATCGAGATAAAATAGTATTTTTTTAATAAAAGTTATTCCATTATTTTGTTTTTGAATTACATAAGAAAATAAAATGTTGAGATTCAATATGGTTTTTCTATAACTCCAATCCTAATTAAAGAACTGCATGCATAATTACTTCAATTTTTTTTTTTTACTTAAATATATATATATAATTCCAAATACCTTTAAAAATATAATAAATTTAAATTGATTTTAAAAGTAAAGGGAATATTTATTTTAAAATTGAATAAAATATTTACATCACGCAAATTGACCATTAATTAATATTAAATTATATATTATAAATATTAAACTAAACAAATACATTTGTATATTATTGCCAATTTCCTTTTATACTCTGAATTAAAGTAATGAATAAATTAAACATTTTTTTTTACTATTTAGATTCTAAGTATAATTGCGTTTGCAATCAATTGTTTTGAAAAATAATTTTTATGCAACGTTTATATTCCAGTGCAGTTTAATGTTTCATAACATTTTAAAATTATGCATAAATCAATTAAAATAAATATTATATTACTAAATTAAAAATTATTATTGATATTTAAAATATATCCAATATATATAAATGCGATTTGTCACAGTGCCCAAGAATTATTTTAGAACATGTTTATATAAATATAAAAACGTGCGCACACCCTGAATTTTAATTTACTTACTATTTACTTTTCTAGAACTGCTACGTTGTTATTTGCTTTGTTTTTAATCCCATTTATCTACACTCTATTAGATCACTTTCTCTTACCAAACACACCCTTTTTTTCTTTATGTCTACTTTTATACTGAAAAATGTTTTTAACTTTTTTTGATAATGTCTGGGATTTAAACTGATTTCTTAAAATAGAAAAGAGAATTACAATTTTCTATTCTTCTTTGCACGAGTTAGAAGACCGAATTGAAAAAAGTCAAAATATCCAAATTAACCCTTTATGAGTTGAATGCAGTATCTATACTTCATTATAGCTATAAATTCATTTCACAAAACTTTATTAATACAACAAATTTAAAAAAAATAATTTTAAATACAAAAAAGAGGAAAAAAATATTTACCTATCAGTAGTTCTTAAGATATATATCGGTGTAAATTATTTCTAGTGTAAAATCAATAAACAAATGTTACTTTCAAAAATCAAAACTTTATTTACATTTTAGAGTAGATACAAGAGAAATCAATGACAGCGTAAAATTAGGTGAATAACAAAGTCTCAATGAATATATATAAATATGGTATGTGAACAATGTATATAAAGAAATCAAAAGTTGCATTAGGTCCATGAAGCACTACATCATATATATATATATAACATGACTGAAATACAATGGATATAATATCTATATATAAAGTTGATGAATTTTTATAAGGCAAAATAAAGTTTTAAAAAAAAAAATGAAAGTAATACATTAAATCAATATCATAGTCTCAAGAGATACATAAAAAATATGATAGGAAAACGAATGCAAGCTTACAACAACAACAACAACAACAACCACAACAACAAAAGCCTTAAAGCAAGTTTTTGTTTTTTAAAGCTATCGATTTTAAATTAAAATTTATTATTCTCAATATATAATTGAAGTTAAAAAATTAGGTATACACCTGGGTCTCGTTTTACGCGATAGATAGATTCCTCAGAAAATACGCGCAAACAAAATTGCGCAAAAATAGATGTAACTTACATTGAAAAAGAGGTATGTGTGATCTGTGATTTTTCAAAATTCGTGTAAAAGCAAAGCACCAATGTAAAATTACTTTAAAATTCGTGCAAAACCAAAATAAGGAAATAAAATATGACTAATAAAAAATTTCAAATTTGAAAAAAATTGATACAAGACAAACTTTTTTTAACTATAATATTTAATTTTATTCAAAATAATATATTTATATGCATAATTTACAGTACAGTAATTTACATTTTTTATACACATTTTAATTATTAATGCTATTTACCAATAAACAGGTTCGCTTGCAAACTCGTAAAGATTCTTCACAAGAGGAACTACAATTAGTGCCAACTTCACTCTCATGTTGTTGTGTTAATGGTTTTCTAGTGACAATGTAATTAGTAATTAATCTTTGAGATGATGATTTTATTAATTGTTTATGAAGCTCACGGTATCCAGACATACAACCATGTAGCTCTCGTTGGAATTTAAGAGCACATTCATGATTTGTGTCATTAGTAAAAAAATAATTTGCCAACTGATTAGAAAGTTGAAGACCTTCTCGAATCATTTTTGAAGTGAAAGGAACAGGTTCCACTTCTATTTTATTATCTTTTTCTACATTTTCTTCTGTATCTAAACTTTTATTTTTGTCTTTAATTTTTTAATTTTCAATTCCGTTTAAAAATCAAATTTCATTTCACTGCTATTACTCACCTTTTAAAAATAAACTTGCGGACATTAAATGATTAATAATTGATTATGTTCTTTTTTAAAAAGCAAAAACAGAATGTGATTTAAAATGCAAAATTAAATGCACAATGTTTGAACAAATTTACATTATAATCTTGTAAAATTTAATGTGTGTATACATAAAATGTGAAAATCATGATTTTAATTTCATTATTGCATAAAATCTTACTATTATAAAGCACTGAAAATATTGAAATTACTAAGGTGAAAGTCCAATTCCAATAATGTGCTGTTACTTTCAATATAACATGAGTGTGTGAAATTTATTATTTAAAGTAATAGCGCATTATCGAAGTTCGACTTCCGGTGAAACATGAATCACATAACTTCAAAATCGTGTTAAATAAGTGCACGTAAAAAGAGACCCAGGTGTAATTAATTGTGTTCAGTTTTAAACATTTGATTTAAAAGTGTGCAGTTTTAAAAATAGGATCAAAAACCTTAAGGTTATGATGATTGTTGAAAAAATAACCATAACAGAGATTTAGCAGCTTAATGTTATTTATTGTTTATAATATATAACTTAATATTGATTGGTAGATTATAAAAGATTGCAAAATTAATAATTTAAGATAGAATATGAATAAAAAAATATGTAAAATTATTTGAGGCATTCAGAATGTGATGTATAAATTAGCAAATCATTATAAATATAAATAAATTATTTGAAATTAATAAAAAAATTTTTTTATAATACAGAGAAAATATTTGTAATGTTAATGATTAGAGGTTATATTAATTTGTTTACTTTTAATTAAACAGTATAAAGTTATTGCAAACTTTTAGGATAGGCAGTTTAATTTTATAAGAAATAGAAAAATTATAACTAAAATAGAATTAACCTTTAAATGTCTTGCTGTTATTTTATTTTTAATTTAATTTCTTTTGGTTCTATGATCCAAAAAACTATTATAAAAAAGTGAATTTAAATTATACTCTTTGTTCTAAAAGTATGTTTAAATATTTTAAAGAATAAAAAATAAATTCAATATTACAAAATTAAAGCTAATTTGATGGATCAAATTTTTATTGCTTGCAAAATATTAAATAAGTTTAAGGGTTATTTATAGTGTTAAAATGTATACAAAATATAACTTAGATTATTAAAATAGATTTTGTTTTTCCCCATGTTAAAACTAATATATTCTAAAACATGGTCTACATCAATAAAATAAAACCTAGTAATAAGTGTATGTAAAAATAAATAAATTAATAAAAGTAAACAATCAAATGATTATTCAATCGCTAAAGAAATGTTGAGAAATAATGAGATGTTTAAGCACAACATAGTTAATTTTAATACTAGAATCTTTAGTTTTTGGTTCCATGTGTTACCACTGTATTAAGCAGCACATTATATATTATATCATTTAAATATACATATATGTTGGAAGTAACAAGAAGAGTTCAAAAATATAATAGTAATAGAAAGAGAACAAACAGGTGTTACTGACATTAGTGAAAAAATAAAAAACTGAAATGAAAAAGAAATGATAATAGATAGACAGTTGAATTGGACACCAAGAGATTGCAAATGATCTACAAAACATTACATCTGAGATGAATAAAATAAGGAAGTTTACTAGTGTGATGCAGAGAAGAGAATTACAAAGCAAAAAAAAAAAACTAAATAAACTTGGAGAGATAATCTTTTTTTGTGTTCATACTTCATTGCATATCTTAATGTCTTATGATTGAATTTGTTTGTATCCCAGAATTGTGTGATCCTATTCATTCTTTTGATAGTTTAAGGCCAGTCAAATCTCTAAGCAGTAAATATGTATTCTGTTTATGTATTATCATATTAATAAAGCAATATTTTATAAAAATAACTAAAGCATAGTAATAGTTAGAGAAATAACTAAATTTTGCAATAAACATAGAAGTGATAAATGGAAAGTCAGGAGAAAATAACAAATTCAATGGCAGCATGAATTAATTATATTCAAAGCTGCATGATAAAAAAAATGTAATAAAAAATTCTGAAATATTAATAAATTGATGGATTGCTGTGTATGTGCTTGTTTTAGATATAATATACACATAACCTAGGAAAATCAGTTTGAGAAGAGAAATAGATCTATAGAGTTAATTTTACAATCAAATATTTTGTTAAAGAAATGTGATTTGTAAAATTATAATTAATAAAATGATAACTCAGGTAATGTAGGGAAAGAGAGATTAATTAGTTTTATTGCATGGAAATAAATTGAATTGCATGGTTTAAGAAAATATACTATATTTTGTAACCCTTTAATATTTTGCTTTTAGATGGAGGCATAAAGAAATAATATGCCTATTCTTGAAGTAAATAAAATGGCAAATGTAAATACAGTATTAAAAATTATAAAGAAATAAATTGAGAAAGTTGGAGAAAAATTTTAATGCTTGGTCATAATTTTTCTGTCTTCCAATCTTACAATAAATAAATAAAAACAACTTTTTTATTATATAATTATGTGTGTGTGTGAGCGTGCATGCACACTTTACAAAGTAGGATTTATTTATTTCCTTTATTTTATTTAGCTGAGTGCACTTTTAGTGACAATCACCATAATCATAGGTGTCATGTTTCATAGTGTTGTTGCTTTATTTATAATCCATCTTGATTATTCGTATTATGTAAATCAGTTCATTGAAATATTTCATCTGTATAAAAATTGAATGCTGTTTTCTCATTTATCATGTTTTTTTGGTTAGTTATGAACAAAGCTTTTTTTTTATAGCCAATTACAAAAGATAATATATAATAGAGAAAATAGCATTCAGTTATCACACAGACAAAATATTTAAATGAACTGATTTACATAATATGAATAATCAAGATGGATTATAAATAAAGTAGCAACACTATGAACCATGACAGCTATGATTATGATGCTTAATTACTGAAAGTGCACTCAGATAAATAAAATAAAGGAAAGAAATAAAACCCACATCATAAAGCATATACATATACATACACAAAATAATTCCATGTACAATGAATACAAATTAATATTCTATAATCATTTGTAAAATAATAATAAAATAATAAAATATTTATGCAAATATGTTTTGAAGGTTTTAAATAGATCTTGTTAATTATGTTTTTAAAAAACAACTAGATATAAATAGACAGAGACTTGATTATGTGTAAAAAACAAGTTATGAGCATGTAAAGTATAAATAGGTCAGTAAAGAAAAATAATAGTAATCTAGTATAAAAAAGCAGTGCAAAGTGATTCCATAAAGATAGAAGTACCAATAGAGTTGATAATGCTTTATTTTGCAGTTATTTTATTAAACAAAAAAATTAAGAAATATGATAAGGCCAGATAGTTACCAATTTTTTACTCATAAAAAACATTTTCTTTATTGAACTTTTGTTTTGGAGTAGAAGGTGTAATAATTTTGCAAACTATAATTATATTCAGAAGAATCAATTTACTTCTAACTATATTGATTTACATTGTAATCACGAATTTATTAGAAATATATATAATAAAAATATCTATAAGTCTGTTAAACAAACTTAGATTTATTTATTGTTGAATTTGCTTTAGCATTTTGTTTATTGTTGTTTGCTTTACAATTGACTTTTACAAAGAATCTCTGCTGTCCACTATCTACAGGAAATTTTTAATATTTGAGCAATGTACAGATGTGTAGGAATTTATAGTTGGTATCCTTATCAAAAAAGTAATATTTTAGTCTATATGTGTAGTGGCATCCTCTGGTGTTGGATATTAACCTGCCTCCTATTCTTTACATAATATATTTAATTATGTTTGGTCTCTCAACTTAAGGCAAGATTTCCAATTATATCATGAGATATGAATACCAGTTGGAAGAATGTATTATAAGTATATTTAGTTGATGATGGTTGGTGTAAGATATAATCACAGTCAAAGGAATAAAGTGACATATGCGGAAATGAGGTGAGATGCTGTGGAATGAAGTTCATCATAACATATGAAAGTATAAAAAGTTTAACATATTATAAATAAAATTAAGTTCATCATAAACATATACAAAGTGAAACAAGGAAAATTTAATGTATTAAAGATGTTGAAGTTTTATATAATATTGAAAATAAAAAGATATTTTTCGTCATCAACAAGGAATCAGAGAATCATAATAGGAGTCCAGCACCTGAGATACTGTAGCATTTAAAAATCACAAGGTAGCAGAAAGAATAGACAAGCATTTTGATATGGAAATGTTTTTGAAGAGGATAACTGAAACTTTAAAAGAAATTAAGCATTCAATAGAAGAATTAAACTGAAATCAGTGTTCTGTACAACAACTGAAAGAAAAGCATAAAGAAAATCAAAACTTATTGGACAAAGTAAATATGAATAACATGATAATATAATTAAATCAGAATCACTGCTCAACTTGGAGAAAAGAATAAAGAAAATCAGTGCTTACTGGAACAAAAATTGGGAAAAAATGACATGAAACAAGAGTGTAAACAAAATCTGCATTAAATCGAAAATCATTAGTGGCAATTCAACAGAAAACAGACCAAAATATGAAAATGCTCAAATAGAAGTTACTGAAATAAAAGAAATCATCAATGTAGTTAAGAAAAGAAATATAGAGAAAATAAGGGTAGATAAGATGGTCAAAATGATAGATCAAATAAATATAGGTTTTGTAGGTGCAAGAAATATCAGACTGCTATAAAATATCAAATAAAAAATAAAAAGGACAATATTAAAGATCATAAAAATAATCACATTAGAATCAATAAAAGTGATGTTGTTCCCACTAAGAAAAGAGAGCAAGAGAAAACCAACATAATGGAGGGTGAACAATAGGATCAAAATAATATTCAAGTGCTTTTTGAAAATATCAAGTATGTTATAGTCAAATATTAAGTTAATATTACAGATCAACGGAAAAACATGTCATAGAAAAGAATGTAAAATACTCAGATATAAATATAAAAATAAAGAAAATATAAGTAACAGAAGAGGACTCAAAACAAGAGATAGACATAGAATATGAAAAGAAGCAAAATATAAAAAAATATATTCCAAATCTAATGAAAAAAGTGGATGGGAATAGTAATCACATGACTGCTGCTTATAAAAAGCAGATGTATTGTTTTATCAACCACTTTGATTATACATTGCACAGTTGATATAAAACAGTTTATTTTTTAAATTTTAATATTTTTCTTTTCCATCATAAAGAGTATTTGTTAAAAATCACTACCATGAGTGTTAATATTAATACTGTAGTTTGAGATCTCTGTTGCTTTTTTAAAAAAAGTTTATTTAAAAAAAATAATGAGAAAAAGAAGAAAATTTGTTTATTTTTTTAAATTTTAAATTTAATAATGAATATTTAGTGTCTTTCTGAAAATATTCAAAGATCATTAATATACATGTGTGTCTAATGTGATGTATGCCTAGCTATATATAGATCATTAAAAAGTTGATTTTATTGTACTTAGATTTATAGACATTTTACTTGTGTACTTTGTTTGATTGATATGTATCCAAAATTAAAGGTTAATATGTATATGTGTGTGCATTTTATGTAACAATCTTCAATATATTTATCCACCACACTTGATTTTATTCATGTTTACTTGTCTCTTTGTGACATATATTATTTCCACTTGGTATAGATGATTTTGATTTGCTTCAGGTTCAGAGATATTTTTCTCCATGAATCATATTTTTGCTTTGTTCTCCAGATAAGATGTTATTTAATGTTGGTTTACTTTAAAGTACTGTAGCTTCAAACTGTACAATGTATAGGTCCAATTTTGTAATGGCTGAATGATTAGAAAAAGCTATTAAGAACAAAAATAATCAATAAAAAGGTTTGTACAGATACATTGATATTACTTTAAAAAGCCTATAAGTTCAATATTGGTTTCATATTTAAAAATAATTGCAAATATAAAAGATTATTTAAATACAAATCTGTATTTACATTAATAACATGGAATGTGTTTAGGATAAAATGTAATGCATTAATGTTATTTAGGTATAATTTAATTAATGTAATTAATGCAATTTATGTAATTAATGTAATTTAGATATAATTTATTAGCAATTATGTTTAAAAAATAATTTATAAAAAACACAAATAAATTTTTAATTTTTATTTATATTATATAGAAGTTTTACATTAATAAGTGGCAGATATTCAAATACTGCTTTATAATAAAAGTTGGATATTGTAAAACTGATGAAAAAGTACTAAAATAACTTGTTTAATTTATTACTAAATACCTGAATTGCTTAAAATATTAAGTAAAGTAATATATTTAAGTCCATTATGTACTTATATTTACTTCAAATTTTATATTATTAACTAATGAAAAATTTATATTAAAATTAAAGCATCTTTATATGATTTTTCAAAAATTAAAAATTACTGTTCTATGACTTTTTTGTTTACATTTTAAAAGTAATGTTTAGCATAGAATTATGAATGCTTGATTTGATATTTTATATAGAGGTGAGAATCAATAATGAAGAAAATTAAAACATTTTCATAAAGAGATAGGTATTGAAAATATAGTTTGAGATCAAATTAGAATTGTGTAATTTTGCATTAATATTAAAACTGACATCATTATTATTTATTATTTAAAACTGAACTTTTAAGTTAAAGTTACAATTAAATTTGCATGTTGACTATTATACATAAATGCAAATAAATATAGATTCATACTGCTTAAGTACAAATTAAATTTTTATAAAAATGTGTTATAGATATGATATTTTGTGGCTACATTATATTATATCAAATGGCAGATATATTATTACAAGATTCTGAAACCCATAACCACATTTTAAT
This sequence comes from Epiperipatus broadwayi, assembly GCA_028023455.1. Taxonomy (NCBI): domain Eukaryota; kingdom Metazoa; phylum Onychophora; class Udeonychophora; order Euonychophora; family Peripatidae; genus Epiperipatus; species Epiperipatus broadwayi. Next base: position 366,463 of record JAQFVV010006472.1, on the reverse strand, counting down.
AATTTTTTGTTTTGAAAATTAACTTTTTAAAATAGAATTACAAAATTTTTGCTTTTAAATGATACTAAATAAAATGTTAGATAATTTAATAACTTAAAGATTAGTTTAATTTACATTAATTGTTTATACAGATGTATTGAACTCTGATGATGAACTTTTTCTTTTAATAATAGCAATAAGATATTAAAAGTTTATAACATTTTATTTGGGTTATTTGTTATGGTGAATAAATTATAAAATAATATATAGAAAATTTGGGATATCACAGAGAATTAATGAGAAGTACAAAATTGTTATAAAAATGTATTGTGAATATTAAATTTTGACAACATGGTTTTGATTTTTTAAATTTTAAAATAATAATAATGAATATTAGAAACTATGAATATATTCTATATATTTTATTTGTTATTGAAAATAAACATTTAGTATAGAATTACAACATGTTTATTTTGGGAAATTATTGACTAGAAAGCTGGAAACTAGTTTCATCTTAAATATTTAACTTATTTTTATTATAGGATATTAAACACTGACCATTTAATTATTTTTAAATCTCAATTAAAATAATAACAACCTGATATTTGAAACTGCCACTATATTTTATTTTTATATTTCACTTTACAAATTAATAGAAATAAATTTTTAATACAGAATTACACATTTATTTTTTATTTTATTTTACATGTCATGTACAATTAAAAATAATTATATATTGCAATTATTTTTAAACAGTTCAACTTTGTCATTAATATGTATAATGTATGTGGTATAAAAATTATATACTTCATATATATATATATATATATATATATATATATATATATATATATATGCCATAACATATTGAGTAGCCTAAAAGTGTTCAGAAAATAGAAAATAGCCTAAGTTCAAATACCTCTATTTACTATAACAAAACATTTAATATACTGAATAAATATGTGTGAAATGTAATGGTATATAGGGTGTCTGTGTGCAAAGATCTGCTTAATTCAATGAAGACTTTCTTACACCCCAGAGATTTGGGATTCAAATTGTAATGGTACATGATATACCCATATAGTTAATATGTAAAGAAATAGCTCTTTGAAATAACTTGAAACTACATAAATTGGATTCAAGATATGTACAAGTCACTTTCATGTTTGAATAGCCTACTTTGAGAGATTCACACAAAATAACTCATGAGACATGATTTACCTTCTAAATATAAAATAGAAATAAAGGGAATATTTTACTGAATCTGTTTTATACTTTTCAACACTCAACTATAGATAATTAAGGTAGCAGGTCTATATTTACTAATGTTAGACAATGTAGCTACTTACTAGTGTCTGTGCAGGCAACTGCTAGCATTCAGATGTTCTTAGGGAAAATGATTGTTAACAATGCTCAGTGGCACAATGATCCCATGTACTGATAAGTGATTAAAATAAAAATGAATCGCTAATCTACTCTTAAGTCAAAAAAGTGGTATATCTTTTATTTACAATGAAATATTTACTTTCTTTTTTTTTAAATGGCAATAAAATAATAATAATAATAATAATAATAATAATAATAATAATAATAATAATAATAATAATAATAATAATAATAATAATAATAATAATAATAATAATAATAATAATAATAATAATAATAATAATAATAATAATAATAATAATAATAATAATAATAATAATAATAATAATAATAATAATAATAATAATAATAATAATAATAATAATAATAATAATAATAATAATAATAATAATAATAATAATAATAATAATAATAATAATACAACCATATACAATATCTATTTTTTTAAAAGTTTTTCACTTGATTTCAAAGTCATTCATATTTCTGAGATTAGTTCACTTTTTTAAAATTAAATAAAAAACAATGATATAATGAAATGTTAATAATAGTATTCTATCAAAATCAGATAATTTAAAATCATAGATATGTTTTCAAGGACAAGGTCACACTCATTATAATAAAAAAAGTATTGATATTCTCCTTATACTATGCAAGCCAAATTTTCTTTTTTATATAAGCGCAGGTATTGTAAATTATATTCCCTTTTGAAATGGTTAGTATGAACTTCTTAAGTTAATTCCTTACAAAATCCTCAGATATGGTTCAAGAGATTAGTATGTTCAATTACATTACACTAAATTCTTAAATTCTATGGATATGCCATCATAAAACTACAGTGATCCTAATATTTTAAAACAATGTCTTATGAATGATAAAGAATTCTGAGTTATATGTATATAACTACCCACACATCATGTAAAGAATTAATGGAATAATTCACTTCTTCAAATGTATGTTATTTATCAAAATAAATTAACTGAACTTCAATGATAATATTAATATGCCTATATGTATATATTGTAACGATCCAGAGAAGGACTTAACGTAATCTGGACTACAGGGCACCATCTAGGCATTTGAATCTAGAAAAATTTATAAAGTAGGCAGATACGTAAGTCAAAAAAAATTTTTTTTTTTTTAATTTTGATTCTGGTCGTTAGCCCAAGTCACTAGCTCAGGGAGTAGCAGAGATTTAATAATATAATATCTTATCGAACTATATTTCAATATTAAAAAATAAATAAAATAAGCCACTGCCAGTAATTAACATACAAAAATTTATTTACGCACATATATATATATATATATATATAAGATTTAACATTATTATTTTAATATGTTTACTTTAACATTTAACATTATTTTTACTTTTATTTTAGATTTTTAATTTACATTTTAAATTTTATACTATTATTAGTTCACACAGATTTGTTTAAAAATGTTGAGTATAGATTGGTTACATGGATTCCATGGCTAAAAACATTTCAAAATAAACATAAATGATCAAAATACAAAATCATTGATATGGCCAATTGCAGAGGGAAATTTATAAGGAACCCAATAGCATTCACCATAAGATGCTTGCATTAACACCTATAACTTAAAAGACATCCGAATAAATACATTTTAGATACTCACTGTAAGGCATCAGTATTTACCGAATGTCTATATATATTTTGATCGAATATGAAAACCAAAAACATAAATAACCGGTAACGAACCCATGCAAGCATCTATACCCAACTTAAATTTAATGCATCTTTATTTAGAGTGTCGAGTATGAATAGACTACATGAATTTGCATTTGAAAAGAAAATATTCAATCCTTGTTTAACCTTAGGCCAAAGGTTCGCAGTCAAACTAAACTTCAATCCATCTGATATATCGATGTGTTCAATGTAATAAGAATATGGCAGCACAATTAGGTTAAGAAAAGAAACTGCTTCTCGTTAGATAGGAATATTACATCTATCAGACAAGAAGAGCAATAAAAAAAACTCCCTTGAAAGGAACAGCATTCTATGTCTTATAATCCCTTCCATAGGCAAAACGGAAGTGTGCGACCTATAATGTAATTCTGCCCATAGCGAATCTCATACTACATCTACTAATTACAGCAATATATCCAATCCATTGACCTAATTCAACTACAAAATGAATTTACCCTCCTCTAATATAACTTTACATATCTATATAGCCATTCACGCCCGATTTAAGTTTAATATTTATATAACTAGTTTAATGAAAAACAGAAATCATAATAAAACTTAAAGAACAAAAAAAACTAAATGGAAATGATTTTACCAAAGAAATACATTAAATAAAATTATAACTAATTAATAAATAACGTTGGCCAGATAGGATTCTATTTCTTATAAATTAAAGACTGAGAAAGTTTATATTTTAAAGTTCTTAGTGTTTCAAAATGTTTTTAAAGTTCTTATGAGTTTTTTTCCAATGTTCCTCTTTATTCATTGCATGCCGTTTGGAATCCACATTAAATCCCTTGATGATCCTGTTGTCCTCAGTATAAGAAAAGCGATGTTTCATTTTTCCATTTTTATAACAACTGAAGGAATTGAAAGTGCGTCTTTCAATCCCTTCACCTCCAACTCTCCGACTTAATACATCTGTCCTCTCTTAATAATCCATAATAATTTCCAACTTTTCCTTTTATATTAATCTTAAGGATTGACTCAACATTATGTCATCGATGATGGTGGTCTTTTTGCTGAGGTCCAATTCCATAGGATTTCTTTTTATTTGCTATAAGTTTTTATTGTTTTCCTATCTGACCATTGTTTATACATTTAAATGCCCAAGGGCTTGTTCACTTCGACTAATTAAAATAATCATTTCCATCACATTAATTAACCTGTTTTCCAAATCCAAAGATATATTTAAAGATAAATTTAAAAATATAATTTTATCTCCAAATCTTTTTAAAATTTAGTTTTAAAATACTTTTTCTTTAATAAAGTTTTATTTTAATAATTTTTCTCATCTGTGCGATTTATATATATATACGAGTTTAAGGTAGAATTTATTTTCAATTTTTCTGTCTTAAAAAAAATATTTTAAATGCGAACTTTTTATTTTAATGTTTAATAATAAAAAAAAATAATGTAATGTCATCTGTGCTCATTACAATATATATATATTGTGCCCTTTTCTATAGATCAATGATGGTTATAAATGGTCAATTGCTAAAAAATTTAAAATTTATATTATATAGTATTTAATATTATAAATTATAAATAAGCAATAAAGGGTTAATGTAATATGTTTAATAATAAGTATTGTGAGGGTGAGGATTGCATCTAGTTCTATATTTTTCTAAATTATTTTTCAAAATTTTATATAATCATTTTAAATGATATAAGTAGCAAATTTATTAATACAGATAAAACCAGACTAAACACCGGAAATGTATACGTGACTGTCTGGAATATTTTATGTATAAGCACCAGTTTAAATTAATAATGATAATTAAAATATTTAAAACAGTATATTATAGAGCTGGATGGAATCGTCACACATTATAATAAAAAATAAGATTATACATCTTTATTAGTTATTGTTTCAAATTTATTTTAAAAGTAATTAAATTGTAATAGATAATAATTAATTTAAAAATAATAATAGGTTAATATTTAGGTCTATTACGTCACAATTTTACAACTTTAGAAAATGTTTACAAACCAAAGTAGGGAGTGACCAATAAAAAGATAGATTTTGGCAGACAAGAAAAATCGCGCCAATTAATTGTATAAACTAGGAGAACAAAAATGTGTTGACTCCAGAGCAGAGGTAAAATTTTAAGCTCTTTAAAATTTCTTTCTTTCTTCAATTATTAGTCAATTTTATTAGAATTTTTAATAAATATCTTTGAAAGAAACTAACTAACATTTTAAAATCTTTCGAAGCGAATCTAAGAATAAAATTTTAAAAAAGTTCTCATAATAATGTTTCACTAACTCCACAGTTACCTGCCAGTGGATTCTATCAAAATATAATCTGAATTTTCAATAAAAATGGATGGATTCTTAAAACTAAGTTATAAATTTTGTAATATTTCAAAAATGTTAACGTTGTTCATTGATATAGTTTGTATAGCATATTACTACGAAAACTACTTTAGTGCGTGTAAAATTGATGAAAGGACATTGTGCGCAAAGTTAATGAATATAATGAAAAATAAAAATAAATATTATTCATGTAAGAATAAATGGACAAAAAGAATTTTATGAATTGCTTTCTTTAAGATGACCTGAGCAATTACCCTAGAAATAGTTAAAGATCAAAAATGTCGTATATAAAATAATAATGAATAAAAGTAAAATTACCAAGGAAATTACTTGCCTGAAGAAGAAGAAAAGAAAATAGTTTACAGAGAAATAAATATAAAATATTGGATCCATGGAAAAAACGCAATTTGGTACCGTAATGATATAAATATTTGTAGTCCTGCTGGAAATAAAGATGCATCAACGTGCCGAGGTAATATTCGCCCAACATTAAAAACTTCGTGGGATAACTAAATAAATATTTTTAATAATTTTGAATTAAACCTTGAAACTAAAGATCGTCTAAACAGTTAACTAAATGAACTAATTTATTTTAAAACTTTAATAATCAGAAAGGAGAACATTCGGACAAAGAAGAAAATAATAAATATTAGGGGACTAACCAAGATTTACCACCAGAAAAATATGTGATTATGGTTTAAATTATTTTCTTTATTAATCTAAGTTAAACATTGAGTTTAGATAGCAATAGGGAAACAAATACATTAATTTGCAATATAACATTATATAAAATAATATGTTTTTTGATTTGGAATGTTCAAATAAAATTGTATGTGTGTGGAAACTTTGTATGTTTGCGATGCTCGAGGAGAAAGAAATCCACGACGAACTCTAATAGGAAGGTAAAAGATTATTTTGGTACATTTTATGGTTATTAATGATATAATGTATGTTTTATTTATTTAGATCAGCTGTGAACCGAATGAATGTAGTGCAAAATTTTATTGTTATAGTTATTGTAAAACGCATTTTGAAAAACAACACTCTAAAACACTATGAGATGTAATTAGATTTTTTAAAAATATGCATACGACAATCATTTAATGTATTATTAATATAGTTCAATATAACCAATGGTTATGTCATATTTTCTGTTAATTTTTCCGATTAGGATATTTAAGTGTTATTTAATAAAACGTAGATGTCGAACCTACAGTGTAATAAAGCAAGACAAATTGTTCTTATAGAATAGGGGAATGTTTTTATATTAGTGAATTTTGTTTATTGTTTTAAAAGGTAGTTAGTTTTATCGATGTTGGATACAGTGAAAATCTTGAGAGATAGTTTGGATAGTGACTTGGTAGTACATGGAGATTCGGAAACCAAGATGATGTATTAAAAAACTAGGATGCTACAGGGAATGGAATTATAAGTAGTTTTAAATGGTAATCAGCATAGTTAACAAAGCCCTACGACTGTTACACATGTTGTCATGGACAGTGTTATTTTTATCTTTCTTGTGAATCTTATTAGATGTTTGGTAAAGCTGAATAAATAGCTGCCACATCGTGCTTATCGTCAGGGTTATCAGACAAGGAATGTCGGCCCTATCCACACTGTTCCATACATTTTGAAGTATATATTTTGATGAGTTATTTATCTATCTTCCCAATATCCTATACATCTTTCGCTATCTTTATCTGTATTTCTTGCAACTACATCGTTATTTGATAAGTCTATTGAAAAGAAACAATAGATATTTTAGAATGTATGTTATGCAGTTATTTGAAATAAGAATAGTTAAGGATTAACAAAGAGTAGATTATAATTATGGAAAAAAGATGCATATATCCTAAGAAAGGAAGGAGTCAGAGAATTATTTTAATTTTAAGAAATGAACTATAATTTGATAAAAATATACCCAAATAGAAATATACAAAAATATTAAAAAATGATTTAACGTGTTCTTATTGTTGATTATATTTAAAAATATAAGTATTGCATATTTAAAGAATATAATAACATTCGATGATTATAATATATGTTAAACTGAAACAGGAAATAATTAAGCTCGTGTTATGGCATTATACATGAGTATGGCTTATGAAAAATGTATTAGAGTTTACGAGCATTAGATAACAAACGTAATAGGTAGTAATAATATTTGCACAATATGCAAAGTGACTTATATAGAGTTACAAAAGAATGTAATTTTTTTAGAGGAAAAACCATATTGATTATAAATTTATAATGTTTATAAATGATGTTTACCCCCATATATAACTTAGAATACTGTAATTTTTAATATTAAAAGGTAAAGAATAGTATTACCCATAAAATAGTTAAACTAAGTAATATAATAAACTTAATGAGAAATAAATAAATAACTTATAAAAGTATAATAATTTAAATTAACTATAAAAGAAATCTAAAAATGTATAATTTAACTTTTGTAGTGTTAAAAGAAAGGAGGATATCCCTTGTAAATAAATGTAAATAGATTTGTTTGTTTTATCTTAATTTTGATTGTTGTTAATAAAATTCTAAAATTTGTTATTAAAACTTGTGTCTGAGTTTTGTTTTCTCTACATCATTGCATGGATTCATAGGGTATGTTTACAGTCATTAAACTAAGTATATAATTGTTTGCACAAAATATAAATAAAGAAGTATATTTAATCTTAAATGTTTGTTGGTATTTTGTAATTGAATAATTATGAAATTGCATTACATTATTGGTCATAAATCCATTATTATAGTAATTTGCTAAATTATATGCTATTAGTTGCCACTTACTTCATTTATCAGATTATCTAAACACTGCCACTTACTAATTATTTTATTACGTAAGGAAAAAGATAAACAAAGGGAGGATATTGAGTGATTAATTAATTTATTATGGTTATAAATTTGCGATAAAAGAAAAGCTATACTAGTGGGATTAAACAATGAAGATTGTGATTATTATTCTTATTGTTTTATTATTAATCTAACTTCAGAGTAGTAAATTATGACACAAAATCCCTTATCATATTTTGCTACTTTATTTTAATTTAACATTGAATAAATTTAAGAACCTGAGATTATTTTATCTGAGCTAGATAATTACTATTATTGTTATGATAGATAAAAGATTAATACTTTAATTGTTAAATGAGTTTAGTGATTAGAAGTTGCAGAAGTCATAAGAATACTATGTAGTTATTATATGTAATAGTAGTAAAAGGGGGGATAGTGTTCTTATGCCATTGAGGTGGTATCCTATGGGATATTATCTCAATGCAATCTACTTTGTCACCTTATTTCCACTTCTAATCTCATGAATTATAGAATAGTTATTTGAGTTGGTCTAAAACAGAACCTAAGTTAATTTTTTAAGAAACCTGAGCTAGTAACACACTTAATTGAATATCTCATTAATTATTAGAGCTAGAACCCGGGGAGGCGATTATCACTATACTATATTATTTATTTTTGAGTGTAGTGGAGCTACACGAAGGAGAGGTCATAATATATATATATATATATATATATATATATATGAGAAGAAAATATATATATATATATATATATATATATATGAGAAGAAAATAATGCTCCAAACGTTGGATGACAAATGTAATGGAATATATGTAATCTAAATGATCTCAAAAAAAAATACATGTATGAAGAAAGAAGGTTTCAAACATTGGTGCCAAAATGTAATGGAATGCCTATCCACAATTGAAAAGGCCCCAATCATTAGGAAAGCCAAATGTAATGGAATCACAATTGCTCTATCCTCATAAACAAATCTTAATGAATCAATCCTCACATTTTAGGCATCAAATATAATGAAATGACTAACAACAGTCCTTAATTAATTATGTCTGCATGTTGATGGTGCCAAATGTAATAGAACATATTTATCATCCAATTTAAATAATATAAACATAGCACATCATACACATAAAGAAAGATCTTAACAATCTAAATAAATCCAATTATTGAGAAAGCCAAATATAATAGATTGTATAATGTAAATGAAGAAAGATAAAATTATCCCAATTATACTTAAATAAATTGTTTATATGCCCTTCCAACTAGCTATACATGAAATAAATCCAAAATCATACAGAGCAGTAATAAGACCTATCATTATAATTTATTCTCAGGGTTAATATGATTAACTAACCAAATATATACTAGAAACAAAAGGAATTTTATTGAATCTAATATACACATCAAATAAGTAAACTTATGTATATCCAAACATATTAATGAACATTGACTTGTGTAAGTAACCTAAAAACTAAATAATAATTGAAATCCGAAATTATTCTCCATTAAGTTGTGAATTTAATAAACTTCATAATGACTCTGGCACTAAAAAAATTAAGAATAAAATATTAATACTCTTCCAAATAAAATACAAAAGCATTACTTATAAAACAAATAGTACATCCTTTATTTCTATATTATGGTTTGATTTTTACTGTTTTAAATAGTTTTTAAATACAAACCAAATACAAAATAAAATTATATACCCGCAATAAGTATATATATATATATATATATATATATATATATATATATATATATATATATATATATATTAAATAGACAAAGACATATTTGTGCTCAACAAGTATACATTAATATAAATACAAATCAATATTTATATTTTCCAAATATTCAAAATTAAACAAAAAATAAATAAATAAAAGTATATTATATACAGCAAATATATGAATTGTTGTTTAGGTCTGCATAAGAATTACTATATAAAGTAAAAAAAATGAAAATAGATAAATAAGTGAATAATTGATTGTTAAAATATTGTAAATTAATAAAATAGATAATAGATAATAAATATGCTCACAAGGCTATGTTAATCAATTAAGTATCATTAAATCAAAAGAAATCATCAAAATTTATTCCACTACATTTTAAAAGGTTTATATATTATATCCACTTTTGGACTATACTTATTTCCACAAGCATTGAATCTTTTTTTCATTATTTATGACTAGGCTCACTCAGGCCTATAAATATAACATATCTTTGATGACTCAGTCATTTAGTGCTAACTTATCACTTAATATGAATATTGAATTTATTTCACCTTATTTTGTTATTTGTTATCTTATATACGTACACACGCACAAAAATATATAAATATGATGACGATTTCTAACTGATAGGTAACCTTCAATAAATCAACCTGATCCCCAATAACATATCCAATTATTTAATAAATAAATAGTATTAAAAAAAATTAAGTTATATGAATAAAACTTTTGATGATAAAATTTGTAAATATAAATTTCACTTATTAAATATATATATATAATAACCCATATGCGACTCAAACTTATAGCTTTACTTACAAATTTCTAATATGTAAGTGTTAATTTTGACATTTGTCAAACGTTTGTTTTCTTTTTTAAAAAAACAAGACGCTTAAATCAAATAGAATTATGCTTATAAAACGTTTCATTTTTCTACTTAAAAAAAAAAGAATATCAATCTCAAATATATATATATCATTTACATTAATAAATTTATTTACTACCTTTTTAAAGTTCAACTTGTTCTGTTGTTTTATTCCTTTATATTTCTTTAATATTAGAATGCATTCTAGCCAAGGTTAAATTTTGAAGAAAATATCACCTTAGAAAAAATTATCGATCTCCAAACACATATATATTCCATTTTTGTAAAGATTTCTCTTCTTAAAAAAAAATTGACATTTTGAATCCAATAGATTAACTAATTTTAGTTGCTTCCAGATTGTTACTGAATTTACCGTTATAGATTTTCTTTTTTTTAAAAAGATAGCTATCTTACATTACAACACAATGGAATTTATATGTTGAGCCATTGCTTAATTTCTTGTAATTGCTAGGATAAAGTCAAGAAGATCACAGCACTTGAACTGTGATAATATTATTATTTCACACTTCCATTATTAAGGTGTTTATATCCAATAGATTATTTATGATTCTCAAGAATGCCAATTCAGAAGAAACAAAGTCCAACTAATTTTCTCCTTCAGTTTCTCTTTAATAACTATCTTAATAATAATGGCTTTTTTTCGGTTGTTGCTGTTGTTCTCATGAGTGCCAGAAAATGCAGTTTTGAAAACCATTGTTACATATGTTTTCTTTTAAACAATTAACATACAAAAAATAAAATAAAAATATCAATCATATAAAAAATATTAAATCAAAAATTTATTTGATAGCTTTAAAAACATATATATATAAATAATAATATTGCATTTTTTTAATAATTACTACAAATAAAATAATCTTTTTTATAATCAAAAATTTATATGTCTCTATTTATTTATAATAATTAAATATTCACAGCTATGTACCATCAACAAATAAATAAAATAATAAATCCAAACAAACTATAACTCATAACCATAAACAATAATAATACTCCATATATAAACATCAAATCAAAGAGATTTTTTTAATAACAACAAATGATTTTTTAAAATAAAGGTAGATTTATTGATCTTTTACAATATATATATATATTGAGCTGGATTGATTTCTGATTCAATGGTTTTATTGCTAAAATTAAAAAGGGAAAACAACTTCATTTTCATTAAATGTCTAATGCTAATTTTTTTTTTTATTATTATTTCAAAACACATACACATTTATATTTTCACATTTATATTTTAAAATAGATTATTTAATGTTTATAAAATTGATTTAGAATAGTTTACTTTCACTATTTTGTTTATAAAATTGATTTAAAAATACTTTACTTTCACCACCTGTTTTAATCAAAAAGCTTGCTAATTATATTTTCCTGTTGCTTTAATTTTTAATCATTTTAAAAGTTAATTCTAAAAGTCTAAAAGCAGAGATTTAGTTTTGTATTTGTTATTTTGGATACAATAATCCCTGGTTGGAATTCTTAAATTAGATTGAGTGGGAAATTAATATTTGCCCTGCAGGAGATATACAATTAGAGACTATTGAAAGATTTTCACGGGAAATGTAACAAGGCAAAGATAGCCCGCCAATTTTTGGAGAGAGAATAGACTCATTATTATATACACACTTGGATTATGGCCTGCAAAGAGATACCATTGTGAGTAGCTGTTCAGATGTTTAATTCCTACTAAAAACAAATAATTATTGACAAATTTCGTTGCTGTGCAAGATGTCAAAATCCACCGTTATGAGTTTTGCCATCAATAGAATGTCTGGCTAATTTAAACAAAGGATGGACCCACGCCTACCAGCTCTCCTTCAGTCATGCCATGAACTTCTAAAATAAACACTGCCTCTACTTTGCCACTGACAATAGGACCTGAAAGATGGACTATTATCAAAAGTGCGCACTCATCAGTAAATCACTAGAACTCTGCCTTACCGTAAGCTAAACTTTTTCCTATTCTAGCCAGGGTAAACAAATTGTGTTTAATTAAATCTCCGCTCAATCTAATGATAAATATGTTTTAAAATGGCATTGACTGTTTTTTTTAATTATTTATTATCTGTATGTACTCTTTTCTAGTATTTAAAGAATGTCTTGGAATCTTAGTTTTAAGATTCCAAGTTTGTTTGCAATTTTCGTTTATCATATGTTTAATATATACCTGATTATTTCATTAACTATTACAAAATGCATTGGCAGTTTTCATAGTCTTTATTTATTCACCTGCCCTTAGTTGTAAAATAAGGAATCTTTAAGCATGTTTCATTTGCACTTTTTGTGCAAACAACAAAATCTGTTTGCTGGCTATTTCTTAAGTTATTTCTTTGGGTTGTCTGAAAGTAGTCATTTCTTTCTGTATTACATAAGATCATAATCAAATATCTTTTGCTGTCTTGTAAGTGAGATCAACCATGTTTACTTTGAATGTACTATTATGCGCAGCAGTCCTGCAGCATTTTAATGACAGTAATTAGAATATTACTGCTCGGACATTCACACTGGTTACATTGATTTCCGGCGGGACAGCAACTGTTTTATTATCCCTGATTCAGGAAGCTAAAGTTGTTGTTTGTTTTGTAATTTTACAACTGGCCAGCAAGAAGATATTTTCCTAACCATTTCTTTTATTTTAAGTGAGATAATTTTGCTGCCAAAATGTTTTATGTCTTCATGTTTGTCGTACTCTTGTGCACTCTTTGGTAAATATGCGTATGTTAACATAAGTCACATTTATATTCGTGGCTAGATTTCTCCATTCTATTGCACAACTTTTAATAAAATTAATAAATTGTTTAAACTTACTTTGGATGATGTTTGTCTTTGTGCTTTGATTTCTCAACTGTCTAAATAATATTTAAGATATCTTGTTTCTCACTGAGTGTAGTTCGGTGCCTTTTGATTCACATATCCTGTCCACCCTAAAATAAATCTCTAGTTCCTATTTTCAGACTAGTGGCACCCCGAGGGTCTGTATATGCAATTCTCAAAGATCTTTCTCCTGTTACATATATAGTAAATTTTGGCACATCATCATGGAGCTTCTGAGTTTTCAAACCTATGTGAGATTTTGTTTAGATGGTTGAGAAAGATTTCAGGTGTAAGTGGCAAGATCTAGTCAGTAGAGGTTCGATTTTTGTTAATTATTGCATGTATTGTTGGAGCAGTTTGGTAGAATGGGGTTTCGTCTTTTTCATATGACATAAATAAATAAACAATAAATAGTGTATTTTCTAAAAAAGTCTGTCGGAGTTAATTTTTTTGAAAAGTCTGTCGGAGTTAATTTTTTTGAAGAGTTAAATATATATAGTTCGTCTTTTTCATATGACAAATAATTAATAAATAGAAAGTAGTGCCATATTCATTTTTAGATAAATTTAAAAAAAAATAAATAAAAATAGTTTGTTCGTCTTTTCATATGAAATAATTAATAAACAGTAAACAGCATTTGCTTTCGTAACTAAATTTTTATTTTAAAATAGCAAAAAAAATATTGTAAAATAAATATAGTTCCTTCGTCTTTTCATATGAAATAATTAATAAACAGTAAACAGTGTTTGCTTTCATAGCTAAAGTTTTATTTTAAAATAGCAAAATGAATATTGGGGAAGTCATCTTTCTTGTGACAAATAAATAGTTAAATAGCGTTTTTCTTTTAGACTGATTGTCAAACTTAGTGTTAAATAAATAGTAAGAGGCATTGTTTTCTAAGACCGACAATAAATGCAAAAAAATATATAAATAAATCAGCTGTTAAAGAGTGCCAAGATGGGAGGGCAAATTTATAAGGAAGTAGAAAATAGGCAAAGTAAACTTAAAGGTACCAGATTGATCCAGATAAAAGTTTTCAGGGCAGATAATTGGGAAAGTCCAGCTGTGCATCTTGAAAGCCTTCAACAAGTGTTTCAGTTTCATGAATGGAATGAACAAGAAAAGATTGCAGTGGCTTATGTGGCCGTAGATTGGTGGCATACTTTAAGTGTAATGCCACAGACATTTGGGGAGGATGGATACACCATCATGCACAGATTTAGGAGTGAAGAGAAGCAATATTGCATCTTTAAAAGAGTTTTGCAGCAAGCATATTGCAAAGGGGACGGAGGAACTTATATGCAGTTTTTCTGTAGTCAAGCCACCAAACTGAAGTCATTGACGGCATTGTCTTTGCCAGAAAGCCAGATAATCTCAATAATAAGAAACAATATGCCAGTGGCGATACAACAAGCCATGTTGAGTAATTATAAAATGTGTATAGAAGAAATAATAACATTATTGACAGAGATTGATTATAGTAGGGACAGAATAGAGAAGGAAAACATACTCGATGGAGATGGGGGAACAGTATCCAATGTGGTGGTGGATAAAGATGAACCGACATTAGTTGGAGCCAACCAGACTTGTCCCATCATAACTATAAAAAATGGATTCGTCACAGCACAGGCTTTAATTGATTCAGGGAGTCAGATATCCCTGATTTCCAGTCACTTTTATTCACAGTTAAAACAACAAACTCACCTGTATACATTGCCTCTAAAGAGACTGCAAGTTAGACTGGCTAATGGTAAAAAGGCAAATGTAGAAACAAAGCAGGTTTGGATCCAGCTTCATCTGGGAAACATGGAAGTGGATCAAGTCTTTTGATAATGCCCAGGTTGATACAGGATGTCATAGTGGGAACAAATTTTCTTTATCGGCATAAATGTGTGCTTGATTAAGGTCAATGCATATTTCAGTGTAGAGAAAGCATAATGCCCCTGGAGGGATTAAAAAAGTATCAGTCCTTACAAATACGATGTATGTAGTCAGTCTTAGACACCACTGAAGTAAAGAATAAGGTGGAACAGTCCATACTAAAGGGGAAAGAGCAATCTTTTTTAACACAGGTGTTGATGCAGTACCACATGGTTTTTTCTAATAGACCTCAGGCTATTGAAGGGTATGTTCATCGGATCAAAGTAAAGAAAGAAAACCATTTTCAAAGTCGATCTTACCTCATTCTATTTCAATATAAAGCCGAGGTGGATAGTGAGATACAACAGATGATTGAAATGGGTGTTATCAGTAAATAAGCATCATCTTATATTAACCCTTTGGTGATAGTAAAGAAGAAAGATGGGGTGGCTAGAATATGTTTGGATGCTCACTGTTTAAATGCTATCACTATTCCTGAAAGAGACATTCCTCCTACAATAACCAAAATTCTGGCTAGATTTCAAGGGAAAACTGTCTTTAGTATGTTTTGACTTGACTTTGAGTTATTGGCAGATACCTTTTCATCCCTCCGATCATCAACATACTTGGTTTCAGTATGAAGGGTATACATATGTCTTTAAATGGATGCTGTTCAGGTTGATCAACAGTGGATCCAGGCTGTTAAGGTGTTTGGATCAGATACTGTGAGAGAAGGTTAAAAATATTATAGTAATGTACATGGATGATGTGGTTATTGCATCCAGAAATATTGAAGAGCACTTGGAACATGTGGAGATATTTTTGACCGAGTGCAGTCAAAAAATATCATAATCAACTTGCAGAAAAGTTACTTAGCTATGGATGAAGTGGCATTTTTGGGCTTTGTAATTGGGAAGAATGGTATTAAACCCCATCCAGATAAATTAGCTGCAATTGAGCATTTCCCTACACCTGCTAACAGACACCAGGTGAGGTAATTTTTAGGTCTCTGCAACTTTTACCACCGGTTTTATGAAAATTTTGCTGTAGAATCATCATCCTTAGTCCAGTTATTAAGAAAGGACTAAAAGTGGTTTTGGGGTTCACAACAGGAGCAGGAGTTTCGGCTCATCAAAAAGAATTTTCTGAAACAAGTAGTTCTGGCTTACCCTGATTTTTCCCAAACATTTTATATTCAAACTGATAGTAGCTGACATGGATTGGGAGTAGTATTATTCCAAATTGATGAGCAGAAACATCACAAGGTATTATATTTTTGTAGCCGTACCCTAAAAGAGGCTGAAAATAATTATACGACTACTGAAAAGGAGGCTCTGGCCATTGTATGGGCTTTCGGAAAGTTCAAACAATTCTTGCTGGGCTCAAACATCGTTGTTATTACTGACCATAAATGTTTGGAATTTCTGAATAATAGTTACCTGACAAATGATCAGCTCATTCGGTGGAGCTTGATCTTGAAGAAATTTCAACATAGAGTGGTCTATTACCCTGGCAAGAATAACTTTGTGGCAGATGTCTTAAGTTGGCACCCTGTAGATCTTTCACTGCATCACCTAAACTCAGATAACTTAAGTATCGCTGCTATTACATCGGTTATCGATGATTCCGTGGAACAGGATTTACGGAAACTACCAGAAATACAGGCAAGCGATCTGGATTATGCTCCAATGGTAGCCTACAAGAAAGGAGCCAAGAATCCCTCACTAATGGACCTATCCAAGTTAGAACAACAAGAAGGAGCTTATCGTATTGAGGACGGTGTCCTTCAATACAAGGCTACTGCAAAAGAAGGTTCCTGGAGAACCCTCATACCTAAAAAGGTTAGAAATCGTTTAATTGAATATGTGTATTGTCTGTATGGACATTTTGGACTGCATAAGGTTGAGTAAGTGCTCCAAGAATTATTTTATTGGCCAGGGATGTACTCAAATATTTTATCGGTTCTCAGAAGTTGCCACACATGTTCACGAACGAAACCCGTAAACAAAAATTTTATGGGAGTCTTGCTACCCATTCTAGCTCAGAATACTAATGAGTTACTAGCTATTGACTTTTATGGTCCATTACCAGCATATCAGCGATACCAGTTCTTAGTTGTCATGTATTTTCAAAATATGTGACAGCTTATCCATTAAGAAAGGTTGATGCTTTAAGCACTATCAAAGTATTACAAGAGCAGCAAATTCCTAGAATTGGTAAGCCTCAATGTATACTCTCGGATCATGGAACACCCTTTAAATCACACCAGTGGAAGCATTGGCTCCAGCAACAGGATATAAAACATTTATTAACATCCATACACAACCATCAATCTAACCCCTGTGAGCAGGTTATGAGGGAGCTTAACCAGTTATTCCAGTTGTATGTCAACCAGAACCACAGAGAATGGGTGAAAGAAGCTGAGAATGTTGTTAATTATATTAATTGGATGTTAAATGAGTCCACAGGGTTTACTCCCATTAGGCTGCATTTTGGAAAAAAATTTCCTATACTTATCAAGGCTCCATTACCCATCAATCGTGATAACCCTAGTGGAGAGAGAGGGACAGAGAAAAGGCTAGAATAAAATTAAAGCACATGGCTGAATTGCGCATAAGGCATGCAAACCGGAATCCTGGCCAATTCAATACTGGTGATAGGGTTTTTGTCAGAAAACCTCATGTGAGCTATCCAACAAGGCATCAATACAAATTTTTTTTTCCGATATATGATGTACCTTTTACTATAAAAAATATGGTCAGAATGCCTTTCTTCTGGAAGATGAGTCTGGAATTCAGGGGTCCTATAATGACCATAGTCTTAGACCTGCTGAACAAAGGATCAATAATGATAGGTAAGTAGCAAAAATTATCATAGATGTAATAAAATGATTGATTGCAGTTAACACATATAACAAATGTCCAGCTGGGATTTTGCAAAGGGGGAGGTTAACACATTTAAAAAAAAGGAAAAAAAAGAAAGTTACACGAAGTTTTTTTTTTTTTTTTGATCAGGTATTGAGGCAGTTGAGCCAGATTGATTTCCAATTCAATGGTTTTATTGCTAAAATTAAAAAGGGAAAACAACTTCATTTTCATTAAATGTCTAATGCTAAATTTTTTTTTATTATACACATTTATATTTTTGCATTTATATTTTAAAATAGATTATTTAATGTTTATAAAATTGATTTAGAATAGTTTACTGTCACTATTTTATTTATAAAATAGATTTAAAAATACTTTACTTTCACCACCTGTTTTAATCAAAAAGCTTGGTAATTATATATTCCTGTTGCTTTTATTTTTAATCATTTTTAAAGTTAATTCTAAAAGTCTAAAAGCGGAGATTTAGTTTTGTATTTGTTATTTTGGATACAATAATCCCTGGTTGGAATTCTTAAATTAGATTGAGCGGGAAATTAATATTTGCCCTGCAGGAGATATAGAATTAGAGACTAATGAATGTTTTTCATGGGAAATGTAGAGAGGCAAAGATAGCCTGCAAATTTTTGGAGAGAGAATTGATTCATTATTAGATACACACTTGGATTATGGCCTGCAAGGAGATACCATTATGAGTAGCTGTTCAGACATTTAATTCCTACTAAAAACTTAAATAATTATTGACAAACTTTGTTGCTATGCAAGATGTCAAAATCCACCATTATGAGTTTTGCCATCAATAGAATGTCTGGCTAATTTAAACAAAGGACGAACCCACGCCTACCAGCTCTCCTTCAGTCATGCCATGAACTTTTAAAATAAACACTTCCTCTACCTTGCCTCTGTCAAAGGACCTGAAAGATGAACTATTATCAAAAGTGTGCATTCGTCACTAAATCACTAGAACTCTGCCTTACCGTAAGCTAAACTTTTTGCTATTCTAGCCAGGGTAAACAAATTGTGTTTAATTAAATCTCTGCTCAATCTAATGATAAATATGTTTTAAAATGGCATTGACTGTTTTTTTTAATTATTTATTATCTGTATGTACTCTTTTCTAGTATTTAAAGTTTGTTTGCAATTTTCATTTATCAGAGGGTGCATTAGGAGATTGTATTTTATATGTTTAATATATACCTCATTATTTCATTAACTATTGCAAAATGCATTGGCAGTTTTCATAGTTTTTATTTATTCACCTGCCCTTAGTTGTAAAATAAGGAATCTTTAAGCATGTTTTGTTTGCACTTTTTGTGCAAACAACAAAATCTTTTTGCTGGCTATTTGTTAAGTTATTTCTTCGGGTTGTTGGAAAGTAGTCATTTCTTTCTGGATTACATAAGATTGTAATCAAATATCTTTTGCTGTCTTGTAAGTGAGATCAACCATGTTTACTTTGAATGTAGTATTATGTGTAGCAGTCCTGCGGCATTTTAATGACATTAATTAGAATATTACTGCTCGGACGTTCACGCTGGTTACGTTGATTTCTGACGGAACAGTAACTGTTTATTATCCCTGATTCAGGAAGCTAAAGTTGAAGTTTGTTTTGTAATTTTACAACTGGCCAGCAAGAAGATATTTTCTTAAACATTTCTTCTATTTTAAGTGAGATAATGTTACTGCCAAAATGTTTTATGTCTTCATGTTTGTCATACTCTTGTGCACTCTCTGGTAAATATGCATATGTTAACATAAGTCACTTTTATATTTGTGGCTAGATGTCTTCACTCTATTGCACAACTTTTAATAAAATTAATAAATTGTTTAAACTTACTTTGGCTGATGTTTGTCTTTGTGCTTTGATTTCTCAACTGTCTAAATAATACTTAAGATATCTTGTTCCTCACTGAGTGTAGTTTGGTGCCTTTTGATTCGCATATCCTGTCCACCCCAAAATAAATGTCTAGTTCTCATTTTCGGACTAGTGGCGCCCCTGGGGTCAGTATATGCAAATCTCAAAGATCTTTCTCCTGTTACAATGTATATATATATATGTTAAACAAACAAAGAAAAAAAAGTAAATGATTTCTAATGTAGTATTGTTTTTTTGATAAATCAAAATGAAAATAAAATATGTACACTTTAATAAATAAGAAAAAATACAATCAGTTTGATTACCATTTAGTTTCTTCTTTTTTAAATATAATTTCTTTTGAAAATTGACAGTTGACTGAAGCATCAATAATCATAATCAATAATCAATAATCCTTGTGTAAATTTTCTTAACATGCCAGATGACCTCTAATGATGAACACATTTGAATTTAAACAATTTGAGGTTGATTTTTTTGAAGTATTTTTATCCTAGTTAAGCCAAGATGAACAATGGAAGATGATACAATTATTTAAGATGCTTTTTGATAACTCTTAAATTGATTTTTCATTTGGAAATAGCTATCTATTTTTATAGATATTTCTCCTCAAAGGCATACCTGTTGACAATTTCTCTTCCTTGCTATATATGGTAATTATTGGAGAGAAATAAGCAAGATGAATTAAATTCTTCAGATAACATTTTCCCTCACTACTTGGCCATTCCTTAATAGAACTGATCCCAGATAAAGTTTTCAATTATTTCAGTTAAAAATATATGAAAAAACTGATGCTAACAAAATTTATTATTCTCCTACTAATGACAATTGTCAATAATAATCCCCTGGTTTCTATGGCATCTAGACTACACTTTTATGTGACACTGACTTCAACTATTTTTAGCATAAATATTGATCTTAAAAAATCTTAATATTTTCCAATAGTTAAAAAGTAATATATACATATGTTCCATGTAAGTATAACAGTTTATGATATATAAAATAAACAAATTTATAATGTAAATACATTTTAATATTTGTAAGTATATTTTAGAGATTAATAATTTCAAACATAAATACTTTAAATACAAATTTATATATTTTTAGAATTCATATAGTTTTTTATTCACTATATATATTATCAACATTGCCAAACTTCAGAATCACAAATAAACATATATACCATAAAAGAAGGTGAATAAACATGAGAAAAAAAGATAACAATAACAAAAAATAATACTTGAAATCACATTAAAAAATAAACAAAGGAAAAAGTTTTTACAACATTTTCTTGCCACAAGCTTAAAAAAGCCACTATATTTTATATATTGTAATATTTATAAGTAATATATATATATATATATATGCCTCAAAATAAAACAACTGTTATCCTTCACTAATAGACAATTCAAATCTTAACAATAGAAAGAAGAAATCTCTGTCTCTCTCTCTCTCTCTCTCTCTCTCTATATATATATATATATATATATATATATATATATATATTCTATATATATATATATATATATATAGAATATAAGGCATAAATATTTGTTAATTAGAACAAGATTGTAATCATAATAAAAATAATAAATATACCAGTAATAAACTATTATAAACAGTCTTTCAATCTGCAGTACTTTTGGTTATTTCTTAAACCTGCCTCAACTGCCATTAAATTCAATCAACAAAGCAGAATCAAATGTCTTCAACTCAAATCCCATGAATCCTGTATTTTAATGTTATCAGCTTTTCTATTTATTAAATGCATTTTATTCCTATTTATAAAAATTGCTTCCTAAATTTTTCTTTTATTATGCTTTTTCTATTCATGAAGAATTTTCACACTTTCAATATCAAATTTAAATTTAGATTTACATGGTTTTTTATTATCAAAGAAAACTGAAGCATTTACTAAATCACGATTATTCCTACTTTTTACATGCTTATATACTTGCCAAACAGAAAAGTAATGTTGTGTATCAAACTGTTTGTGAATCTATGTTATCATATATAGGTGAATCAAGGTGCAGTATTGAAAAGAGATTATAGGAGCACAAATTGTTATATAAGTATGTAAAAAGTAAAAATAATGGTGATTTAATTTCTTTGATGATGAAAAAACATGTAAATATAAATTTAAATTTGATATTAAAAGTGTGAAAATTCTTCAAAAAGAGAGAAACCACAACAAAAGAAAAATTGAGGTAGCAATTTTTATAAGTAGGAATAAAATGCATTTAATAAATAAACAAGCTGCTAATATCAAAATACAGGATTTATGGGATTTGAGTTGATGATGTTTGCTTTAACTTTGTTTTTTGAATTTAATGGCAGTTGAGGCAGGTTTAAGAAATTAACTGAAAGTATTTCTGTGGATGGAAAGACTGTTTATAATAGTTTATTACCATTATATTTATTATGTTTATTATGATTAATATATATATACTTATTTAAAAATATGATACTATAATCGATGCTAAGGATGAATCCTTCCAATCTTTACAATATTTGTGTATATATATATATTGAACTGTGTTCAAATATGAGTATTCAAAACACCGGCCTCTTAGGCAGAGAAGAACATAACAGAGAAGAACATACTCGGAGAGTATGTATGCCCAAACGAAGAGCTATAAAGTATATAACTAACGTTACATTTTCCAGGACATAACTTTTTCTCGACTGTTGAGTTCAACACCAAGTTCAAAGCACTTTTTTTGTTTGTGTATAAACATGGGCGCCAGCTATCTATTCAAGGATGAATAAATAATGCACTTTAAGCAATGGCCACTAACTCAATGCCTAAATCCACAACTAGCTCAGCTGATTGTGATCACTAATAGATTATACATAATTAGTGGTTAAAGACTTGATAAAGAATTGTAAAAAAAGAATTTATAAAAAGAATTGACCGACAAATAAAGTTTAATTTTAAAGATAATTTATTAACTAACATTTATTTTCTAAATTTAAACATTTTATAATTCTAATAAAACACTCGCATATTTTAAATTAACATTTCTAAACTAGTTTAAATATTCTTGTTTACTTTCATAACAAAACACTGGTATTTATCTAATTTAACTAATAATATTGATATAAGGATCACGCACATATTAACTCATGCACACACCCATAATAATATTAAAGTATTACATAGCATTTGAAATTTAATCACACACATCAATAGTTCATTTATGTATGATATCGAGTTCATATAATTAGACTCTTGGAGGATTCGCATGAATTAATGAAATGCAATGGCTATTACAGTATAACGAAAATAAGCAAATGTTTTACCTAGGATTTTGAATGTTGACATAGAATTTTGTTCTTTGGAGGCTGCTTTCGGTGAGGATATTTCCATTATAAATGCTTACCAGCCGGCTGGGACGTTTCCTTGCTGAGTTTCCTGATTTTCATGATTATTGCTATCGGAGACAAATAGATACTGACGGAGATTTTCTAAGATGTTAAGCTGACATTATTTCACAGGCAGATCTGCTCTTTTCTCGGACATCTGGGATGGAGGTGAACGTGCGTTCCAAAATTTTCTCAGCACTGCATTTTGTTTCTTAGCTGACTCAATTAATTTCCGAACTGCACTCTCTCAATAACTTTGTGAACTGATTCACTGTCCGATAAAAAAGTCTATTTATACCTGCGCCTTGTTGTCTTTCTAATATCTCCGGCAAAGATCTGTTATCAAATTCCAATGATAATCATTTGATAAACGTGTTTTGGAAGATTGCTTAATTAGTAATAGCCATGCAGAGATGTTGTTTTATATTTTAATTAATAACCATTGCCGTGTTTTTTAATAAAAATCTTCTTTAACTTTATAATAACATTTATTCTATTGTTGACAATCGCACATATATACGGTCATATATTTTTTTAATACAATTTACTTTTTAGTTTTAACATTATTTTTCTTTAATTAAACTTGAATGAAAAGAGATTTGTATATTTATATTTTTACGAATACTAATAAAAACTATTTTATTCCTATCTTTTTCTAAAACAAACTGAATAAACTCTTCAACATTTAATTTTATGTTTTTCTTTTATGAAAGATTACTTTAATAATAATTTTAGATAAAAATTATATGTGCCTATATCAATATAGGTACATTACACCGCCCTTCCTTTTGAGAGTAAAATGCGTCATTTTTGACCATTTTATCTCTGACAACATTAAATTTTAATTTATTATTATTTCTAAGTTTGCTTTTTGGTATCCTATCTTTTCTATGCTAAGGGCAATCTCCAATTATGCTTTTCTTCTTTGTATGCTGGTAACATTGCTTACAATGTTCGTCCTGGATAATGACCACGAGGACAAAGTAAATTTGTGGCACAGGGATCTTTTGTAAACGAAGCTTCGGCTGCCGATTCTCTTGATCGGACTTTGACTAAAAAAAGGTGGCTGCAAATGGCAGGAATTGCAACTGTCCATTTTCAACTTACACCCTGGAAAACAATAGCCGATTCTCTTGATCGGACTTTAACTAAGCAGCTACAATGGTAGGAATTTTCAACTGTCCATTTCCAACTTACGCTTTGGAAAATGAGGTACGAGATATGGGGATTCTCCCCCGAAAAGTGACTCACGACTTACTCTGGTTGTTGCCAGTGTGTTTTTTTAAGAGGAATGATCCCAGCCAATCCGTTACAGGTACTAGAATTTATCCAGTTGAGAGCTTTAAACTTAATCCTTATCTAACTTATTTCAATACTACCCTCATCCCTTTAGATTCGAACCCTTATACACTCCTAATAACTTAGATTGACTTTATATTATTTATCACTAATCCTACAATATTATTTTAAATACACATGAACATTATCTTACATATTTATTTAACTTACAATACTATTCTAAACTATCATGGACATCAATTTACATATTTATTTATATTACGATATTACTTTAACCCATTACTTTAACTTATATATTATCGTGCGTATATTCAAAAACTATTTTATTTTACTACGAATATTTTATTTATTTTCTACAGATATATTATACTTATTTATTTAACTTGTTTTTATTTTATGTATTTCCGTTATTTATTCATTTATTTAATTCTACAAACATTATTTCTAAATCCTTAATTGGACCCATTTATTTAACTTGATTTTATTGATTTTTATTTATTTGAACTGTTTATTTACGAACATTTCCTTAATTAATATGTGCGTGGAGAAAAAGAATCTTTTATTTTGCGAAGCCTCCGTTATTATTATTTGACAAAACAATCCATCATTTTAAATAGCGAAATTCTAATTCAGGCTTTTCACCTACGTCAAAATAATTATATTAGACTCATAGTCCATTTCCAGTCCTTTTTGTTTATTTCCTTTACTATTCCGCCTGATTACTAACTCTTAAACTATGTCCGGCAGCTCCTTTTTTCTTTCAACTAATTTTATAATATGAATCATACTCCATATTCTCACTTCTATTTCTTGGTTAAAATCGATTTTATCTCTTTCTCTTTCCGTTCTATATTCTGTCTTGTAAATTAGAAAACTTTTAAGCTTCACAGACCTCCGTATTTTTCCTAACCGTGAATATTTTTTCTTACGCTTTCTCTTTGATTTAAATCTTCGTTTAAAACGAACACGAACTTTTACTTTAACCTTTTTAAATTTTTGTAAAAACTTTTCAATGCTATATTCTATCTTGAACTTATGTCTCTCTTCTATTTCTTGATCTATGTTTTCCTCTGTCTTAGCACTATCCTGTTCTGCTTTAATTTCTATTTTGGTCTTCTCTGTTTCAACTCTATCTAGTTCTAATTCAATTTTTACGTCTTTTATCACCTCAACTTCCTGACTTTCTTTAATTAAATCTGACCCTATAACTTCTTGGTTCTTCTCTACCTTTACCGTTATCTCACATCTTATTTCTCTTACTTCTGCTCTGAGTTCTTTAATTTCTGTTTTAACCTGACTAATTTCTTCCTTCAATTCTGCTTTGAGTTCTAACTGACTTTGTTTAATTTTTTGACGCATTTCTTTTATCAATTCTGCTTTGAACTCTTGCATCATATTCATCATCATTGTCATCATCATTCGCATCTCAGATACTTCTTCTTTCTCCTTTTCTACTAACTGGGGATTTTTAAAATATATTGGGCTTTCTTTCAGATCTATTTTCAAAAATTTCAATTTCAAAGTACTAGCACTTATGTTAAACTGAATTTAATGTACGACTTATTTATTTATTTTTCTTACTAATACGGAAACTCACGTTAACTCCAGCCTATTGTCCTTTTCACTACCCACTCTTAATGCTTTAACTCCACCCATAACACCCCATTGACTCTGATTTGATAGCATAAATGTCAAAATCTCTTTTCATTTCGGAAAAAAAAAAGTTTTCGGTCAATTCTTTTTTAAAATTAAAACACTTTTACATACGTAATTTAACTTTTGTATAAAACAAAATTTTCAAACAAGAAACAAAGTATTTCTTTACTATTGTTTCTTAGGTTCAACCCCAAGTTGGGTCTAGCCATTTAACCATGTTCGAATATGAGTATTCGAAACACCGGCCTCTTAGGCAGAGAAGAACATACTCGGAGAGTATGTATGCCCAAACGATAGGTATAAAGTATATAACTAATGTTACATTTCCAGGACATAACTTCTTCTCGACTGTTGAGTTCAACACCAAGTTCAAAGCACTTTTTTTTTGTTTGTGTATAAACACGGGCGCTAGCTATCTATTCAAGGATGAATAAATAACGCACTTTAAGCAATGGCCACTAACTCAACGCCTAAATCCATGACTAGCTCAGCTGTTTGTAATCACTAATAGATTATACATAATTAGTGGTTAAAGACTTGATAAAGAATTGTAAAAAAAGAAATTATAAAAAGAATTGACCGACAAATAAAGTTTAATTTTAAAGATAATTTATTAACTAACATTTATTTTCTAAATTTAAACATTTTATAATTCTAATAAAACACTCGCATATTTTAAATTAACATTTCTAAACTAGTTTAAATATTCTTGTTTACTTTCATAACAAAACACTGGTATTTATCTAATTTAACTAATAATATTGATATAAGGATCACTCACATATTAACTCATGCACACACACATAATAATATTAAAGTATTACATAGCAATTGAAATTTAATCACACACATCAATTGTTCATTTATGTATGATATCGAGTTCATATAATTAGACTCTTGGAGGATTCACACGAATTAATGAAATGCAATGGCTATTACAGTATAACGAAAATAAGCAAACGTTTTACCTAGGATTTTGAATGCTGACCTAGAATTTTGTTCTTTGGAGGCTGCTTTCGGTGAGGATATTTCCATTATAAATGCTTACCAGCCAGCTGGGACGTTTCCTTGCTGAGTTTCCTGATTTTCATGATTATTGCTATCGGAGACAAATAGATACTGATGGAGATTTTCTAAGATGTTAAGCTGACATTATTTCACGGGCAGATCTGCTCTTTTCTCGGACATCTGGGCTGGAGGTGAACGTGCGTTCCAAAATTTTCTCAGCACTGCATTTTGTTTCTTAGCTGACTCAATTAATTTCTGAACTGCACTCTCTCAATAACTTTGTGAACTGATTCACTGTCCGATAAAAAAGTCTATTTATACCTGCGCCTTGTTGTCTTTCTAATCTCTCCGGCAAAGATCTGTTATCAAATTCCAATGATAATCATTTGATAAACGTGTTTTGGAAGATTGCTTAATTAGTAATAGCCATGCAGAGATGTTGTTTTATATTTTAATTAATAACCATTGCCGTGTTTTTTAATAAAAATCT
Organism: Epiperipatus broadwayi; assembly: GCA_028023455.1. Lineage (NCBI taxonomy): Eukaryota > Metazoa > Onychophora > Udeonychophora > Euonychophora > Peripatidae > Epiperipatus > Epiperipatus broadwayi. The sequence goes on along the minus strand of JAQFVV010006472.1, from coordinate 338,380 downwards.
TCTTTAACTTTATAATAACATTTATTCTATTGTTGACAATCGCACATATATACGGTCATATATTTTTTTAATACAATTTACTTTTTAGTTTTAACATTATTTTTCTTTAATTAAACTTGAATGAAAAGAGATTTGTATATTTATATTTTTACGAATACTAATAAAAACTATTTTATTCCTATCTTTTTCTAAAACAAACTGAATAAACTCTTCAACATTTAATTTTATGTTTTTCTTTTATGAAAGATTACTTTAATAATAATTTTTGATAAAAATTATATGTGCCTATATCAATATAGATACAATATATATATATATATATATATATATATATATATATATATATATATTTCTAAAACATTACTACATACATATATAAATCAAGTGAAAAAATATATATTGCATACACAGTTTTAAAATTATCAGAGGAGGGATCAGTTTTATAGTCAATTGTGATTAAGAAGAGTTTTGTATAATATAATTTTTTTTTTTTTCCTTATATATTGATTTTTATATTTACATATCATACCATTTCAAACTTTCTTAAATACTTCAAAAATACTATTTTTATATCAAAACTTTATTCTTACAGTTTCAATTGTTCTGTAGTCATCATCAGAGCTACAATATCCAAATATATAATTATACAATCAATAAATTTTATACACATATTTATATAAATAATTAATAATTATTATAAAATAAAATACTTTTTTTTTCGCTGAATATCTGATCAACTTTTCTGTTTGGTAATAACAAATCAATAATTAATTCTTTATTATTAAATGTAATTAGATAATACTCACGGAGTACAATAAAAGATTACATTTACAAAAAAAGTTTTTTCTTAATCATATTAACACTACTATGAAATTAATTTCACATTTTTATAGCTTTGGTTGTGTATCACGTACATAAAATGTTTTAGAAAAAAATAAACAAATAAACATTAGAAACTCAGATAAATATAAAGGACTTAAAAGTTCCAACTGTGTTTAGTTTAATAAGCAAACTAGCAGCCACACTTTTATTTAGAAAGCTTTTGATAATTTTTATTTAGACAACAATATTTAAAAGAAAAGATTAGTAACAAATTTCTCATGAGAAACTTTCAATTGCATTTCTTTATATTCTTACTATAATTTAATATTAGTAATACAATAACAGTGAGAATAAAGTTTTAAGAGAATGTAAGAATCTATGCAAAAAAAAGTGTATATTATTTTCTTTTTACTTTTTAATTTAGATTAAAATATAATCTAATCAATTTTGAATAATAAGATTGTCTTTAAATTTCTGAATTTTTCGAAAAATTAAATATCTCATTTTGATAATGTTGAAAAACTTAAGATAAATTTGTTAGTGCCAGACTGAAATCAATTTATAATAAGGTTATATCATTTCTGTTTAGTTATTCTTGGAAATATCAATAATATAACAATCATTTAAGTTACATTTTAAATAATTATTATATAAATACAACTAATTAAACCCCTTTTAAGAAGATTTATTTTAAGCAATGATTGAGATTCTATTCAAATGCACTGCTAATTTGGCAGTTTCAAAATGTCATATTCAGTTAATTCCAACAAGTTTTTCTAAATTTATTTGCTTTTATCAATATGCACAATTAGATCTATTGGAGCTATTGAAAGCTGATTTGAGTATGGTATGTTTATCTATTCTGTTTTTTTCTGAGAGAGTAAATTATTATTATTTTCATTTAGGATGACCAATAAAAGTTTTTTTTTTTTTTGTAATTAATATTTATAAATGAACATATAATATTTATTACAGAAAAATATAAAAAAATAACAAAAAAATATTTTTAATGGGTGTTAGTGTCGAATATACATTTAAAAAAACATATTTTCCCAATTGTTATTATATAAAAATATTGAAATGAAAATCAAAGGTCAATCAGATATTATTTTTCAAACAGCAGTTGATAAAAAAAAACGTACATTAGATTTTTTAACAATGATTGACATGGAAAATAAAATGATTGTGTGGTTGTGATATTAGAAATGGTCTGTTTTGCTTTACTGCAATAAAGCCCCCCCCCCCACTTAAAAACTTTACAGTTGGTCACTAATCTTAAATTATAATAAATTGTGATGTCATAGATAAAAAAAGACAGACAGCTTATAAATAATCCCTTACAAGACATAATCTTTTCCATCGTCTACAAAAAAAAAAGAGATAAAAATAAGCATTAGGCTACTTATTTTTTCATTATTTTTATAATTAGTTTTATTCCCTACCTGGATACTAATTTTCTAATCAATAATTGATGGTATGTTATTGTTGACTTTAGGTAGAATGAAGATGTTGATAACTAAAATAATTTTCTAGTTTTACTTTAATTCGAACCTCAGGTCATTGAAGGTAGATATACAAACTACTTTACAAGATGTATATAATTATCAAATGTAAATAGTTTTTGCGATAATATATCTTTTTTTATAAAAGAATATCTATCAAAAATATTTATTGATTATATAAAAGTTTTTATATTGTATCTACATAAGAACAATTCTATATGTTGAATTATTACTACTTAAATTTATTAAATGTTTCAATTACTTTTAAGGATCATTTTAAAACGTACAAACTTTATTAAAATGTTAATAATAACTTCTAATGCAAATTACATAAAAAAATCGAGCAGCGTTAGTTTAAAATTACTAAGACGTCACAGTCTGGTTCAACTTAAAGAACTAATATCAAATCACAAATTAAAATAACCAATGTTAAGTCTTTCATTAATCATTGTATAAACGACACAATTTAAAATATTTTATGAAAAATAAAAGAAAATTGACATTTGTCCAAAATAATAAAACACAACTTAAATAGTAAAGCATTAAATAATTTTCTTTAAAAAAGTTATTAATATTAGTAACAGAAAGAACATATACATTATATCTTATTCCACGAGATAGTCATTAAATTTTTTTTGTTAAAGTCAGCGCTGTGTATTATTTCTGATGATTATTTTTTAATTAAATAAACATAAACTCAACACTTGCTTTAAGTATTCTGTTAAAAAAAAATTCAAAATTAGAAGCCAATTATGCAAATTTTAGTATCAGCTGAAAAGTTAACTGCTTTTAATTTTTTTTTAAAGATTATTTTGTTTAACACCATTATGTATATTTCATTAATTATAAAAAGTTGCATTTCAGTTTTCATAATATAGAAGATCATTAAAGTTTACAATAGAATTCTAACGTTGATATATTGTTATACATTGCATTAAAAGTTTGGTAACAAATGACACTAATAATTAATGAGATAATAATACCATATTGCCTTGTTACAAAATCTATATTTGGATAGTGAATTTACAAACATGGGTATAAAGATTTGTGATGCAATATATTTTTAAAATAAAATCACAAAATTAAATTTTTTAAATATTTTATTCCCATCTTCATATTTCATAGTCCCATCCATATCTAACTTATGGACTGTTTTTGTATACTTACACAATAAACCATGAAAATATACTGAAACAGTGATATTCATTATATTTTATTCCACATTTTTATTCCATGTATACATCATTCATAATAAATATTAAATCACCCTACATGATTAAAAAAATTAGTGCCACCCTCTGTGAAGTAATATATAAATACATTAGAGTTCATATTTCAAAATAGCCAGCTCAAAATGATACCACTTTGAACTGTATGCTATTAGATCTTAAATATTGAAATACACATTGATTAGAAGAGAATACATGTTGTTTATTAAACTGTAAGTGTATAAGATAAAATATTTTACAGTAATAGAAATAAAAATATCTCCACACTAAAAGTCAATATATTTATTTATATTATACTATTTATTTCTTAGCGCTTTCGAAGGAACGAGGCCTCCATTTTCAAAGCTATAGATAGATAGTTCTAATAACGATGTTCAATTTATTTATTAATTTATTTAAAACCAAAAGATGCAAATATTCAAGTCAGGTCTGCCATTTCTTCAAGATTGTGTAAAGCATGTCTCTTTTATTTAACGAGTTTGCATCTAAATTAATGAAATAAGCCTCCTTAATTTTCCTTCTCATCTCATGTTTCTCACTGCACATCATTTACGGATTGTCCAGTATACATGAGTGGCCTGTAGTGGTTTTGTGCTGTGAAAAAATGGAAAAGTGGGAAGAATCTGTATATTTCAACATCACATATAGATTTAACACAGAGAAATAATCATTAAAAAACCTTATTGTACTGTATTTTCAATTTCTAAATAAAATGAATAACAAAAATGTGTGAATTTTATAAATAGGCTGTGGGTGATATTTTTTAATAACTTTCTTGCTTGCAGAAAAATAATATTAATCCCATTATGAAAAAAACTATGATTTTTCTACTTATATGATGTTTTTAAGTCAGTCTCTACATTAAGTATGTTTTAAATTTTATAAAACTCTTACTGTAACACTTAGAAAATATTTTATTATGCAAAATACTACATATCAAATAAAGAAAGAAAAATAAAGGAAGAATAAAATGTATGTATTTTCAATGTAAACTGACATTTTTAAGTTAATAAACATGATCACATATGAAACTCTGAGTTGGAAAAAACATTTATTTTTTTTAAACATAAATGTGATGTTAATATTTTATATTAGAATTTCAGATAGAGATGTGTGACTTAAATCATTTCTTATATAGGTGTTTTTTAGGAGTTTTTAAAGTTTAAAGTGACTATTGTATTAGTTTTTCTTTGTATACATAATTAAAAATATAAAAGAAATAGAACTCATTGCATATCACTAGCTGAAATTCAAATATAAAATATCTCTACCACTTTCTTGTTTATGTAAGTCTGAATTTTAAGACACTTAACAAATTTGCAGCTTATAAGTAAGAGGTTGATGTTTTACCTATGAAGCTTTAGTCAGATTTTATGTTTGTTTTTTAGATAGTGTGTGTCTAAAATAATGCAAGGGTAGGTGAAAATGATATATTTAAATCTCATCTATCAATTTTTAACTGGTTGAAAATAGATTTATTTATTATCAGTTAAGATCTTTGCTGATTTACATAAGTCAAATTTTAATACATTTAACTTTACAGTTTATAGATAAATGATTGATCTTTTTATACTGCTTGTTTCATAAGGTATAGGCTGGACAAGATTTGACTTAATAAATATGCCTCATAAATTTCACCAAATTGAAATGGAACATAAGAAGATGATATAAACTTTGGTATGTTCAACAAATTTGGGCAGCAAATTGTAATGTTACAAAAGATTGAAAGGTTCAGCTTTGCTAAAACCCAAATTATAATAATATGAAATAAGTAAAAAAAAAGAAATAAAATAAAATAATAGATAATAATAATGAAAAAATAAAAATTAATATTGATAAAATAAATTCTTGAGCCTGGAAAGCACTGTTCATTATATTCACAGTCTCTTACTGTTGGTGATAGATCTCCTCAGGCATTGTACTGTCCATAGGGTTAGTTGACACACACTCACTCTGGGGTTGTAGATCATCAGCACTGTCCATTAAACAAGATGCACCAAATTCACTGAAGATCATCGTTCCTATCATGTTCAATAAAAAAAGGCATCTTACACATTCTGACACTTCTATGAGCATAGAAAGCTGGCATCAGCCTACAACATAGTTTTTTTAGCCAGATCACTTTGCAATACCCTCTTTAGTATATATAATTGTTTACAGAATTGTTTCTATGCATAAGGAAGTGGCATAATAAAAAAAGAACTATTCTTGATGATTGTTAGCTGTTGTTTATTTATTTTCATGCAATTATTTTATTCAAACATATCTTTATAATCAGTTTAAATCCCATAGCTTGCTTCTATAACTTAAGCATAATCATGTTTGATTTATATTGATAGACAAAACAAATTACTTTTAATCTTGGGTTATTGAGAATTCAATTTTAGAATCAAACATACACATCCATCTTGCTGTGTTCTAAAAATCTAATTATTGAGATGTTGACTTTCTCATGCAATCTTTGCAATTATAAACATCAAAGTGGTAGGATTGTGTGATAGCTTTCATTTCCCATGCTTGCTGTAATTGTTTATTGTTGTGTAATGTCCATCAAAGTAATATTATTAAGATAAAATATTTATTGAAATTATTTTTTTTATTTTTAAGCCTGATTGCTTTGCAATACGCTTGACATTAGGTCATTATTCTTTGTTTATCTACGGTCACATCATAATGTTGGTTAGTTAATGACACTTGTGGTTAGTCATATATATATATATATATGTGTCATATATATATATATATATGTGTGTGTGTGTGTGAGTGCATTTATTTTCTTAATGTTTAATCTAAAACATTAACTTTCTTCTTAAAAAAATAATTTACTTAACATGATGTTCTGCATATATATTTCATTAGACAAAGGATAACTGTTATTTGATAATTATTTAATTAGGCTTAGCATGGTGTAGATTAGTGCAGGTGAGTTGCTGGTTGCAGATTACTCTTACAACTCCTTTTGCCTTTCATATTTTCAATTTTAATTTAAAGTTTTATCACTTATAAGTGTGTTGGTGTGTTTCTGATTAGGGCTACTTTTGGATTGGATGTAGGATTGTTACATCTACTTCTTGATTGCTTCATGTTTTTCATTTTTATGGCTGATTTGGACCATTTCAAATCAACATTCTTATAACTAGGCCATATAATTTGTAGAGTGATCTATACTTAGAGGCTTTGATGATTATATGGTTGAGACTTAAGTGACAATATGTCTCTGTCACAAATGGCACATAATATTATTCACTAGGCTTTTTTCTGCTTTTTTGAGACTTACTGGATTCATGAAAGTCTATTTAAATATCAGAGGGTCTCTTTATTGGTATGGATTGACTCCTGTGTTTTAGTTAGTACCTAGGTATCCTAATAATTGAATTTAAGCATTAACTGGGTATACCCTCATCTATCCCTACTCATGTATTTTTTGCATTGATCATCTGTTGTTTCTATTTTTCTTTGATGTGATTTATATTGCCTTTATACTTTGCTTAGTGATTACTTTTATTCTTTAGCTGTATGATTAATGTGATGGGATCATCACAGGTTATTATGAGCAGCTAAAGTACGTTTTAAGATGCGAGTATTATACATGGTCCAAATCTCTCCTTCTTGGTTTATCCAAAATGCATTGGAACCTGTTTGCTTAATGATGGTATATAGTCCTTCATACATACTGTAGAACTTATGGTATTTATTTTCATACAGTATACTTGCGCATGGCGTTTTTGTCAGAAATGTATCTCCAACCTTAAATTTGTATGGGACTTTTTTTGTATTTTGGTTCATATTACTTGCCATTGTGGTGACACATTCATAAGCCTTTAGTATATTGGGTTGAATGGCCATAGTCTGTTATTTGGTGAATAGCACAGGCCTGGTTTGATTAAAATATGGTCGGATGGGTGTGAATCCAATTGATTCATTTATGCTTCAATTGATGTAATTGATCACATGTTTCATCTGCTTCACCCACCTCTTACACTCTCCCTTTAAGTAGGCCCTAAACAAACATTCAAGCTCCTGAATGATGTATTTGCATGGGGTTGATTGTAGATTTCTAATGGAGATTAGCACATGTTTTATTCGAGATTTCTCTACCTGTTTTTCCATTCCTTGAATAGGAAAGGGATACCACGATCTGTTAAAATGGTCTCAGGCTTTCCTATCATTGGGAATTGAAGGGTGTCCAATACCTTGATCAAATGTTTAGGGTAGGCTTGGGATATTGGGTAACAGCAACATATTTGGAAAAGAGATCATAGGTGACTAACAAGTATTTTTGTTTGTTAAATGGGGGCAATGACCCATAATATTTGATCACTAGGATATCATTTGTTTTTCTGGTATGGTTTATTTAGTAGAGTTAATATAGTTTTTATTTACTGACTTGGCCCTTGAGAAAACTAGACAGTCACTTTCAATATGTGCAATTATGAGTTGCTATTTCACAAACAATGTGGGTATCAGTTGATTAAGCTGTAGTCTAATGGGTGAGAATCCATTCGATTTGTTTATGCTTCAATTAATGTAATTGTTATGTTACATTTGCTTTAGCCATCCCTTATGCTGATACTCTAGGTAAGTCCTAAACAAATGTCAAGCTCCCACATTACACATTCACAAGGGTTTGAGTGTGGATTTTTAATGGACATGAGCACATGTCTTATCTAGGATTTTTTTTTACCCATTTTTTTCATTCCTTATATAGGAAAGGGAATAGCATGATCTGTTAAAATGGTTCAAGCATTTCCTATCACCATAAATTGAAGGGTGTCTAATACTTTGATCATATGCCTAGTATTAGCTTGGGGTATTTGGGTAAACAGAAACATACTTGGAAAAGAGATAATATGTGACTAACAAATATTTTTGCTTGCTAAATGGGGATAATAGCCCATAATAATCAATCACTAGAATCTCATTTGGTCTCTCTGGTATAATTGATTCCATGGTTTTACTGTAATTTTGATTCACTGGCTTGCCTTGTAAGCACATCAGCCAATCTTGTAGTGATCTCAAGATGTCCCAGTACATTTTTGGCCAGTAATATTAATTTGTAATGGTGTGTTCTGTCTTATGAGCACCATAGTGTCTGTACAGACAGTGTATATGCTTTATGAGTGGGGACCTTAGTGGTTTAGGTATTGCTACTCTCCACTCATCTATATCTGGAATTACTTTATAGATTAAGACCCCCTTCTCTAACTTATAAAGGGAAAGATATTTCAGTGCACATAGAACTTTTTCTCCTTTTGAAATTTTAATGAGCAGATTAAGATCTGGGTCTTTATACTGTATCTTGAGCAGGTTCTCTAAATTGTTTTCTATATTATTATCAACCATTAAATTTATATTAATAATGTAGGCATTATCTACCAATCAGTGGTTCTGTTCTGACCTACATGGGTTTTGACAAAGCACATCAGCTACAATGTTTTTGGTTTCATTACATTATTGCACTGTGTAATTGAATTCCTGTAACAGCAGCTTCCATCTGACTAGGCAACTGTTGGTCAGGTAACTATAATTCAGAATTTTGAGCCTTTTGTGGACAGTGATCACTACCGCCTCTGATCTGAGAAGCATTTGTCAAATTTTTTTTTTTTTAAATCAAACTTTGTTTTAATAAATTTAGTCTTTTTTTTTTTTTTAGAAACGATAGTATAATAATAGCATTATTTAATGGAAGGATAGAAAAGGAAAGGAATCTATTTTTTAAAAATATATTTTATTTGCTTGTAAAGTAATATAATTTATTTTGAAAAAAACATTTTATTTTCGAAATTTTAAATAATTATTAAGTAAGAATTTTAGAATGATTATTAGAACATAGAAAACATTTTCAAGCAGAATATCATAAGTTCAGGTTATATTCTATGGTTGTGCTGTTATTTCTTTATCTTATATCTAAATATGATAAAAGAAACTACCAAGCCTAAATCCACTTCTTTCAGTGAATTAAATGATAATGGAAGAAAAAATATTTGCAAATATTCTTCTCCCTAACACATCAATCATTTGCGTGATAGAAAATTATGATCCACCAGATAATCAGCTAATTTTCCTTCATTATTTGACTATTTAGAAGAACTGCAACATTCTTTACAGCATTGGAATATTTTTCAAAACAACAGTGAGAAGGGCCAGAAAACACAATTAAGCATCTAAATTTTAAAAAGATAAAAATTTAAGTTTTTTTTTTTGGACATACAAAAGTAATTATTTATGTTTTAAATAAATTTTAATTTTTGTAAATAATAATTATCTATATGACTAAGATATTTTAAAGCATTAAAAACCTACTTCATGAGAAAAAAAAAATTAAAGTCATATTAGAAAATGTACCGAAATGTTTTTTCAAGATAATTTTAATATTAAAAAATATTTTATTATTTTGATTTATTATAAAAATATTTTAAATAATATAATTAATTATGATATAAATAATTTAAGTTTTTTAGAAACTTTATTAGAATAAAAGCTATATATGTAAAATATAAAACACTTATTTTAAATCTTTTGATTTAGTTACACCTAGTCTTTTAGACAAAGATTAAATGAAAATGATAATGACTTATATGACGCTGACATGATAAATAAAAAGTAATTCTAAACAACGCTGGATAGTTTTTTTTGCTAATATGTTTAATAAGATAATTAAAAAATGACTTTCCCATTTTTTTCATTAACTTTAAAAAATATATTTATGAAGTTGGGGATAATATTTTAAAATGTTTTATTTAAACCTGAACCAAAGTATATGCATTTATGACTAAAACTATATATATATAAGATATTTTAATTATATTGTCTTCTCAGTTTCTTCCTGTCTTTTTTGGTTGGAAATCAGATGAAAAATACATTGACGTCAAAATGCAAATAACTTTCAATAAATTTTATAAAGTAATTGGATGTATTATATTGTATAAAGTGATAAAATGAGTCAAAGTCATTTAATAAATGATATGTCATCTTTTATAAAATAATAAATGATAAAATTTTAACAAATTGTATCAACTAAATAAATCCAATGGTACAAGAAACTTTAGCAAAAAAAAAAATATAAGTTAAAAGTTTTAACATAGAAATAATTGAAAAAAAAGTTTTCGGTATAGTTATTCCCAGAATTATTTAAAAATGATTAAGTTTAATAAATTATATTAGTTACAAAAATATTAACTTAAAATACTCTTTTTGTTTCTTAAAGAACTTGTTAAAAATATATTAGGTTTAAATTATATTAAAAATTATTAAAAGACTGTTAATACAAAATATTTTTAAACATTTATTTTCATAGAATATTTTTAATTTTCTTTTGTTGATAAAAACGTTGTGCATATGTGTATAATGCAAGTTGTATATAAACTATAATTAATTAATAAGTTTATGAAAATAAGAATAATTTCTGAAGTTATAAATAAGAACAAATTATTACCAAATATTATCCATTTGTATTATCTATATAGAATATATTTAAATAAGTAAAGATATGAGAGAGGTTATTGTTTTTCTCTCTTCTGTTTAATTTGATATAAAAATAAACTATATGAGCTAATAATTTTGTAAATTAATAATATTTAGAAATTAATAAGCAGTAGAATTAATTTTTTAAAGCATCCAGTCAACATAATTTTCCAATATTTTCAGCTGCAAAAATCAATAATAAACTTATTAAAATCATAAATAATGTTTATTATTCAGTAATAAACTTATTCAAATCATAAACAATATTAATTATTATTATTATTATTATTATTATTATTATTATTATTATTATTATTATTATTATTATTATTATTATTATTATTATTATTATTATTATTATTATTATTATTATTATTATTATTATAAATTGTGATATAAAAAAAACATTTCATCTAAATGTCTTATAAGTTAATAGTTTTTAAAATTTAAAAACAGTTATAATAAAAAATTAAAAAAACATTTGCAACACATTACACATATTTATAATCATACTTTTTGGAAATTTCAAAATTATTTACTAAACCACTGAACCTAAATATATATCACATTACCATAGCTAATGCATAGAATAAACTATTAGAATATCAACAATCTGATATCAAAGCAACACTTATTTTTTCAAGATAAATTAAATAGAGATACAAAACATTTTATAGTAAGTGCTTTTATTTTCTGTGCAGTAAAAATGGGGAAAAATATTTCCTCAACCACAACTGGTATTTTATATTAAACTTGAAATAAAAGCATAGAAGGGAATGTGTGTCTAAAAATTAATTAAGTTTATCCCTTTTTATAAAAAATAGTGATGGGGTTAATTCTTTTCTGAGCTTCCATGCTTTTATTTCATGTTCAATCTAAAAATCCTAATTGTGGTTGAAGAAACAATTATTTCTTTGGATTTTAATGCACAGTAAGTAAAAGCAATCATGATAAAATATTTTATCTATTTATTTTTAAGCTTTAGTATTGGCACTATAAATAAAAATATCAAACTATATTATACTTTAATATATGACTAAATATTTCTGCAATAAATTAATATCTATACACTTTATGTATATTCATCCTATTTAGTATATATTTATAATTATATACATATGTAATAAATCATTAAGTAACTTAAAATATGAAATGTGCTTGATAATTTTTCTTTTTCTCAAAAATGTGCACCAAAAGTATATTGTAAACAAACTTTATTTAATATATATGATTTTACTTTAAATTAATTTGACACTTATATTTTATATATATTACTTCTTATTTCTGCAATAAGTTAATATGTATACTTTTTATGTATATACCCATAGGTCAAAACCGGTCTGGGGATGGGGACAATCCAAGATAAAAATGATTTGAATGCCTTCTCTTGTAGTAGCATTTATCATAAATAAAAAAAAAAGCTTGTTTAGAGCTATTAGCACGCTCTTAATTTTACATATTTGTAAATGCAAGATATATATAAGTCATGTGACATCTGACTTGTTATTATTACTATTATATATGTCTATAATAAATTATTAATAACATTAAATATAAAGACAGACTTTCTGTTGAAATATTTGTCATTTTTTATTTTCATTTGAAAAGTTAATTTAAAAGAAAGTCTAAAAAACTATATTGTAAATGAACTTTCTTTAACAGCCATGATGCTATTTTAAAGTAAGTTGTACATTTTTAAACACTTATTGATTTCCTTTAACGTAAATCAAACCTTAAATTAAAACAAAAAAACACCATGCACATTACTTAAAACATATTAAAATGATTCTAAACTGTTATTATAACTAACTTTATTTAAGTTTTCAATTGAAGACAAAAAATCTCTGTACCACCCCCTTCTTTATCTTATGCAAATTATATCTATGAAACTTATGAACACACATATTACCCTCTTACATGTCATACATAAAAGTATATTTATAAAACACATACACAAACAAACAAATGCACAGAGATTTAAGTTAAGTAAAAGCATTTAATAATTAAAAAATAAATCTAAAAAATATATGTTGCTTTGACAACAGTTTATTATTCTATTGGTTTATTTAAGCATTAATTAGCTAATGGTACTTGTGTAATTACATCCTGTAAAAAGTTAGCATAGCAAAATTAATTTGGAAAAAATTAGCAAAACAAATTAAAAAAGGCTATGATATTAACAAGTAAAAAAAAATAAGTTTTCAAAAAATTAAAAAATGAAATTAAATAAAAATGGAACATATTTTTTGAATTGGAAATAAAAAAATAATTTTAATTGTAAGATAAGAATGTAAAACATAAAAAAGCAAAAAAGGAAAACATATTATTAGTCATGACAAGAAGAAAAAGCAAAAAAAATATCTAAAAATGAATGGAAAGACAAAAAGACCCAGCTGGGTTTAAAAATAAAGTCTGCAATTTGACTTTAGATAGATTAAAAAGAATATATATATATATATAAACTAACCAAAGAAAATATATATATATATATAAACTAACCAAAGAAAATACATATAAAAACAAAAAAAGACTTATAAATCCAATAAATAATATTATATTTCAACCAGATGACTGGTTTTCATCAGAAAGAAAAAAATACACAGTAAAATGGTGATAATCAAAAATTACAGATTTGATAAAAGATTATAAAAGATTATAAATTTAACAAACCCTCCCTGATTGGGCACAAAATCTAACACAGAATATCTACCCAATCAACGACAGAATTCAAACAAAAAAAAACTACATTTCCTCCTAATCAAGCTTAAATTCTATTTAAATTGAAATAAAAATAAATAAATAAATAAGAAATAAAAAATCCAAAATTAAAATATACATATGTGCATGCATACAAAAATAGACTATGCTCACATTAATATTCATTAAAAACTAAAATACTTATACATTTTAATCAAATATTATAGTTAGTGCAAAGTACAATAATTTATAATAATTAATTATTCATCTATATAACAATTAAACACAGATATTAAACATACATATAATCAATCTTTACATAAAAAAATCTCATATAAAAAAAAAATTCACATAAAAAAACTTTCACATAAAAAACTCACATATAAAAATCATTTAGGAGACCAGGTAACCCAGAGATGTAATAGTTTCAATATTTAAATTCAATCCATGTGGTTCTAAAGTCTTGAATTTAAAAATAAAAAAAACACTCCTTTTGTTTCCTCTCCCTTGTAGAAGAAAAACCTTCCTGAAGAATTACTACTCTTAAATCATCAATTGAATGATTCGGTAAATTAAAATGTTTTGAAACCGGTCTATCTTCATTCTTATGCAAAATGTCAAATCTATGATTAGTCATTCTGACATGTAAACTATTTGCTGACTCACCTATATACTGGCTTAAACATCTACTACACACTATCAAATATATCAAATTAACACTTTTACATGTAACATAATTAGGAATATACCATTTGAAATTACTATTCTTAGTACTAAAGACCACTTTTGTCACAACAATATGTTTACATGTAAAACATCTTTAATCTTCACATGGAGAACATCCTTTTTCCTGTACAGAACTACTAATAAAATTTGCTTTGACAAGTATATCTCTAAGTGATCTATGTTTTCGATATACAACCTTAGGTGGATCAGAAAAAATAGATTTTAAATAATCTGTGGAGTGTAATATGTTAAAATGTTTTGCCAATATCCGGTTAATATTAGGTAAATATCTATTAAAAGTAAGAACCAATGGTGGAACATCTAATTGTTTTTTACTCTTTTTAGATAAATGAAGTTTCTTTCTATCAATTAAAGAAGATCTTCTTACTGCATTATCCAACAATGTCTTAGGATACCTCATATTAACCAATCTATTATATAAAATATTATTATTTTGTTGAAGAAATTTCTCATCATTACAAATTCTCTTCATTCTTAAAAATTGACTATAAAGAATATTAGCCTTTAAATGTTTAGGATGATTACTATAAAAATGTAGATAGCAGTTATTATCAGTTCGTTTCCTATATACAGTAGTAGTAAGAACTCTATTCGTGTAAATAACTTCAACATCAAGAAAATGAGCAATTGATTTTGAAAAGTTCATTGTGAAATTAATATTTTTATGAAAATTATTTAAATAACTTTAAAAAATTATGAAGTTCAACTTCATTATGTGGCCAAATCATGAAAATGTCATCTATATATCTAAGCCAAGTATGAAGTTTCAGCCTAGCATTATCAAGTATAGAGGATTCTAGTTTTGACATAAAAATATTCGCATAACTTGGTGCCATCTTTTGTTTTTGCAAATAGTATCTAGAATCAAAAGTAAAAAAAATATTTCTTAAAACCAAATATATTAATTCAACCATAGTAATAATAAGACCATGGTCATACTTTCTATCTTGTAAAGCACATTTAATAACCTCAACTCCATCATCATGAGGTATATTTGTGTATAGTGATACAATATCCAAAGTAACCAAAAACAATTATCTGGTAATTCAGATTTAATATTTTCTAACACACAAAGAAAATGAGTAGTATCTTTAACATAAGAATTAAATGATGGTGGAATAAATTTAATAACATTATCAACATATGCTGAAATATTTTCTGTAGGACTACCAATACTAGCTACAATATGTCTGCCTGAACAACCTGTGTTGTGAATTTTTGGCAAAATATAAAAACTACTAGGATGAATTTTGGTTGGTACTAAAAAGTTATATACATTATTATTTATTAGACCCCTAGCTCTCATATCTTTTAAACTATAAAGTATACCATTGAATAATGAATTAACAGTGGTTAGTGAAATAGGCTCATAAAAATTTTTATCATCTAAAAGCTCCAGAGCTTTTTTAACATAATCATCTTTATTCATAATTACTATTGATCCACCTTTGTCAGCTGGTTTTATAATAATATCCTGTCTTTTCACTAAATTGCGTAATGCATTCATCTCTTTCAATGTTAAATTACTCTTATACTTACTATGTTGTTTAAGTCTAATTTCATTAATAATATCCTGATATACATTATCAATGTACGTATCTAATAACACATTTCTTTGAGGTGGTGGTGTCCAATCAGATCGTAATTTCCCAATGGGATCACATTCTTGGCTTCCAAAAAATTCTCTTAATCTAAGTCTCCTTGAAAAATTATCTAAATCCTGATGAATTTTAAATTCATTTTTTTGATAAAATGATTGAACTGTAGGGCAAAAAGATAAACCTTTATTTAAGAGTGAACATTCTGTATCACTAAGATTAATGTTAGTTAGATTAATCACACACACACACGCACACACACACACATATATATATATATATATATAATTACCCCAAATCCAAAATTCAACCAGACCAGCATAAAAATAATATTAAAACACTACCAAAGGTTTCACTGCTACAAACAGACTTCTCAAGTGTAAAGAACTACAAAAACTACACAATATATTGTAACGATATATAAATATGTCGTTACGCTAAAATTAAAACATTGTTAAACATGTATACATTCGCACAGATGTTAAACTTTAAAAATATTTTTTTTTCATAAACAAAAAAAAAAGGTATTTGAATGTATTTTTTTTAAATAAAAAAATACAAGATTGAAATATAAAAATATTTTAATAAAAAAATAACGTAAGTTAAAATAAAAGCAGGTATTAATTAATTCCTGTAATCTATAAAAGGAAATGATTGTTTATTAATTATCTAAAAGCTGTTTAATTAAAAAGTCAGATGGAAAGTTAGATAAGAGAAGAAAGAGATTTTAGCTTGACAAATGGAAGCACTAAGCCTTGGCCCGGACCATAACGAAAAAACAGATTAGTGACGTTTTGTTCAGTGAATCCTTGTGGATGATATAAAAAGAAAAAATTATTGAGTTGAAGAGCTTTTTCAACTTGGTTGGGTGAGACGAGCGATAAAGACGCGCTTTATCGTTCTCTCTCACTTATCTCTGAAATGGAATGACTGATACCATGAACCAGCAAATGCCACCTCCTGAACATTAGATCGATCTTTCAATTAAAGACTCCGTGGACATTGACACCAGGAACCGGGAGTTCTGCTACCGTAAGCTATAGGAAATGAACAATTCTTAAAATCAATCAAGAACTTTCGTCAAGTTGAACAAATTAATAAACAAGCTGACTTATTTAAAATGGACTCTTATCTGACTTTTTGTAAGTTTAAATCAAATTAATAATGGTTAATTTTATATCTTTCCCGATTGTGAAAAGAATCATTTCCCTTTTAATATTTTTATGTGTAGTAATATTTTATTGGAGAAATTATTAAATGCATTACATTTAAGTTAGCATAACGACATATTTATATATCATTACAATATATAATATTAAACATTACCCACAAATCCATTCATCCATTTACTTCCCATCCACCCTTAATATTAAAAGAACTCTTAAATAAGTTAATTGCTTCACAATAATAAATCTTTATTATTGAAAATTTATTATTCTGAAGCAATTAACTTATTTAAGAGTTCTTTTAATATTAAGGGTGGATGGGAAGTGAATGGATTTGTGGGTAATGTTTAATATTTTATATATTGTGTAGTTTTTGTAGTTCTTTACACTTGAGAAGTCTGCTTGCAGCAGTGAAACCTTTGGTAGTGTTTTAATATTATTTTTATGCTGGTCTGGTTGAATTTTGGATATGGGGTAATTTTAATTATATATTGACTAGTTTAGCTTTATGCTTGTAATGTTTATATATATATATATATATATATATATATATATATATAAACATTACAATATATATATATATATATATATATATATATGACTATTTAGAGTTTTAACTTTAAACTTCATGCACATAATTTAAAACTCTTGATTAGAATAGTATGCTATATTTATTTGATGTATTATTTGAATCTGACTAAATGTTTTTATCAAAATAAGCTCCAAACAACTTTTTATAAAAAAAATAAAATATGACTGATATTTTAATGTGATGAAACAAAAATTATTAATAGTGTTCTTTCATAAATTTTAAGAATGTAATTGTTGCTCATTTTCTTTGCTATTGTTTCCATCCTCAAAAATTATTATCTGAATAAATAAAGTTTTTTCTTTAATAATTTTTTCAGACTATATTATTTTAATTAATTCATAATTTTTTTATGATATTAGGGTTTTAATAAACCTAATAACAAAACACAAAATTATGATGAAATTTGACAAATATTATCAGATATTGTTAAGAGAGGCTATAGTATTTTTTAAAAGATGAATTATATTAATGAAAAGTATGAATTTAATGAAACAAATTCACTCTGTATAGAGCCATTGGAAAAACTTAATACTCCACACTAATGCTTTTTGAAGATGGATACAAATAAAACAATATAATATCTACATAGCAAATGTATTCTTACAATTTTTAAAAATAAAGCTTTGATAAACATGAATTGTAATATTGAGGATTAAAACTATTAATTTATTCTGATGAAAAAAAGTTTTTAAATATTACAATTTAGAAATATCAAGATCTGTTTATTAAGCATTTAGTATATCTAAGAAATATAATTTAATCACTTTGTTGATAAAAAATAACTAAATGGAAGCTAACTGTATAGTATTTAATTTTTTATCTGTCTCCTTCAGCAAAAAATAGTAACAATTACTTTTAACACATTTATTATTTAATTTAATTTTAAACATTTTAAGCTATAAATTTATTAAGAAAAACAAAGCTTATATATATGACTAAAATAAAACATTTTTCTTGTTTTCCATGAGAAAAGTTTTAATCCATCAAAAGCATCACATAATTTGTAAAAAATAAAATATATCATATTTATTAAATCAAATCATTCTTCAGAAATAATAGAATCAATAGAAATTATTTTATGGATTTTGAGTATTGCAATTTGGTTATTGTACTATAGATCTTTCTTATTTGTTGATACACTTAACACCTAAAAAATTATTACTATTCTACTGAAAATATTTAATGTAATGATACACCTAACACCTAAAAAATTATTACTATTCTACTGAAAATATTTAATGTAATACTATAAAACAATTATCAACACACAGGATTTTTAAATGGCATCTTGAATGTCTGCATAATGTTCCAAATACGACTTGTAGCACCATTTTAAAATAGATTAAAATTGCATAAGAAAGGATTAAACCATATACAAGAGATTCTCAATTGTCTTTAAATATAAAATAATAATAATTTTTTTTCATATGTCAAAGCATTGATCGGGAAGCAAACCTGGGCAAGCTGTTTGGAAGGCAACTATTCTAACTGCTAGGTCACCAATTGAATTACACCAGAAAAAAAATTGCATTAAAAAACAGAGTAAAATTTGTAATTATGAACACACAAATCATTATTTATTAAAGTACAAAATGTATTTAACAATAGTTATTATCTATTACATTACATGTTATATATATAAACCCATAAATGTTTTAAAAATAGAACACTTAAACTTATTAATTAAATTTTAAATTTGATTGCTTTTTCTCAGAAATTCATTAAAAAAGAAAATAATCAAGGGCTAATGGAAAAATCCAACATTAGTCGCCAAAAAGATATAATTTCATTACTTCAATTTTCATCTTAATAGAAACCACATTTGTATTTATATAAAAGATGAAATTAATTATTCTTTCAAGATGTTAAAATAGAAGTGTGATGAATTGTGATATATTTATTGAGGTCAGCAAACAGAAAATGTGTTATATTCATTTCAAGTCTGGATAAAAGAGTTATTTATTATGGAGAAAATTAGTTCTTTTAAAGTGCAAAGACAAATTTTATACCAGTTTAGTTAAAAAATAAGTGATTTTTTAATACATATTTTATATATTTTATATTTTGATAATATATATCAAACTAACTATTTCATAGATACATATGTATATAAAATAGTTAGTTTGATATATGGTATTTAATGTAATATACTTGAATTTAATTTACAATTGCTTTTAAACGGCAAAAATCATTACAATACAATACGGTTATATGTAAATTATATAAAATATATGTTATTCGGTTTATTTAGTATGAAAATAAGTATACTCAGTTTAATTAATTTCTTTTAATATATTTAAACTCTATTTTTCTATTTTATATTATTGTTTATACACCTATATATATGCAAGATGGTTTAATTTAAGTTCAAAAGTAGTTGTAGAGGATATATTAGTCTGGTATCCTGAATGATCACAAAATTCTTTATATACTTATTATATCTGAATGTTTTCATAGTAAATTATTTTATTCTAAATGAAGAGTTCATGTTTATTTTTAATAATTATTATTGTTATTGTAATTTGGGGAGACATTATCTTAAAGGTAAGAGTATATCTCACTACGTTATTACTAGGATCTCATTCTTTGTTTAATAATCCTTTTTTAAAAAATGGAAGAGAAGAATAAAACTCACACTAATCTAATTATTAGTTAAAAGAACCCTAAGATATCAATTTATCAAAGAGTGTTAAAGAAATTATTTTAATTCAAAACAAAATTGTTTTAAGAAATATTATTGTGATAAAACATAATAAGATATGCTTATGAAAAGAATTTAATTGTAGATCTGATCATGATAGTAGGATGCTTTTCATGGTTGTTAGATGTGTTATATTGGAAGACATGTGATAGGTGAAGAACTTTTATATAAAGTAACCCTTTAATGAAATAAGCTTCTGATAATAAGATCTATTATAATATATAAGAATGAGTATGATAAATCTTTTCTTAAATTTATTAAATGTTGCATGTGCTTTAATAATTCTTATTCAAGTTTGCTATTATTTACATTTCATTGTTCTTATTATTGTAGCAAATGACATTCAAACTTATCACTTAATCTATGTATACTTAATTAGATGGCTTAGTGAGGTGGTTATGCATTTTGGTTATTTATTGATTGATCATTGATTCTTTTTTTGTTAGGTTATAATATATATGTTGCATGAAATTTTTAAATGCTATTCTTAGTTTATAATCCTGGTAACTTTCTTAAATTGTAAATTGCTAATAAATTTAAAAAAAATAATTTTAGTAATATTATACAATATTCTATGTATTTATAAACAAAAGTTTAAAATTAACATTAATAGTCTAGCCATGAAAATGTAAAAATAAAATGATTTGTGTAATAAATTATATTTGACCCATGTGGGACATAAAATAAAATGAAAATTGTGTTATAACATTTGGAATATTGACCTAGGCAGAATGGATAGTCCAGGATATTATATGTAGATAAGAACTATGTTTTAAGCTCATGTAAATCCAGAAAGAACTCTATCAAAAATGTCAATGTAAATGTTAAAATTTGTAATCAACTTGTAGCAGTTAATTACTATGTAACCACGAATGTTGTATTCTTTTGAGACAATAAAGGCCTTTTGAAACATAATAATAATAATAATAATAATAATAATAATAATAATAATAATAATAATAATAATAATAATAATAATAATAATAATAATAATAATAATAATAATAATAATAATAATAATAATAATAATAATAATAATAATAATAATATGTACTTTTAACAAAAATGAATATTGTAACACTCGAAATTGAACTGACAATAATAAGTTTAAACATGTATCTTGCTACAATGATGTGGCATTGCAATACTATGTAACTAAAATGATTAATAAAGTTGATTATTGTTGAAACTTAATAATAATAATATTATTATTATTATAATTATTATTATTATTATAAATTTTATTAAACGCTCACTATTATTTCAGTAATAGTTTTAACAAGGCTGTAAACCTTAGCAATGCTCATTGCTAAGGTTTACAGCCTTGTTAAAACTATTATTATTATTATTATTATTCACCAATTATAATAAATTTTAAATAACACCACATGATCACCATTTTTTTGGTTGTTCATAACTTATTAAAACAGGAAAAACTCTCCATATAGTAATGCCACTCAGTGCAAGCCAAAGTAACCAATGGATGCCAGAAGGCTTGTGCATAAAATTCCTATCTAGTGCCTATTCATCCAACATCACCAGACTAGTTTCTAGCTTGTGGCTTTTGTCAGTGAGACCTTTTGGGTCTGAGAGTACTGCACCTAGATCTTAGGATCTAATGCAACCATCCAGCAGCAACCTTTTATCTCGAATCTAAAATTGAAAACACAATAATATTATCAAACAATTTTAGACTCATAGTTTGTGGTTAAGTAGAGATAAAAAGGTGGGTGCTGAAGCATTGCATTAGATCCTAAGATCTAGGTGCAATGCTTTCAGATCCAAAGGGCCACACTGATGAAAGCCACAAGCTAAAACTAGTTTGGGGATGTTGGCTGAATAGGCATTAGATAGGAATTTTATGCACAAGCCTTTTGGAAGCCATTGATTAATCTGGTTTGCACTGAGTGGCACTATTGTATGGAGAGTTTTGCCTATTTAATAACAGTTATGAGAAAGCATAAGAAATAGTGATCATGTGAAGTTTAGTGGTTTAATACCAACTGTGCCTAATTGTATAGTGGTGGTATGGTTATTAAAGAACCAAAGACACCAAAATATATGGGTTCTGAACTCAGTTCAGACATATATGACTGTATAAGCTAATGAGTTTGGATTGAAAATATTATTGTGTTTACAATTTTAGACTCAGAGTTTTGTGGTTTAGTAGAGATAAATAGTGGCTACTGGAGCATTGCATTAGATCCTAAAACCTAGGTGCAGTGCTCTCAGATCCAAAGGGCCACATTGGTGAAAGACACAAGTTAGAAATTAGTCTGGGGATGTTGGATGACTAGACACTAGATAGGGATTTTATGTTCAAGTCTTTTGTCCTGGCATTCATTGTTTACTCTGGCTTGCATGGAATGGCACTAATGTATGGAGAGTTTTGCCTGTTTAAATTATAAATAGTAAAAAAATCAAATGTGAATAGATATATCTGGTTTTATCACAATTGTTCACTAAATTGTTATAAGACATTGAATATAAAAGTTCCATGTAATCGTTATTTATTAATTTGTCAACCTAATAATGAATTGTCTAAGCAGTGCCAATGTTTACATCATCTACAAAATAATATAAATAAAAAAAGTAGTGGACTTAATACTAAACTTTGTTGTATACCAAATTTAACAAAATATTAACTTCATTTAATTTTTCACATTTTTCTTTGTAAATAAGATGTCAACTAATCATTCAAATAATCTCTAATATATATATATATCCTAAATAAGTCTAAATAAGCACCTATTGTTTTATAACAATAATCAAATAAATGCATAATCAACAAAACACTATTAAGAAAAACTGATGCAAATATTTTAAGAAGCTTGTATAGATATAGTATAATATATTTAATTGCTGAACTAAATTAATGTAACACGAATATTCACACAAATATACAAAATATAAAAAAAAAAACAAATTCATTATTTAAAGACATAAAACACAGATTAAATAAATAAATATACTAAAAAATAAAACAAATAAATATATAATTTCATAATGGATACATACCAGATTTAAAGAAAGACATATTTAATTAGAATTAATTGAAATGATATATATATATATATGTCACATACATAAGTAGCGAGATAGAATAAATAGATAAAAAAAGTTGTAGATCACATTAAAAATATGAATCTAATAGATTAATTCATAATTAATAATTAGTACTTAGAATGTTTTTTCGATATATTTCTGTTTCTTAAATTAATTCTATAAGACTAACTAATATTAAAGGGTTATAGAATTTTGATGATAATTCGTGTTTTTATTTTTATTTTTATTATTTTTAATTGCAGAAAATCATAACAAATGCTTTATTTTTTGCTATATCAAATGAATTTTTTTATATATGAAGATTGTAAAATATAAAAATAACTTTTTAATATAATTTCTAATGGACTAAATTTCAAAGATATTTTTTTGCCGTTTTATAATTATATTTATAAAATGTCTTTAGCTAAGGCCATACAGAGTTAAAGAATCAATTTGAAAAACAATTCATTTCCGAGGAGTTTCGGTTTGTGAGGATGAGTGATTGACTTTTTATTGGTTTATGGTCGTTTAAGGTTCTTCCTTATCCCCAAATGCTTGATGTGATTGTTGAATAAAAATATTTTTCAGAATTCACACAGCGCTTTGCATTATACAATTTCAATTTAGATAATATTGATTGCAAACCTCTAAAAAATTAAATTGTCAACGGAAGAGTAAAAAGCATTATATATATATATATGTGAAATTATAAAAAATGATTTTTTTCCGATCTCCACTCAGCTTTCTCTTTTCCCTCTTTCTATAAATGTACACTATATATAGAAACATATATACAAGCATAGATAAATTTGAGCTAAAATGTACATAAGTACATTTTTTATGGCTTACAAAAAAGAAATAAAATATAAGGAAAAAGTAGATAATAATGATAGTGAAATAAACTACCATTATAATAAATAAAAGCATAATTTAATTAGCCAACTGCATTGCAAAAGTCTTCCTAAAAATTTATTATAGAAACAGTGAAGAAGCTATTTTTACCAAATTTGCCATTTATCGGATAGTAAGATTTTGAGTGAATTTTTATCTTTGCCTTTACACTTAAGCTAAGATTCATTACACATTCTTTTATCAAACATATTAATGGGAAGTTGGAGGTTTTTTAGTAGTTTATCTGAAAAAAAAAACTAAATAAAAAATATATTAATAATTTTTAATAGTCATTCATGAGACTAGAGATGATCCAATAATGAATAAAATTTCTGTAGTGTAACTTTCACTACATTAGTCTCATGCAAGGTATGGACTGGTTTCTATTAGCTTTTAACACCTTGTGGATGGATGTAATCATAAAATATGATTAAAATCATGTGAAAAAGATGTATTATTCCCAAAATGACATTTCATTTAAAAACTGAGAGGGCAGCAAGCTTGAGACTTATCAATTAAACTATAGTAATTTGCTATTTGTACATGCTGAACAATGATAAAGATAGGTGTGAGAGATTGTCATCTAGGCCAATTGATGACTGCTAGTTCAGTGTGAAATGTGCGTCTTGGAGATCATTCATTTTTTTTACTTAGTCATAAGATTACATCTTTCCACAAGGTTTTTAAAAGTGGATATAAATCAGTGCCTACTTTGACAATAAGAATGGTGTAGTGAAAATTATACTACAGAAATATTATTCATTATTGGATAACTAAATAGAAGACTGAAAACTTAATTATAGACATAACAGGAGAATATACTACCAATATAATACTAGTTATTACATTTATAATAAACACCTATAAAATATTACAATAAGTCCTTAAGCAAAATAATTATTAGTTTAAAAATAATTTTACTGGGATGTACATTATAGATAGAAGCCAATAAAAAAATTATTTTGTTTATTGAAAAATATCACACTGATTAGAATTTGAGTAACAACAAAATTGCTTGTTGCTGCTGATATATATATATATATATATATATATATATATATATATATATATATATTGATACGAATATTTTCACGGGTTGCATATATAAAAGGCATATTTTGTGGGTTCATTCGTGTTAAAATATTTTAAATATAGATATACTGACGTTTCGACTTGGTAACACAAGTCATCGACTGAGTAATAAAAAGTAGAAAGATGGTTGTAGAGGCACTACAATCACTGATTTGAAAAAACATCAAAGTTCCACCAATAGCAAAAATGTTAAATTAAGAATGTTTTTAAAAAAATCTTTCCAAATAGGAGGAAGTTTGCTTGTATCATCTCGCTTATTGATACAATCTGGCCTTTTAAGTATCTCAATGGCTTCTCTAATTTTGCACTGGTATAGATTATCACATCTGGATATGATACTGGTACTAGAAAAATTAATTTTATGACCTGAATTTATAGTATGGAGTGAGAGTGCTGATGATGATGAGTGTTGTTTAACTGCATTAGCATGCTCATCTCTCCTAACACTGATGTGACAATTACTCATACCTATGTAAGAAGCCTTACAATTTTCACATGAGATTTGATAAACACCATGAGATTCAAGAGGGATTGAATCCTTAGGCTTGGTTATTATATTGCTGATCTTTTGATGAGTAGAAAATGCTGTATTTATATTATAGCATTTTAATCTATACCAGTGCAAAATTAGATACTTAAAAGGCTAGATTGTATCAATAAGTGAGATGTACAAGCAAACTTCCTCTTATTTGGAAAGATTTTTTTAAAAAACATTCTTAATTTAACATTTTTACTATTGGTTGAACTTTGATGTTTTTTCAAATCAGTGATTGTAGCACCTCTACAACTGTCTTTCTACTTTTTATTACTCAGTGGATGACTTGTGTTACCAAGTCAAAATGTCAGTATATCTATATTTAAAATATTTTAACATGGATGAACCCGCAAATTATGTCTTATATATATATAATTCTGTTCCTAATCTTGCACTGAGCATGAAGTGATCAAGATTTAATGAGGAAAAAAATGGATACCAATTTAGCTGATTGTCTGTACTCATAACATATTGATACCTCTACCAATTAAAAACCCTTTTAAAAACCCTTTTAGTTAGTAACTTTCTCAAATGCCCAAATGTTAGAACCTATGGTAAGTACACATCTCTGAAAAGTCTATTTGCTAATAGCTTTTGTGCATCACTCTTAAAAACTAATAAAAATGAATTTTTACCCCTCCTAGAAGGATATGCAATACCATATGTTCAGCAGAGCATGAAAATAAGATTTAATACCCCGGTAGAGTGATATCCCATGTGGCTAGCTCAGTATACTCTACATCTAGGGTCTTTAATGGGTAAGTTAAAGGTATGTGATTGATAAGAAAAGAGTGCATTTGATCAAATAAAATAATATAAAAACAAACAAATTAATATCATGATTAAATATTTATTTAAGCCCCAATATCCACCACTGATGTATACTTCTAATGATGTATAAACAAAAAAAAAAGATGTCATAAACCTATATATATATTTGGTGTGTGAAAATAAATTCAAATTTACATGAATAAAAATGATAATAAACCCTTACAGCTATCTTCAATGGTTAATAATGAATGGAAGTGGTCTGATATGTGGTTTGAAAGATGTTTATCAAATAAAAGATTTTTGGTTATACAGACATGTACTTCTATTCCAAATTTTGAAAACTGTTTTACTTAAGTATATATATATATATATATAAATTACGAGTAAATATATTGGCAATATAAAATATTTCATTACATAACTAATAGTAGCTTCTGTATTTTATAACATGTCACTAAAGTTGCATTGACTCAGATACCTTAGAGCACTCAACATGAGGTGCTATGTCTATTTGCCTTTCACAATAGATAAATTCTTATACATGTATATATGTGCAGCATAATTATACACTCACCACTATTCTAAATATAAAGTTATTAGTGAACATGCTTATGGGAAATTTACCATGAATAAACCCCTTTGACACTCATCGTAAGGTGTCACAGTGACAAAAAATAACTCTAAGATATACCGATAAATACATTTTAAACACTCAACATGATGTGTTGCATTTACTGAATATTACAAGTGTATGTGTGCATATATATACATGTATATTTATATGAGACAATTTTCAGGAGTAGCAACAAGAAAAAAAAAGCAAATAAAAAAACTAATTGCAACCTTTGCTGAAAATACTGAAATTTGGGGTGGAAAATAGAATCAAAAGATTTAAGTAAAAGCTATATCATTATAGCTGTAATAACTGTAAAATCTAATATATATATATATGAAAGACAACTCTTTCATTTTTTTAAAATGATTAATAATAATAAAAAAAAAGAAAAAATAATAATATATTTCTAACTATCAGAAATATCAGAATTAATTAATTGATTATGAAAAAATATTTTTAAAATAAACTTATGTAAGTGTCTTCATCTTCTGTTGACTGGGCTTTTGAGTGTGCTTCAAGTCAACTGGCTGTGCAGTGAGGATT
This sequence comes from Epiperipatus broadwayi, assembly GCA_028023455.1. Classification (NCBI taxonomy): domain Eukaryota; kingdom Metazoa; phylum Onychophora; class Udeonychophora; order Euonychophora; family Peripatidae; genus Epiperipatus; species Epiperipatus broadwayi. The sequence goes on along the minus strand of JAQFVV010006472.1, from coordinate 310,369 downwards.
TCATATTATTCAGGCATAGGCAAGGTGGCTTTTGTCATCATCATAGCTGGCTGGAACTGGTGTAGTCACATCTTGGCAATCTGGGCAGAGCAAGGGCAAGTACACTGGCTGGTTGTCTACCCCATGGTCATTTTATTGAAAGTTCTGGTAGATTTCACCATATTTTCTTTCTGGTTAATGTAATAAGTATTATGATTATTAAATTTTTATCCATTATCTTGAATGGTTAATGTAATCCACCAGAAAACAAGACTTCATAAAAGAACTGTGTAATGGAGTTCTTCTGAGAAAATATCAGCAATAGTCTAGTCCATAAATGAATCTCTAAGTGGCTAGATGATAGAAGAATTCCAGAACCAAAGTAGTGAATGACTTGGCCAGAATGAATGCCAATGAAAAAATGAATCCCACAGCACTGGCTAAATCCCATCAACCCCTCTCATAAGAACTAATTCAGGTACCCCCCTGGAAAGTATGAATCAGCCAAACCTCTTGTTTTAGCTTATCATTTAGATTATAAATGTTCCTTTCTATTTTTCCGATTAAATTTTAAATATTAGAGTTTGATATAATTAGACTCCATCTTGGATTCTCAGACCACTTGATTACAGATATTAATTCAAAAGAAGTTTATTTTATCTAATTTTAACATTCATTATCAAACATTTTGCTTTTTGATTAGGTTTTTATCAAAGCAATTAACATTTTTTATGTTTGTGGAATAAAATTACAGGTTTTACAAAAGTAGTTAAAATATATATATATATACACCTGAGTCTCGTTTTATGCGATAGATAGGTTCCTCAGAAAACATGCACAAATGAAATCATGCAAAAGTAGTCATAACTTACATTGAAAAAGGAGGGATGTGGTCGGTGAGTTTTCAAAATTTGTGTAAAAGCAAAGCACCAATGTAAAATTACTTTAAAATTCGTGCAAAAAAAAATAAGGAAATAAAATATGACTAATAAAAAATTTCAAATTTGAAAAAAATTGATACAAGACAAACTTTTTTTAACTATAATATTTAATTTTATTCAAAATAATATATTTTTATGCATAATTTACAGTACAGTAATTTACATTTTTTATACATGTTTTAATTATTATCGCTATTTGCCCCAAAACATGTTCATTTGCAAACTAGTAAAAAATCAGATTCTCATGTGATGTGATGTAATGTGATGTATTTGGCTTCTCCTTAAACAAAGTCAAGAATATCTCAGCAATTATTCTCACAAGAGGAAATACAACTAGCACCAAGTTTACTCTCATATTTTGTTAATGGTTTTCTGTTGATGATGATTTTATTAATTGTTTATGAACTTAAACTTATGATAATAAAAAGACATTTATTCACCACTGCTGGGAAAAATTTAATTAAAACTAACAACTAAAAATTAAATTCTTATTTTTGTCTTTAATTTTCAATTCCGTTTAAAAATCAAATTTCGTTTTACATCACATTAATTTCAAGTTGCCCGTAAGTAATTTTTAAATTGTTAATTACAATTAAAAATCAGATTTTAATTTTTAATTGTGCCCACTGCTATTACTGACCTTTTAAAAATAAACTTGTGGACACTAAATAATTAATAATTGATTACATTCTTTTTTAAAAAGCAAAAACAGAATGTGATTTAAAATGCAAAATTAACATACACAATGTTTGAACAAATTTACATTATAATCTTGTAAAATTTAATGTGTGTATACATAAAAAGTGGAAATCATGATTTTAATTTCATTATTGCATAAAATCTTACTATTATAAAGCACTGAAAATATTGAAATTACTAAGATGAAAGTAGAATTCCAATAATGTGCTATTACTTTCAATATAACATAAGTGTGCGAAATTTATTATTTAAAGTAGTAGCGCATTATCGGAGGTCGACTTCCGGTGAAACACGAATCGCGTAACTTCAAAATTGTGTTAAATAAGTCCACATAAAAAAAGACCAAGGTGTATACAAGAATGTTGGAATAATTACTTTAATTCTTTCTTTTAGGAATATGTCCCAACATGTGATCCATTTGATGAATAAAGTTTGCTTTTCTTGACTTGAGTTTTTCTGAAAAAAGCAAAATACATAACCATAAAATGACATAATGAAAATGTACAAAAAAGAAAATAAATAAAAAAATACACGAGTTTATTATACATGTATCTATTTGTGTACAATATTTCTGACACTCAAATGTTTACTTTAAATTGGTATGAGTGGGCATTCTGATGCTTAGACCCAACTTCCATTATTAATGTAGCATGCATATATTTATTGTGCTTAATATATACAAATTTACATGTGTACCTGTTGTAATGTTCTTTACAGCAGACTTTGTGCATGGGTGTTTGATAATGCCTGGTACTATATATATTGTAAACTTATATTTAAGCCTGTGGGCTAAATATAATCTGTAATGTTTAAATTTTTTTTAGCTTAAATAAATTCAATCTTATAGTAAATAGATTTCATTATTGTTAAGCTATATAAAGTTTTAACTAAATATTGTAATTTATTAATGAAACAGTCTATTGAAAATATTTGAACATTAATTGCTTAAGGAATATTAATTAACTTATTTATTATTTGTTTATATAATCAAAATTTAATAGTTTAAATCTAGATAAAAATAGTTTGAAGTGTGCTATCTTTTTAATTAGTACAGTGGATAAAGTTTCTATTGTGAATTGTGAAGTATGATTAATTTATGCTAAACGTTCCATTTTTGCTATTTTCCAAATAGGATATATTTAAAATAATATAGCCTTTGTTTAAAGTTAGAATTTAAAAGCATTAATCTTAAAAATAGTTAAGTTGAATGATGTTTTAAATTAGATAGATTTTTCTAATTAGTTTAGTTTCATTGTTTATAATGTTGATTATATTTAATGAACAATGTGTGTGTAGATATATGCATTAGTATAAAAAGATTAAAGAATTTTTGAAAGAGATTATTAATAAAAGTATTGATTATGGCAATAATAACAATATTTTTAAAAGGATACTTTAATTCAAGACAATCTTGAAGAATTCTTGAATAAAATGAAAGAGTGTTTATTTTGAATAAGATAAGTTGGATTTAATTAACTAAATAATTTTTATTAAAATTAAATAAATGGTTTATTCGATAATTAATTAGAGTTAATAAAAGTTAATTATTTTATGTCTAAACATCATATGCTTAGACAGTCTTAATTAATAAGTTCAAGGTCAAAAATCTATAAATATGTGACCTTGCAATTAAGAGATCAGATTACACTAATGTTTAAAGATCCTTCCCTAGCACTTTAATTAATTATGTTGAATTATGTCAAGTGACAATTATTGCAGTAAAATTTTAACATGGACATGTGTATAAAAAGAAATTCACACATATTATTAACACATCATTATTATCTTGAGATTATCCTTAATATCTTCACTTAATCAGTTTTAAAAGTTTTTTCATCTCACTTTAAATTGCTTATTTTTTATCATTTTAAATGTCTGAGAAATAAACTGAAAGTTATCCTTGTAGTACTACTTTTTGTGCATGTCCATTTATTAATTCAGCAATAAATCATTGAAAGATACAACAATAGTATTATTTTTGAAGAAAATTATAAAATGTCTTGAATGAAAAAGATTAATGAAAACTGATAAAACATCAAGATATGCATATGTTTATTTTATCCTATTATAAACTTTTAGTTAATTTAATGTTTTTGGTTATTAATCATTGCATTAAATATTTTAACATATAAATTTTAAATTCATTATTGACACTATTTCTAAGCATTTCTGGAGTTACCTGTAATATCTCAAAAAAGTTCTGATATTAAATAAATAATTACACTGACAATATAATTAATGAAAGATAATTAACATTAACTTATTGGAAATAAGCTTAAAACTATTATATTTTACCAAACCAGATGAATTGCAATAATAAATTATTTTAAATATATTGATAGTCTTAAAAACAAAATAAACTACAATAGTTTTAAACTGTTATATAATTGCAATGAAGGAGAAGATCATGAGGATCAGCTTTCTCAATATTTTAGAAAGGACTGTTCATCTATTTTCCTGCCAATGCAAATAAAATAATATTTTATTGTTATTACAATTTATTAGTCCAGCATTCATCTTACTTATTTATTTAAACATATTTTTATCACTTTGTTAAAGAATAATCAATTATAATAATAACTCATAAAATAAACCTTTATTTAAATATTTCTTACTTAATCTATTTTATGTATGTGCACCATTATAAATACATTTTATAACATCATAAATAATAATAATAATAATAATAATAATAATAATAATAAATATGAACAAATCGTAAACTTTAATTACATAATAATACTTTCAAATTTATAAAACATAAATATACATGAAATTTTGTTTGCCCATTTAAATAAAGGATTAAAAGTTCTTTCATTTTAAAATAAAATTAATCCTTTTTATTGATAAGTCCTTTTATTATTTTCTTTAATCAAATATACCATACCATAGTTTTTCATTATGGTAGATAAAATAAATATGTACACAACAGTCCAGAACAAGAATTATTTTATAGTATTGTCCCTAATTGAAATATAAATTTAAGGAGAAATGAGATAAGAGCAGATATAGCAACAAATAATTTGTTTATAAATTATATACGAAGATAGGCTAAATGACAGAAATGCAGTATGAATGAATGTCACTAACCACATTGAATAAGATTTACTGCTTTTAAAAATAAATGACTCTAGTTTGAATACCATAATTTATATAAATAATACGCTATGCCACTATAATATATATAGAGAGAAGATTTTATTTAATAAAATATACATGAAGATTTTATATAGCAAAAGAAACATTAAGATTTAGATTTCAAAATAATAAAATATATGTCAAGATTTGATTTAGTAAAAGAAACATGAATATTTACCCTCTTCCCTTTTCTGCTATTTAAAATAAATAAATCCCACCTTCGTTGATTTTACAATAACTGAAATACTTAAATACAAGATTTGAAATTTTAAGAGTATGGAAAATATAAGAAGACTGGCAGTTATAGAAAATAATTAAGGGGTCACTCTTTCAGAATTGAATAAAACAAAACTTTTAAAAGATTTCAAAGCATTAATTAGCTTAAGTTCTGGATTTATCCTGGGTAGAAAATCCAGAGTTAAACATATATATATATATATATATATATATATATGTTTAACTCTATATATATATATATATATATATTAAAACATAAATAGAATGTTGGCTCGTAAAACAATCTGGCGAATATGTTAATTAATAACACATTATATTTTTAGGGGACGTTAATAACCTTGATGCATGGGGGTTTACTTAAAAGAAAGAAAAAATTTTGGGAATTCAACTTGTCTGATTGTTTGGGATTGGCAAATTAGTAATAAAAGCATATATATATATATATAATTATTATTTGATTATATATATATATATATATATATATATATATATATATAATCAAATAATAATTAACTATAAATAATTGACTGCACCACAGTTAAGAAAAGTTAAGAGCATATGAGAGAGAATTAAATTTATATAAATTTATTTAAGAGCAAATTACATGTTATTTATATAAAAAAAACATTAATTTAAAAGATAGAAAATTGAACAATACATTAGAATCTTGACAGCAGGATTTGAGATTAGTGAGGCTAGATTCATTTTCAAATTGTAGCATAAAAAGTTACCTTGCAATTTTAAGAGTCAAATTTAAAATAGTGCATGTGCACGGCAATTGAAATGAAAGTTCTTAAATAACTGCAAGCTTCTATTAGCATTAAAGTTCTTAGGTTGGGCTTTTACTTCCTCTTGGGCAGCAGAATGAGATGGCCACTGAAGATGATGGCCCAATCGAGCAAAGAAGTGATGGATTTATGGCTACATAATTTAAGTTTCAAGCGACGTGTCATACGTTTACAATCAGTTCTCTTCATAGTAGCTAATCTAATCTGTGTCTCAAAATTCAGTCATTTTATACTTTTTCTTTATCGGTTGTTTTTGAAGATGCAACAGTAAGATAACATCCAAAAATAAATTCAAATCTATTTCCAGATTAGAAATAGATTTGACAACATGTTTTTAACAAAAGTATCTCTAATCTTAATCCCATTTTAAGTAAAAACTTTAATTAAAAATACCTACCCCATATTAAAACAATAGTGCTTCCAACCCCTTTAATTATTTTTAGACACTTTCTGTAGCATCTTCCATATTGGATTTTATAATAGTTTAATAAAAAAAAAGCAATTTAAAAAGAAAAAGTTAAAAAATGACATATAAAATATTTTAAAAAAATCAATATTTTGTTAGTAAGTTTTGCTCCTATATATATTTTTGAGTCACACCTATGTATTTTAATAAAAAAAATTAATAATTGATAAAAAAGAATTAATAATAATTTTAAAACATGTTATTAAAACATTACATTTTATAATTTAGGTGCGCATACATAATATATATATATATATATATATATATATATATGACAAAAGGAGTGGTATGGGATATAGGGGTTTGAATATGGGTTAGTAGGTAGAAACATGAAGCACAATCTTAAGCTAAGATTGAATGCTTCATTATTAAATACTTTTCATTGCCATTGTTACTTATATTCATTTATCCAGAAAATCTATTTTAATTAAGTTTTATTATTCATTAAATTAAAAAAAGTACATTTCAATGGTCACATGAAATTAACTTATTTATTTTGTTTATTACTTATTTCACCTGTAGTATAATAATATACATATTATGTGGATTTATCTTTATTTCAAATGTACTTTATAATGTAGTTGGTAGCATAAAGTTACAATTTCTACCTTCTGCATTATTTTATTTTTAGTACTTGGTTCATATCTGAAGATAATAGAATTAAATGTGTTTATAAGTAATATAAATTAAGTATTTGAATAAGAAGAAATTTCAAAATATTTAAAAAGTATCTTATATGCTAGTCATGTATTATCTTAATTGTTAATAGACTTGATTTTGTAGATTTGAATTTTTGTTTGCCTAAGATATACAATATCTTATGATACAATCATAAGAAGATGACAGAATATTTAATGTATAATTTAAATAATTATTGCATTTAAAAGTTTTGAAGTATATAATATAACAATCGTTTTTTTTTTTGTATCAAATACATGGTCAAACCTTGAGATATAGATAAAGTAATTTAAAAAGAATCTGAGTTTAAATAATGAGAACCTGAGATAAATTTTAAATATAAGAAGAATCTGGTATTTTAACATTTGTAGTTAGATGATATTTATATATAAGAGGACTAATGCTCTGTAGAAAATCCATAGCCATTATGTTGACTGCTCACCTGACCGCTTTTCCCACCTTCGGAAGGTTACAATATATATATATTACAGCGGGTTATGTGGTAATTGGCAGTAAATGATGGTAAGTTGTGACAAATCAATTTTTGCAGTGGTATAAGCATTGATAATTGAAAAATAATTTAAATGGCAATAGTGTAGTATATCATTAGTTTTATTTCAATATTTTTTTGTGTAATACTTTTAATTAAACTGAATTTTTTTTTTAAAAAAAAACCAAAACTGGTGAAGTTTAAAAATACTGAAAATCATTTTGGAACTAAATTAAATCATGCGCACCTACTAATTATGAAACTACTATTAGACTTTAAGTTGATCGATAATTAGTGTGTTAATTAAGTAATTCAGTTGAAAATAACGTGTTATCACTTTAAAATGTTCTTTAGAGAAAATACCGATATCATCGTTAGTGACAATTTAATTTTTTTTTAATATAAATTCTTAAAATTATTTTTATAATAACGATACTAAGTGACGCAATTTCTAAAAATTTAAAATGTTAAATGCACTATAAATTGACAATGGTAAATGAAAATGTAACAATTTACTCTAGATAAATACTTTGCATATAATAGAGAGATATATGAGAGATAGTGACCTGGGCCAACTGATGAGTGCTGGTTCAGCACGAAATGCATCTTGGGGGTCAATTGTCTTTTATTTTATCTTTATTTATATGAATTTAAAAAGAATGGGGAAGTATGGAGGTGTTTATTATTTCTATATAAATTCGGTACTTATTAGATGCAATTAGTTATGAAAACACATTTTACAACAACGAGCTAAAAAGTAACTTGATATCTGCAGTTTGTGATTTAAACTAAATCTTATAATTTTTTTTTTCATTTTGGTTAGCAAAATTTACGGGATAAATTATTTAAAAACATTAGCATATCTGCTATTTAATATATTTTTTGCTAATATTTTAAAATTATTAAGTGAACACTCCGCCCCAATTTTCAAATAAATTGCAACCATTAATTTACTTTTAAAGTAATATAACTTGTTCATATTGTGATTTATTGGAATACAAATACATAATTAATTTATCAATAAAAAAAAAAAGAAAGAACTTTCGTGAAATAAAATTTTATATTTTAGAGGTGTTTGCTTGTAAGACAACAATAAACTACATTAATTTAATAAATAGTCTACTTATATAGCGCTTGACTACGTATGTATTATAGTGAAAGAATAAAGGTCCACTTATGATATTTAAATTGATGCTTACAGGTGAGTGCGGATAAATTCGTGATAAGCGCATGACGGAAGGTTTATTTCCTTCTCTATATTAAATAAGCTACATTATTGTTTGACACGTGATCGTTTCTTAGAAAAATGTTTTAAAAATTCTTTTTATAATGATAAGTGTATGCAACTATTAACTAATATCTTTTTAAAGTAATGATTATCAAATTTTAAATAATTTGATAATATTATAAGTAATTTATATATCATCAACATAACAATTATGTTTGTGTTATAGGTGTGTATGTATATATATATAAGTGTGTGTGTGCATGTGTATTTTGCTATAATATTTTTATCGATTACATATAATAGCATGCAAAAGTAAAGCAGTATTTAAAATATTCAGCTAAATGACACCCGTTCCTCTAACAACCTCTCTTACAAAATATCGAAAAAAGCATTTACATCTAGCCAATTCTTGAGGGATGAGCATAAACAGTTTTTATCCTTTCTTAAATTCCTAAATTAAAAGTGTCTAAATACCTATTTATTGACCAATGTACATTATTAGTGAAGTTGATTATCTGAAAGGAAAGTTATAAGCTCAATTGGAACCGATTTTTTTTTAAATTTTGTTCAATCTTAATCCTAATCATAAAACATAACAAAAGGATGTACTGAAACTAACACCATAAGACCTGAAATATATATAAAGAGATACATAATAATTTTTCATAATAATCCAACTCCCCATTTATACAATTCAACAATTTTATAAGAACTGATGAAAATAGTCTTATAGAGACTTAAGATAATTGCTAAAAATTTTAAAACTTGTAATATGCTCTCAGAAATTGTTTAACTTATCATTCCTTCCATAACTTAAGTGCAATTACCTTTGACTCTGCATAATTATTTGTTAAAACCTCAACATGTTTCCATAATTGATACATAAAACATTTCAATGACTTTAGTTTTTAAATAAAATAAGTTATGCTTTGATATAAGTATTGTGAAGTATTAACTTCTTTTGTCATTATGTATAAATGTATTGTATAAAATAAACAAACTCTTTAAAAGATATGTATGGAGAGTTTTGTCTTTAAAAGATAGTAATAAATAATTCATAGTTTGGAGATTTATTTAATTAAGCATAAAAATCGTCTTTTTTTTTTAAAAAAAATAAAGATTATATTGATGGATGTGCCAATGAATATATGTTCAATTGGGAAAATACAAAAATATTGGATTGAGAAGAAAAGGCACAAAGAAGAAAATTGAAAGAAGCTGCTCAGATGACAATGGTAAAAAATCCCATAAGCCAAACCAGTGTGACCATACATAATGTATGGAAACCACTAATCAACTTTGCTCTTAGGAAAAAGTGGAGAAATCAGGAGAAAACTCATAAATATATGAAATTACTACAGACTGTTGCCTTTGGCAGGATGGCTCAGTTGTTTAGAATGTTACTTTAAAATTCAATACACAAGAATCTAAGAGTCCAAAGTTCAAATCACATGCTAGTACTGTCAGTAGTCAGACCAGAAACACCTGAAGAAGAGGGGAGAATAATACCTCCCAAAATGTTGTGCATATACAAACCTGTTTGATGTGATCTTACTAACAGTTGAATGTATTTGGAGTAGTTAAGTAAAGTTAAATTTTTCTAAAGACCTTCAATACTTATATTAGATGATGGAAATAGTCCAATATAAAAATACAATTAAAATACCATTATTACAAATCTTCAAGAAAACATTAACACATTTTCCTCATTTATATTCTATTTTTAACAATTATTATTTAATGTTAGAAATATTTTTTCCTTAAATCACATACATTTTAACAATTCATAAGTAGTTAGCAGCATTAAGTCTATGATCTCAATAGCTTATCTTAGCAACCTTTAGTGATATTAGTCATTACTTATCAGAATATGACTTTTAACAATTGATTTGACAAGTAGTGAAATAAAAGGCATATTTTAATTTTATTTTCAATCATAAGAATATAATAACTCTTACTACTACTAATTCACAATTATTCTTTCTATTTTAAGTTTTATTGCTATTTGAAAAAGATATTTTTACATCTCATGGAATTTTAAAAATATTTATCACTGGAATTCAAAAATATTATCAAACATTTTTTACATGCAAAAACTATCCAAATTGTTTTATCAATATATAATTGATTCAGTAGGTTACACTTTTAAAAGAGACAGGGATATCTTAATTTCTGAATTATCAAATTCTTAGTTGCTGTTGATCTATGAATATTTTTATATTATAAACATTGCAAAAATACAATTATTTAGTGCAGTGGTAGAATTTCAAACTTTGGCATGTTTGGTTCTGGATCAACTCCAGTTATGGCTGTTACTGAAGCTTCTTATGAATTTTCCAGCAGAACAATAACACATTCATTATTTTATTGCAGATAAAAGTTTTTAGTGATTTTCATTGACCACATTTTTAAGTTCTTATGAAACAACAAAGGTGTTATTTAATTATATTAACCATACTAACACTTTTTTAATTGAGTTCTTTATTGATATTTCAAAATTTTTATAAAACTTAAAATATGACTACAAAAAATTGATGATCCTATAGATAAACCAGATGCTTATTTTTATATTTAACTTTGAATACAAAAGCAACAAAAGAAATTGGATTTATTTGTGATCTGTGGAACACTAGTTAAAAAATGACACAATATCAAAAGTCACCAAACTTTTTTATACTTATGTTTTTTTTTGGTTGTTTACAAGTCACTGTATACTGACATTAAAATTAAATGAAGCTAACAATCCTAAATATAAGTTATGGTGTGTCTCTGATATATGTGTAGTTTATAAATATATAATTTCAGCTATAAGTAAAATGACTTGCATTTAAAACATTGAAATGATATTTTAAAAACAAAATGTGAGTAAAGAGAGAGTGGATAAATATCTAACAATAATAATTTCTGAATTATGATGAATCTGTTGTCACTACAACTCAAGCACAAAAAATCTACTTAATGTATACATAAGTAATATAGATTTGAAGTCCCTCTTCTTTGATACAACTTGAAATATGCAGAAAAAATCACATGATACTTTGTTTTGATATCATTTAGTATCCAAATTATTTTTGAATTAATGCTATTGCAATTTATTATAGAATAATAACTTCCCAATTATTTTAATAAAGCTTTATTAATTGCATAATTTTTTATAACATATTAATTTTATAAAAAATCTAACTGCAACCAAGGATTCACAAGCAACAATAATAATAATTCTAAATCTTTCAAAATTTTTCACCTTTATGATTGAAAAACTCTTAAAGTCAGTATTCAAGTTAATTCTATATAAAATATATATATATATATAAAAATAAAAACATAAATGTTTTTTTAAATTATAAAAAAAATTAAAAAAATATTTTAAAATTTTTTTTTTATATATATATATATATATATTGTTATCAATGTCTTCAAATGGATATTGCTTTAAAATAATGAAATACTATTCTCTTTTTATTATTATTATTATTATTATTATTATTATTATTATTATTATTATTATTATTATTATTATTATTATTATTATTATTATTATTATTATTATTATTATTATTATTATTATTATTATTATTTAAGGCCACTTAATTCCCCAGTTTGGTTGTTTTTTTACTATTTTGTAAATTGCTGACAGATAAATATTTAATAAAAATAATAAAATATTCATTCTCCAAATTATTGTAACGAAGATGTATTAACCACGAATTTTTTGTGTGTAATTTATACTTATATCACTTTAAAAAAAAAAAACAACAACAACATACATTTTTGTGCAAAAGTAAACAAATAACAATAAACTTACTGTTCTCATTTTTTTTTTATTCATGTAACCAAATACTTAAAATATTATTTCAGTTAAATCAATATAGTGATTAAATTTTAAACTAATCAATTTGTTTATGATTTCAGGTTAATCAAGATATACCTTATTTAAATAATATAAATTTCAGTATGAAAAAATGAATGGAATTCGACAACAACTTTAAATATAGAAATAAAATAAATGACATTCTTTCAATGGAAATTGTATTTGTATATTTTTCTGCAATAAATTTGTCTGAAAATATCAATTATCCTAACACAGAAAAATTTATTATCTTGCATAAAAAATACAAATGCTTTTATATTTATGTAAGGTGACAAGCAACAGACAAGGACTTTAAAAACCAAGAACTGATTAAATGTCTTAGCATATTGGGTAGTTGCTAAAGTTCATGTAGAAAGTTCTGCTTTTTTGTTACTAATAATATTATGGATGACATATTAAAAGTCATAATTATACTTCATGGTGGTAGCTTTTAACACTTTTTCTGTTTCTTTTGTTTATATTAGTTATGACATTGAACTTGTTTTTTAAAATTAATATTATTATTAAAAAAAATTAAACAAAAAGATTCTAATCACAAGAATAGATTTCTAAATAACAAATAACATAAATAAAATGAATAGAAATGAAAATATAATTTATATTAACATTCATGAATATATATATTAAAGGAAATTTTATTCTATTGTTATATTGGTGCTACAGTTACAAATATGACATCAATTACATTTCAATTTGGAGCAATGTGGATCCAACCTTCTCCCATGTTGCTCTTGTGATATAGTTTGGGGAAATTAGTCAGTCCTTTATAATTTTCTATATGATGTTTTTAAATTTAGTACCATGTGGTTATCTCATTCTTTCAATCATTGCTTTACATCTGACACACTACAGTGCATAATTCATGAAATTTTCGTCTTATGACTGTAAATAGACCCTGTCCTATATAGTCTTTAATTGATTTATAGTTTCCATTCATATTGCTCTACCATTTATGAGTTATTGATCTGTAATTGGACATATGGAAACATCTAAGAAAGATATGGTCAATTGATTCCTTCTATCTCCCACACATCTGTAAAACAGGATTGATCATCTTGAACTTTCTCCTGTATACCAAAAAAAGAGTTCATAAGGAAGAAGTCCAGGTTAACTTTAGTTAAGAAGTCTTGAAATTTTGGATTTTCATTCAGATCAACAACCTTCTGAACATTATCAAATAATGAGTTCCACCATTATTATTAGCAGGCAGAGTCTTGATATGAATATATGAGAAATTATTTTGAAGGCTCAACAATAGGTTATAGTCTCATTGGAATATCTGGTTTTGATGCGATGGCATGAAAAACTATTGAGCCTTCTGGGCATTTGGAGTTTTTGAAGGCTGATGGCAGTGATCTTATGGCCTCAGAATAGTTTTGTGTACAGAAAGTTTTTTTTTTTTGATAAATTTTTGGGATGGGCAGATATAAGAAAGAAAATAGTTGATTTTCAGAAATATCAGTAAGTTTAAAAATCTTACCTTACCATGAAGTGAAATATATATCCTAGAAAGGAAGGTCATTGTGTGGCAAATTTCTGTTAATAAGGATTCTTCAATTTCTCTCCTCATAGCACTGTTTGATTTTGAGACATTAAAGCCTAAGAATTTCTGTGAATCAGCGGTAAAATTTGAAGTGATTTTCCCAGTTAGCAAGCTCCAGAAGATTGATTTGCTCTTATTGAATTCGAATTTGTATTTGTCTGTGTACCAGTCTAGTATCTTCTCTAGTTTAGTGATATATTTCTTGGATGGCAGACAGATGAGTATGTCATCCATATAGGTGAGGTATTTAATTTCCCTTCCCATGACACTCCAGGTAATGATCTCTCAATCTCTATCATTAGTGGGTTGATATAAGCTATAAAATATAGCATGCTAAGTAGAGATCCTTGAGGAATAGAGATGGAGAGTTTAAACCCAGGTGAATTTTTCCATTTATTGTGATATGGCTGATTCTGTTGGCTATCAGATTTGCAATCATCCTCAGGTAAACATTTGGCACTTCATATTCCCAGAGAACATCAATCAGATTTGACCTGAGTTGAATGCTGTCGAGATATCAAGCTGGACGGTGATTGGTTTCAACATCCTCTGGGTTTGGATAATATCAATAAGAAGTTTCATTTGGCCAATTGTGTTGATTAAAACTCCCCCTTTTTGCATATTGGTTAGCAGAAAAGTAATTATAAATTTTCACTTGAATTTGAACCTTAATTAATTGTCCTATGATTTTAATTAAGAGGGGAATCATTGAGATAGGCCTCAGATTATTCAAGACTTCTCTTCCATCCTTTTTATTTAGGAAGGGGGTGAGTGATATTGGATATAAGTTGTTAATCTCTCGACTTCTCTCTTCCAAATAGTTTATCATGGCTTTGATTATTGACACTGAGTATTTTTGTAGATGTAGGAGGACAAACCTTGGTATGCTATGTATTCCTGGGTGCACTATCTCTGGGAGGCATTTTAGCTTGATGCAGATTTTCTCATCAGTGATATCATGGGTCAGGTTGTCATCTAAGTTGAATAAGCCATCAACATTCCCATTCTTATTAGATTGAAGAGTTGCCCTAAAGTGCTCTCAAATTGCACAGATCATTTCAGAGCCCATAAGATTGTTGTTATTTATTGTTAGTGATAGTGGAATGGGGTTTCTGCTGCCTGCTTCTAATGCCCACTGGAAGTAACTCTTGGATCAACAATGTTGGTCAGGCAGGAATCTTTTAGCCTGCTTGACTGACATATATTAGGCCAGAGATCTTTGTGAATATTGACATCTAAAAACTTTAATGTCATACATATTTTTAGCTAGGCTCTTTGGAAAAAAAATCACAGGATCATCATGTCATAGGGATTCATAACGTCTTTCTACATAATATACATATGTGAAAATAATAATAATAGGTGATATTTTATTAATTTACATGTTACAAGTCGTGCACAAATAAGTATGTGCATTGAGGGGGGAAATGTTAATTATACTTATTATTTTTACCGATTAATTTGTTTTTTCAACTCAAATAAATAAATGTTGATGCTTAAATTTGTAATCTTTGAAAAACATTTATTTACTAAACACTTTTTAAAAAAAATAAATTAATATATATATTTTAAAAACGATTACTTCTTAAGAAAATATCAAAATAATATTTTTTGTATTACTTTTTTTTAATATTTTATCTTTTTAATTTAAAATTTTGAAGCCATTCATTGCAAAACTGCCGCAACAAATGTTGAATTTTAAAATAATTTATATCTGAATTTAGTTTAAGTTATTTTTTTAAACATTTACGATTTACTATCAAAAATTTAAAATAAATTTTATTCACCGCAGACCTATGAATTACATGAATTACGGCTTTCAAATGTTACAACCTAAGGAAAACATTAGAAGTGATCGCTAGAAAACAAACACACACATTCCCCTGCAATGACAATACTATTATATTTATGTTTTAGAATGTTTTTGTTTTAAGATAACTAAGTTTTTTCATACACTAAGTAATGTGATAATTAATAACACGAGAAGAAAAATCTAGCAATAATTATGATCAAACAAAAATTGGAAGTTTTATTAATCTTTGTTTCAGTAAATAAAAATTCTCAGATTATTTTGCCTCAGTTTCATTTAAAAGATTATTTATTATAATTTTCTTTAAGAAGTTTTTACTATTTAGATTTTTTAAATTGTTATAATATGTGTTAAAAATAAATGAACAATTTAACAAAACTCGACGAACAATTTGATTATGTTAATAAATGAATATTTTAAAAGTTAATCTTTTAAAATTAAAGTTTTTAATTAGTAGTGGCATTAATAAATTATAAAATAACTTTATTATTTGATTATAAGTAATATTCATACAATTTTATAATAAATGTTATGTTGAATAAACATAGAAATGCAGCATATTTATTTATTTCTGTTTTACTCTATCTATCTATCTATCTATCTATCTATCTATCTATCTATCTATCTATCTATCTATCTATCTATCTATCTATCTATCTATCTATCTATCTATCTATCTATCTATCTATCTATCTATCTATCTATCTATCTATCTATCTATCTATCTATCTATCTATCTATCTATCTATCTATCTATCTATCTATCTATCTATCTATCTATCTATCTATCTATCTATCTATCTGTCTATCTGACTATCTGTCTGTCTGTCCATCTATCCATATATCCGAATATCTATCTATCTGCCTGTCTGTCTGTCTGTCTGTTTGTCTACCTGTCTTTCTTTCTGTCTATCTGCCTACCTGCCTACCTACCTAGATAGATAGATAGATAGATAGATAGATAGATAGATGGATAGATAGCTAACTGTCTGTGTATATTTCTATCTAGCATACTTCATATTAATTATTGGGATAATCTCAAACATTTTATTAAAATAATATTTAATTTTTAATTAAGTAAAGAAACTATTCTGTGGTCTCTGCAAAGACATAGACAACTATTATGAGAATGTCAACAAAATATTAATTAAAACAAAAACTACAAAACAAAACAGTCATATAATAATATAACAAAATAGAATAAATAAAAGAATAAGCATTTTTATCTAAGGAAAACAAAAAAAATCAATAAGAAGTGAGGATCAGACATGAGATTAATAAAACTAATTGATTATATAAATTGAATTATTGGTGTTCATTAATCTGTATAATGAATCTCTTCAATATAAATGGGGGTGTGGCTGTTTAATCATATTTATTAATACAATCAGTATTTCTTAAAATCTTTATGGCTACTTTAAATAGCCTCTAATGATGGTTAACTCATCTAGATAGGAGTTTAGTATTAGAGAAATCTATGTTTTGGCCAGTATTTCAAGCATAGAAAAAGCAAATGCTGAAGATAATAAGTGATATTTGACTACATTCTCATTCTAATCTCTTTTTGTAATGATGTGATGAATTATGAATCTTAATATATATGACCTGACTTATACCACATAAAATCTTATAGATTCCATGAACTTAAAAATGGATTACATATTAAGATTCAATTAAAATATTACTGGTTTTTCATTTATAAAATATAAAAACTGTATTTCAAAATATTAAAATTAAAATTTATATATTGATTTAGACAAGGTATTTGATTCAATTAGTCAAAAATATTTGGTGGAAAATTATCATATCCAGTATACAATAGTCAAATCATTTACACAGGAAAAAATATAATGGCAGAATCAAAAATATAAATGAAGTATTTTAGCTATAAAATTAATTACTGTAAATATTATGCAATTTGATTTTAATGAAAATTAAATTTTTTATGAGCATAAAATAAAAATATAAACAATTTTATTTTTATGATTAATTTCATTAACATATTTTCTAATGCAGTATTTGTTTGTATAAAAAGTTATAAAGTTGATATTTTCAACATATATAAATTAGATTATTTAGATTTTTTTTCCAGTATTCTTTCTCATTCAAATTTTGTAATTTTTGATTCACGTAGAATAACAATTTTTTTTGAAATCCAATTTACATTAGTCCAAAGTAAGCTTCTATTTATAGATGAATAATTTCTTGTATATATTCATATAGTATTAAGTAAATAATGAAAAATACAAAAGCATATTATTTATCAGGTTTGTTTATTGCTAGATAGTAATGATTTAGACTGTTTTATATTCTTTTATTCCATAACTAAAAACAACTAAACGAAACGCTCATCTATTGAATAATATTACATAGTTATCAAGATTGGTTATTAAATTAATACCCAAAAGAAATTAAGTCTGATGGAATTGGGATTTTTTTAATTATCTTAGCCCATATTGAAATCTAGATTTTATTCATATTAAAGTTTCACTATATTATGAGATTTGACTTATCAAAGAAATTATTAAATTGAAATTCAAATAAGTATAACATATCTCTCTTAGTTTATGATAAAAATAAAGTATTAGCCATTTTCCACATCAAATTACTTTTAATTATAGTTTCCATCTACTATCAAATTTTAATTTATAAACATCCCAGAATGTCAATTTCCCATAAAGTGCAACTTGAACCAAGGGTATCGACTTAATAATGTAATGGTCAGAAACGTGTGATTCGTCAACATAGTGCAGAATTCGACCACCACACAGAACTGCAGCACCATCTATATAGTGAAGCTAACCATAGTACTGAGTTCGAACATAGTTTATCAGTTCTGCAATACAATCTATGAAACAACACAGTTGATGCTACATTAGTAAATACTTCTTTAGGCATGGTGATGAGGGAGATGCAAGAGAATCAAGAACTTTATTTTGAGTTAGCCAATAATAACACTAATATTAAATATTTATATTTTACAGAATCAAGGAAATATTATATGGAATGGGTATCAAATAAATAAAAACCTAATGGCAGATGTATAGTTTGAAATTATTTATTTAAAACATTTAAATAATAAATCATTTAACTAATAATATTTGGTAAGATTTAAAATATCAGTAGTGGGATTTTCCGATACTGTTAGATATTAAAGAGATACATTTATTTATATAGCTGACATAATCTAGCTGCCTAAATTCTTGAGCAAGTATTTCATGAGCATACTTTTGGGATTTATATCTTTGCAATGCAAGAGTCTAAATTAGGATTTATAATAGTAGTGGCGGACATATATTTATTTAATTAAATAAGATATTTATAAATTACTATGGACAGACATTTAGTGAATTATGTCACTAATGCAGAGATGGAGTTATATATTGAACACTAAAGTTAATAAGCAAAACACGTGTTATGTCTAGAAAGGTGATATAAGGGTGGCAGTATATTGAAACTGCAAAGTCGTGGATGAATTGAGAACAATGGGCTGGCATTTGCTGTAGGTCCAAAGAGATAAGGTTCACATAAGCATAACCAGGGGCAAGAGGTTCATGCCATGATTGCTTCTTGGCTGCATGATGTTTGTCAAGCCTATGGAACATTTATTGTTTTGCTTGTGTAGGACGACTGGGATTAATTTAAATCCTAAAGAATCTGGAGTATCCAAGGCTTCTAATAGGTCATCGCATCTCCAAAACGTAACACATGTATAATGTACAGACTATTCTGCTAAGATTTAATATATTTTATAACTCGTCCCTACATCATCAACATTTAATAAAGAACGTTTTTGACTCTCAAAGAAATGTAATTTACAGAATTATTACTTAAAATTTAATGAAATATAAAAACAATAGGTAAGCTAGGTGAGTATGTTAAGTAGTAGACCTGTGCATTACAATAAATGAAACATTGAATATGTGTCAATTTATATGGAAATATTAAGTAATTTATGGAAGTAAATATTAATGAAGATTTGACATGCATCCACTGTTTCAAGCAATCATAGATTTATACTAAGAAAATTATGAGCATGCTATAATTAGATAATAAAATATACATTTTAGAAATACGTACCCAAGAAAGATAGAATTAGGCAAGCTAGATTATTAAAGAAATTTACAGAAGGAATTAATTAAATTCAGTTTTACAAATTATAGTTTTACAAGTTATAGTTTACAAGTTATATAGAGAATGAGCTATAGCATGATTATTAATTTTAGAGTACTCTAGAGCTTGGGTAGTACAGGTACCTGTTTATACAAAGTTTTCAAATTCAGTAGTCAGTAGCAAATTGTCCATGATTTCAGAAGTAGCAGTTCTTTCCAGCATTTGGATGATTTATTTAATTTAACAGCAGCAGCAGATTTTGAATTGTTTGGGCAGCAGATCTTCGTGGTTGACTTTATTAAAGGCACATGTGGAGGTTAATGGCAGATAATCGACCAACTCTGGGGAGAATAGTCTTTGACGCTTTCTACTCACACATACTGTGGTAGGTAAATTAATTTATATATCTGGAGACTCTCTACTGATCGAGAGCAAAGCTAAAGTTAAACTGAAAGTTCTGAGAAAGTCCAAAATGTCCTCCTTTCTTCATCTTATCTTTTTACTTTTTGTTATATTTTATTTTGGATTCAATCATTTGCCCCGAGGATAATCAATACATTCTTATACGTTTAATTTATATAGAAAGCTGCTTTACTATTGTTCACATTTAATTTTACATTTACATTTTTGGTAATTAGATTTTAGGGAATTTTTCTTTTTAATTAATCTATTATCTCTCACAAACCGTTACTTTTAAAATTTCAAATACAAAAGGGAACATACGATTATTTTTACTTTTAATTAAATATTACAATCAGATTTCTAAAATTATTATTAAATGAAATTCAAACAAAGCAATAAATAACGAACTTTATGATTTAAAATAAATGGTTAAAATTATATATTTTTATATACTAAAAAAAATACAAGTCACATTAATTATTTTTATCTATTGCTTTAAATTTGTTATCGAAACGTGTGTGTGTTTATGGTAGATTTTACATATATTTATTTATTTTTAATATTGCTACACACACAATTCGCTACCAAAAAAGTTTAAATTTGGGTAGGATAGAGTGGTGGGTGAGAGACGATAAAAAAAAAGGTGAAACTTAAGATTCGAATATGAATCTTACTGTTTCATTAACCGACTTTCATAAATCAGCAATCCAATAACTTGAAAATGGAAATGGCATATCTGTAGAATCAATAACCAAAGGAAGAGATAACT
This sequence comes from Epiperipatus broadwayi, assembly GCA_028023455.1. Lineage (NCBI taxonomy): Eukaryota > Metazoa > Onychophora > Udeonychophora > Euonychophora > Peripatidae > Epiperipatus > Epiperipatus broadwayi. The sequence continues at coordinate 289,217 of JAQFVV010006472.1, read as the reverse complement.
GAGCAAGCTTTTGACAAGTTATATGAAGAAAAGATATAGATCTCTGGAGATATAGAGTTAAGGGTTACATAGTTGATACATGATATTACATATGCAATAAGAGTTTACAAGCCTGCTTGTGGAAGGAAATATGTGACTTATAGTAATTGAAAGAAACATGATTGTTACATAACAAGATACACTTGTCAAATTAGGTTTACATATAATTTTTAAATGGGGTCTTAAGAAGAATACATAGAAACCTATGATAGTTTGAGTGAAAACATATATGGGGGAGGGTTAGAGTTGGGGTTAGTTTGATATATGGTTGTATTTAAATTGGTCCTATTTGGTGGGAATGATTATAGTTCATGACTGTCTTATTGTTCATGTGTTACATAAGTTGCATGTGAAAAATATGAGTTTTTAGATATAAATTGATAAATGAGAAATCACATGCAATGATAATTTATATTTTTGCTTATGATAAAAATATGATTTATAGTAGTTGGAAGAATAATAAATGTTGCACAATGATACATATTTCAAATTATGTTTACATAAATTATGAGATAAATACATGAAAACACATGGTCATATTTGTTAATACATTTTGGAAGGTGGGTGGAATTAGTGTTCCATTTGTATATGGCTATATATAAATTGTGCTCTTTAGTTGGTGAACACGGTAAGTGTCAAAGCTAAGTTATATTGTTTGGGTGTTAGGCATTTAAAGTTCATTTAAGGTAATTTTGTGGAATAATCTTGTAAACTTTCTTGGATCAGTCAGTTGAAGAGGTGGATGTACTGTGTTACTTTCAAGTGATGCTGTATTTATTCCAGAGTTTGCCATGGAATAATGTTGCAGTTATGAGTTTAGGTATGTTAGGCACATGAGCTGGTTGAAGTTCCAGAGAGAATAGGATTACTATTTCAGTTGTGATATCTTCAGGAGTTTCTTTAATGCTCATATAAGCCTTCATCATTTGTGGATATACTTTTTCTAACACCCTTTTATTGTTGACACTGGCTTCAGCCCATGCATCTCCAATGATATTTATTGCATTCCATATATTATACCTTTTCCAAAAATTTCTTAACATAGGTCCACCTTCCTTGCCAATTGCCTTGATTTCTTGGTTCATTAATCTTCTCATATAATACCACTTAAAAGTAGCTATCACAGTTTGGTCCATAGGTTGTATTTCACTTGTGGTATTGGGAAGGATAAACACAACTTTAACTTCTGGATATTAATATTGCAGCAAATTTTGGATGTCCAGGAGAATTGTGTAAGAGCAGTAGTGTTTTAAATGGTAAATTATTATTCTCACTACAATATTGCCTAACAGAAGATGATGTGAGAACCAATCTTGAAAAAGCTGTGTAGTAGCCCAGGCTTTAGGATTTGATTTCCAAATGACTGGAAGCATTTTTTTATCTTTTTCTTTTAATGCTCTGGATTTTCTGTTGGCTCAAATTAAAAATTGTGAGCTAAATTACCTCCAAGAAGCAATGTTAATCTATTTTTAGAAAGTTTATGTCCAGGTGCAACTGATTCTTCCTTTGCTAAATAAGTATATGCAGGCACATTTTTTCAAAATAATTCTGTCTCATCTACATTGAAGACTAGGTATGGAAAATAAACTCCATCTTTAATGATATTAGAGAAAGTGGAAATAAATTCACTGGCAGCTGTCTTATCTGCATTGGCACCTTCCCCAGTACATTTAATATTGTGCAAAGAATATCTCATTTTAAATTTGTGAAACCAGCCATTGCTTGCTACAAATTCAACAACAAGTCTTCTTTTAATTCTTTCTTCCAATCGTCATGCAAACTAAGAACCTTAGCTTGAATAATTGACAAACTCATTAGAATGCCTTTTTGATGTTGATCTTCAATCCATAAAGCCAAAGATTTTTCCATTTCATACATTACTCTGCCATGTCTTTTTGAAACAATCTTTGAAGAAATATTTCCACAATTTTTAACACATTCTTTAATTTGTTTTTGCTTTACACAATTGTATATATTGTTGATTATTTTAAATTACATGAACTTGCAATTGAAGCAAAAGATTCACCATTTTCAGAACATCTAATTATATCTATTTTTGTCTCAACCATTTGGCGTTTATGAGACCTTGATTTCTTTTTAGTTGCATCAACACTGCTGTTTTTTTCATTTTTCACTCATGTTTTTAATTAACAAGAATGAAAAAAATTCACCAGAACAGAAATATATACAGTGTATATGTAACATAATTATGCACAAACTACTTTTAAAAGCAAGCGCTAATCAAGATGATCGATCCTGTTCAAAAGAGTCTGTGATGACGCTAAAAATAAAAGTAATTAATGTCAGAGAGATGGGGAGATTTACTGTATTTTATATAAGTTGTTATTGTTCTCTAAAATATACTTTTAAATATTTTCTAAATCCCAAAGTTTATTTTTCTTTAGAAAAAATTCAATTAAGAATGTATGTAAATAGTTTTTTTTAATAGATACTGTAAATTTGTAGCATTAATTACTAAAAGGAATTTTTTAATTATTAATATAAGTACTAAAATACTGTACAATTTTGAATGTCCATTTCTTTCTACAGTATATAGCACTAATTATAATTGAAAGTATGTGCACAGATAAAGATATGAAGTCCAAAAGTGATTACTAATGTTTATAACTAAAGTGTTTGTAATTAGGAGATTGCCTGTATATTTTTTTAATGTAGGTGTTAAAATAGTTATAGAGTTTACTTTTATTAATATTTAATAATATTAATATTTATAAATAAACTATTTATTACAATAAAATTTAATATTTTTATAACTGTGATAACAGGATTGATTTGTATTGTTTAGTACATCGATAGAGTAGGGTACTTTTCTTTTGATTCCTACTACCCTTTTAGTACCCCTTGCCAGAAGTTTAGACTTTAAATTGAGTTTTCACAGAATCAGTAAATCTTATACTTATAGGAATAATAGCATTCTTTTCACCATCTTGTTACTTTTAAAAAGATGTATATATTTGTTTTCTATGATGAAATTTAGATTTTTTATGATTTTTTTTCTAAAATGTATGTTTTAATTATTTTTTTTCTCATTTTTTTAGATTTATTAATTGTAAAATTATTTTATGGCTAAAATTGATTCTCTCACTGCTTGTTCTAATTTGGATATGAAATTCCCTATTGCCAATCACTGTATTTGTGATCCTTCTCTTTCTAGAAGCTAATTTTAGTGGTAGTTCAGATCTAGAAACTATAGTGATAAAAAAGTTGGTGAAGTCATTTTATCTGCAAGGATGAACATGGGAACTGCATCTAGGGCCCTTTTCATGCCTGGACTTGAATTTGATTCTGGACAATAACATTTGTGTATCCTGTGGGCCAGGAATCAATTTTCCCATCAGTAAGTATTCAATTAGTGTTTTTTATTACTTATATTTTTGATATGATTATGTATTTGTAGAAAACAATAAATATGTTGTAGAATATTAGGCAATTTATATTTCAGTGACAATAAAAACATGCATGTCCACACTTAGAATCATATACTTACATGGTTAGTGCAATAGGCAAGGTATGTCATGATTTTATTAATATGATCATTCATTTATTACTTGATTACATAACATTGTACTCATTTGTTACAATTTTATAATAATCTTTTGAACACAGACTTCCAAGCACCCCCAGACATCCACTATCTCATACATCATCTCCTACTCATATATACAATCAGTGCTTATAATAAATTTCTTTATTTTGATGTTTATTGATTTATTAGTTTTTGTTAATTTTATCTTAGAGAAATTTTTGTTTGATATTTATTTTTAGAATACATTTTTTTTTACTTGAAAAGAATACTTATTTTAGGTCACCCCCCCCCCCCATTTTTAATAATATAATAATTACCAAAATCACACTTTTTTTTATATTTGCTGTAATATCCTATAAATATAATTTGTCCAAACTTCAAACACTTTTTAGCAAAACTCTTTATTTGTACATACACAGACACCTACATTTTGACTGACCTGCAGTCTTCTTCAGAGTAAGTCTATTTTGATTTTCAAATAGACTTGCTCTGAAGAAGACTGCAGGTCAGTCAAAATGTAGGTGTCTTTTGTCTGGGTATGTACAAATAAAGAGTTTTGCTAAAAAGTGTTTGAAGTTTGGACAAATTATATTTATAATATAATAATTAATTATATTTTTAAATACATTACAATTTACTAAAGTTCTCTTTGCATAATATCTCATAAACTGTTTTTACTGTTATTTCCTTCTCCCCCCACTAAAACCAAATATATTTGTAACATGCCCTACATGGAAGGACAAACAAACATTTTTATCAGATATCCTACATGGAAATACAAGATTTAGGTCAGCTAGTAAAAATAAAAGTCACAAATCACTTTGTTTTTGTAATTTTTACAAAGAAAAATTATCTCAGGTAAGTCATATTATATATAATTTTTTTCAGCATTTTATGACAAATGTGGTGAAGCTTTCTATGAAATTGTCATTATAACAGTTAACTTTCAAAATTTAGAATTTGTGAACCAATGCAAAGATAAACATGTTTAAAAGTATTAAAATGTCATTTTTCTTAATTTATTTTTGAGGTAATGACTATTTCATCAGCTTTATTACATTCTTTCATATTTGCTGGCTCTAACAATATATATATATATATATATATATATATATATATATATATATATATATATATATATATATATATATATATATATATATATATATATATATATATATATATATATTGTAACCTTCTCACTGGTCTAACTAGTCATAAACGAATCATGTCACATGTTTTAGTGACTAAATTCTACTATGCAACCTATCATACTCTCATTACTAAGAATATAAGCATAAAGAAACAAAATTTAAAACTAAAGAAATGATTCCTGTATTGAATAAAACTAGCAGGAAACTATAGATATAAAGAAGATCACAAGGTCATTAATAAAGATAATAACTTCTGGTCAAACCAGCTTTGAAATCCACACAAACAAATTGTGATGAGTTAAATTTGATATTCAGCAAACTAATAAATAACTAATAATTATATCTCTGGAATGATTATAAAATTAAACTTATAAATGAAATGATAAGTAAATTATGATGTAGATGACTAAATGGATGATGAAAATAAGTAATAATTAAACAGTAGAATGAAATGAGTCTAAGAATGAAGAGAAATGAATGAAGATGTATGAGAATAATGAATGATTAAGATGATGATAGAATAAGAGTTAATGAATAGTTAAGATGATAAAAGAATAAAAGTTAATGCATGATTAATCAATTATAATAATGAATTAATGTTAAATGAGAATAAATACAAGTATGATCAAGATGAAATTGAAGAACAATGTTAATGATGGAAACTAAAATCTTAAACTATAAACTAATATGGTATTAAATGGTAAAAAAATAAGCTAAATAAAAATAGGGATTTCAAGCTTGACAGAACCAGAATATTTATCATGAAGTTAAAACAAGCTATACTTTTTACAACAAAAAAAGTAATTTATACCTTAAAGTTTGGTTGACTTTCATAAAACAGTGAAACTAATCTATTTCAAGTCCAACTATAATAATTAACTAAATATAAAATTTATTACAAATTTAAATTCTACCTTGAAACTTAACAACTAATTCTTCTCAGGGTTCAAATACTCAAAATCATTATACAAAATATATTTGGGTCAGTGAGAGGGATTTTACCACTACCCGAATAGAATGCACCAAACAGCTCTTAATATAAACTCAAATTAAGAACTATATTGAGCAGTTACACATAAACTTTATGAACTCAATAACTCTTATAACTTTAATATTTAAGAAATAGGAATAACTTTTTAATAAATAACAACAATAACTTACCAAATTCCTTTTCTCAAATAATTATAAACCATGTGATCAAGATCAGTGAATGATAGCTCTGCGGGTTTAACTAAATCAATTAAATCAATATTATGTTTATCTTTTAATATATTACTTAAAATAATATGTACTCTAAGTTACTAACATTTTAATTATTGGTGATGAGCTGTACTCCTAAGTGATTGGGTTTCACCAAAATTATTATGATATAGCATAACCAATAGTGAAATGTACTATATTGCTCGATGATGATTTCAATTTATAATCTTCTGATATGTTGATAGCAATAACAATAATAGTGTATATATGGTGATTAGCAATAAGACTACAGGCTACTAAATAAATTTTTAAACACAACAAACTTTATTTACAATATTTACAAATTTTAATTCAAAGACATGGCATGAAATAAAAGCAATATATTAAATTAAACTCAGGGATGGGAAAATACTCAGTATCCCATTGACCATATTCTTAGTCATAGTCAATACCACCAGCTTATACAATGATATTCAAAGTATCACTTATTAATTGTTTAGCCTATCTTAAAGCATACGATCATGAAACCTTATTGAAACTGAACTAGCAGTTAAATTACAAAAACAACAGTGTATTTAGGACCCTATGCTATGCACAGAATTTAAATTTAGAATTCAAAAGTTGTAAAGTAGTGCATTATACTAAAAGGATTTCTTTTATCAGAATATGATAAGGGCAATTATCACATTCTGTGCAATTAATAACTGATTAAAATTTGAGATGAATAGGTTTGGTGTATTAAAGAACAGACATCAAAAGTCAAATACACACATGTCACTAAAACATTATCTATGTCCACAACCAAATTATTGAATACTTAACTGATCTTACCAATCCATTGTTAAATTATTATTCGATGAAGATAAATCCACACTGCCCATGTGCATCTCTTGCTTTTACATCTAAAAATTCCTCAATCATTAATAGATCTTGGTTTGGTCTGTCTATATCTGATGATAATCCTACAACCTCATAAAGCACTATTATAATTAGGCAAATCAGTGTTCCTAAATCTAACATTATTTTATCCTTGCTATATGATTTTAAAATACGAAGCTTCACCATACATGGTGGAAAAACCAACTCAATATCATCATGAGGGATCTAACAATAAAAGGGAGGCTCTATAAAACATGACAGTTGTATAATAATATGGATAATTCTATTACCTCTCTATGAGTATATACATGTGGGCTTTGCATCATCATGAAAAATAGAATTCAGACCATGGATATCCTTTCTTTTAAGATTATTTATGCTAACTAAGCATTAATTATTACTCAGCCTCTACCATACTATCTTCTCATAGAATCAGAAATAGGTGATTCTCCATTAGCCCATGCTCAATATTAATATTAATCTATTGGATGCCATTCTATGTGGCACATCCTATCAGGTAAAAACTGTTCCAAATCATTCTTGATATTATAGCAAGGTAAAACAACACTAACAATAACAGTAGAGATATACATATTCCATTTCACAATGCAGAACCATTAATGTATCAATAGACAAACCAAAATATATATGTCAAATGATCATTAATTATTTTAAAATGACAACTATACTTTTGTTAGAGAGAGCACAACATATTTAAGCAATAAAGATCAATCTGCATTTGTATTCAAAGTGGACAAGTTTGTAGGAAAACTTAATAAATAAAAAATACTTATATTCTTTCATATAAAAACACAATTAGATTGTTATAGCATATCTTTGACAAAATATTTGTTTGTTCCCCTTTTATAAAGTATTAAAATCTGTTAAAAAATGTGAGAAATAAATCTCTCTTCCTCTCTGTTTGGACAAACAATATATAATATCATGTTTTCCCTTAACTAAAAAAATAAAAATATATGTAATAGATGTATATATTTTACACATTTTTTTTCTTTAACTCAATATATATTTCATACCACAATAAAACATATATGTTTAAAATCAAAATTCCCAAATAACACATGATGTAAGCATTACAAGTTAACACAGCAGTAATAAAAAAAATAAACAAACATTTTCTAGCATCAGAGTTTATCCTGTTAGCAAAGTTTATTTTATTCTGGTGAGCTAAAATGATAAAAACTGATATTATGATGGGTAAACATTCCAAATAACATGTATATATTTTTATTATCCTGTTCGATGCATAATAAAGTAATATTCAACACTTCTCCAAAGGCAAAAAAAATATTTAATGGTTTTTGTACTGATAATTAATAAGACAATTAAAATTCACACTTCCAAGTGTAGCATACCTAAAAGGATATGTTTATCTAATTTTCTATAGATAATTTTCCTTAATAACTTTATAGGTTATTATGATCTTCAAAACAAACTTTTTAAATACATTTGTTGATTTATTCAGTAGTACATAATGAGACAAGGTTTAAACATTTCAAGTAGGGTATAACTAAAATCAGTTTATTTACATTTTAATCCATATGATTTTCCTTGAAAATGACTTTATAATTTTATTGCAATTAATATCTTTAACTTTTTTTTTTTTTTTTAAAATAATTTATTGATTTTGTTCTTTCATTCACAGTAATATTTCTAACACTTTACGTAATTGGGACATTTATCAGACATTTTTTAAAAAATCTTATTTATATGCATTGCACTGTAAAATTTTTTAAAAGTAAAGATTTATTTTATTATATTTCCATTGACAACATAATAATTGTTTAGCACTATTAAAACGAATTTATTCAATTACAAGTATGATATCCTGAGCATTTTTAATGAATCTGTAATCGTTCATTTCTATCATTACACAAGTTCATGCTAAAGAAAAATTATCAGATGAGTGTTTATTTTTTAAAAAAAAAATGAGAATAAAATCACTTGCAATTATCTTTTAGCTATATTAAAATTATATGATATAAAATGACTTTTTATTTATTTATAATATCATCTGAAATCTTTCTTTAAAATTATTTTGAATTATTTTCTTGAAATTATGATTTTCAAACGAACATATGTTCTGCTTTATGTTTAATAGTTGTGCGAAATACAAACATTATCAGCTTTTTATTTTAATTGTAAATTATTTGTGCATCATTTTTAAAGAAGAGATTTTAATAATATGAATAAAATACAAGCAAAAGCCTACTTTTTCTTAAATTTTTCTGGGTTTGAAGCAATGTTTATGGGAATAAGTTATGATGCACAGGGTTTCTATTTCCTTTTCAGTATGTCTCATAAGAACTATCAATCAATAGAAGAATCGTGTTTAAAATGATAGCAAGGTTTTTAGATTTTTATTCCATGTTTTTATATAACAATATACTATAATCCTTATTCAATTAAATTCCAAATTTTTCTGATTTTTAGCTTTTTTTCCTCCTTATTTTAGAAGATCAAGTTGAAGTCTATGGTTGTTTAGTTCTTTTTTTTCTTAATCACCCCCCTACAACTTTATTTAGATAATATATAGCTTTTATTACAATGCACTGTGGGAGTAAATAAACCAATAACCTTAGTGTGAATATATTAATATTACCCCCTCTACCTTTGTTTTTAATAATGACTCATTATATTCAAAATCGTTTTGGATTCACTACAAAAAAAATATGCTTAAGTAATTGACTATAATCATTTATTTTACAAGATTTAATAAATTTAATTTATTTCCTTATTTATTTCAATTGCTATTCAACAATAATAAAAATAGCAATATTTATCTCCCAATTAATAATAATATTTTTAAATTGTTGTTTTATCTCTAGTTTCAAACCTACACTGGGTTTAAAATATCTCCCCTTCAGCACATTTCCAAGTGCATCCAAAACAGTCTTTATTTTAAAGCCACTTATTAAGATTTTTATGCTAAATATATTATTATTTAAAATTTTGGATTATTTAATTCAGGGACCTGAATAAAAGGTAACAATAGTCCCTCATAGAAAACAAAATTTTAAATTTAATATATATTCCTTTAACCATCATTTAATATAACATAGGTTAAACAATATTACACTATACACATTTTAGATTACCACATCATAAAGAACATATTTAGTTTATCTACTACTTATAAACACTATTTTTATTATATTCATTTTATCAAAGATATACTTTTGCTTTATTAACATTTTATTACAGAATTTTACTCACTACATATTTTGTTATGATACATATTATGTCTGAAAGAATATGCACAATTAATTAAGTCAAAATCAGCTTTATAACTTCCACTTTAAACCAAATTTACTTCTCAAAAAATTTTTTTCTCCTCTGATAGTTATCTTGATTTAGATAAAACTTTAACTGAAACGCCGACTTCATTTTACACTTGATTTTATTATTGCATATATAATACAATAGATTATACAAAGTTGGATTATTATAATTATTCCTCAGTCTATATTTAACTTTATTGACAGTTTTCCTTAAATCAATCAAAATAGATTTTTCTGTAAAAACAGTTTTCATTTTACAATGAATTTTATTATTCATCATGCTTTTATCATTATCTGTCAAATCAAATAACAAGTTTTCCTTGACAAAGAGCTTCAATTTGCAATTTATTTTATTATTCTCAATTGGATTTTGACTCAATAAATACTGATCATCTACATTATATGGAGGTAAAATATTTTTCATTTTACATTTTATTTCAGAATCTCTTAAGATTCCTTCTTCACAATTAAACAAACTATCTACATCCATTGTCATCCTAGGTTTCATTTTACAAGAAATCCTACTATGTAATCTTACGTTTCTCTCATGAACAAATTTAAAAATGCTGCTTTTCTTAAAATGAATTTCTACTTCATATTCTATTAAGAAATTTTCCTCATCTTTGAAGATCATCACCCCTATATTATGTTCATCAATTTTGTTGGGCATCTTACTTAAATGCTCATCTATCCTAAATTCAATCTTAAGGTTATCTATTATTTCCCTTGTGACAGTACTCATTTTTTTCAATCCTACTTTCTTGATTTCTTCTTTGAATTTACTAGAATTAAAATCATTTCTTACACCTTTATTAACATGCTCTTTCTTGATGTCCTGTATCTGACATTCAAGATTAGCAATAGAGCTCCAAAGTTTCTCATTAGGAACTTCTATTTTCTCATCCAATTGATCCTGAGATCTCTTTATTTTCTCCTCCAACTGGGAAAACCTCTTTTTATTCTCTCCTTTATTGTGAGATAACTTTTGACTTAGCTCAGTTATTCTACTGTTTATCTCTTCACTTGCTTTTTTGCACTTGATATCAAAAACTTCTTTATGAATCCTTAACTCTTTTTGAGTTAACTGATAATACTCATGAATTTTGTCATCGATCATTTCGACATTTTGCATGCTCAATGGCTCAATCTTAAAATCCATGTCCTCCTTTAATGCTTTTAAATCCTACTCATTTTTGCTGAATCTACTATCAAAAATACATTTCATGTTTTCCAAGTTATCCGCAAATTTTTTATTCATATACTCTTTATTGTCATCTAATTTTTTATTCAGATCATCTTTCATTTGATTCATATCTCTCTTTGTTATTATCTAATTTTTTATCCATAGTGTCTATCCTTTGACTCATATCTTCTTTTATTTCCCACATAAATTTGATTAACATATTAATGTCACTATTATTTTCAAAACTCTTCATACTTACAACTTCTAACTCTTTTTCCTTAGTATCGCTCATTTTGCTATCTAATAAGTATTTTCTTAAATATATCTATAATATCTAATTTGAATTGGACTAATTTAATGTAACCTTGCATACATTTCAACACCATCCCCTTCCATTGACCCACAATTCCACATAAGTTTACACAAGAAAAAGAAAAACAAAACACTTGACCATATGCTAGACAATATACTTCACCCAACTGTTTTAACTTCATATGTCTACATCAATGTATAACTTTAATCATGTTGCAATTTTATGCCAATATCACCACTATTTAACATATTGCTATCGAAGATATTTTATTTTATAATCATATTATATTTTAATTATCCAATTTATTTATGATCTTTTCTAAAACTGATTTGAGTCCAGCTCATCCACATAATTTTAAGTTAGTATAATTTATTAACTTGAGAAATATCATTCACAACTTGATCACACTGATTAAATCTTACTAACAACTCTTTTAAAATAACTACAACATCCCAAATAATAAAAACTACTTTAATCATAGGGCTCATATGTGGCCTAGCAACAACATCCTAAAGATGACTTTATCACCAGCAATCAAAAACACATCAAGCCATATGTTTTTGGGAAGCCATAACCTTTTATTTTGACTTGCTATAGCTAGTAATCATCCTTCAACCTGTTTTACACACTCTATATTATATCCTGCAACCTCCAATTAACCAATCATCCCCACTAACCTAACCAGTCATAAATCTAACTAGTCATAAATGAATCAGGCCCCAAAGTTGATGGTTGCCATAATCCTCCTCTGTGACCTAGCTACAACTAGCCATCATCAACTGAACAATTGAGCCACACATTGCCATGTGCCATACTCACAATTGTAACCTTCTCACTGGACTAACTGGTCATAAACAAATCATGCCACATGTTTTAGTGACTAAATTCTACTATGCAACCTATCATACTCTCATTATCAAGAATATAAGCATAAAGAAACAAAAATGTAAAACTAATGAAATGATTCCTGTATTGAATAAAACTAGCATGAAACTATAGATCTAAAGAAGATCACAAGGTGATTAATAAAGATAATAACTTCTGGTCAAACCAGCTTTAAAATCCACACAAACAAATTGTGATGAGTTAAATTTGATATTCAGCAAACTAATAAATAACTAATAATTATATCTCTGGAATGATTATAAAATTAAACTTATAAATGAAATGATAAGTAAATTATGATGTAGATGACTAAATGGATGATGAAAATAAGTAATAATTAAATAGTAGAATGAAATGAGTCTAAGAATGAAGAGAAAAGAATGAAGATGTATGAGAATAATGAATGATTAAGATGATGATAGAATAAGAGTTAATGAATAGTTAAGATGATAAAAGAATAAAAGTTAATGTATGATTAATCAATTATGATAATGAATTAATGTCAAATGAGAATGAATAAATAAAAGAACAATCAAGATGAAATTGAAGAACAATGTTAATGATGGAGACTGAAATCTTAAACTATAAACTAATATGGTATTAAATGGTAAAAAGATAAGCTAAATAAAAATAGGGATTTCAAGCTTGACACAACCAGAATATTTATCATGAAGTTAAAACAAGCTATACTTTTTACAACAAAAGAAGTAATTTATACCTTAAAGTTTGGTTGACTTTCATAAAACAGTGAAAGTAATCTATTTCAAGTCCAACTATAATAATTAACTAGATATAAAATTTATTACAAATTTAAATTCTACCTTGAAACTTAACAACTAATTCTTCTCAGGGTTCAAACACTCAAAATCATTATACAAAATATATTTGGGTCAGTGAGAGGGATTTTACCACTACCCGAATAGAATGCACAAAACAGCTCTCAATATAAACTCAAATTAAGAACTATATTTAGCAGTTACACATAAACTTTATGAACTCAATAACTCTTATAACTTTAATATTTAAGAAATAGGAATAACTTTTTAATAAATAACAACAATAACTTACCAAATTCCTTTTCTTAAATAATTATAAACCATGTGATCAAGATCAGTGAATGATAGCTCTGCGGGTTTAACTAAATCAATTAAATCAATATTATGTTTATCTTTTAATATATTACTTAAAATAATATGTACTATAGGTTACTACCATTTTAATTGTTACATGATGATGCATTAGATGTACTCCTACATGATTGGGTTTAACCAAAATTATTTTGGTATCTTAACCAATAGTGAAATGTACTATATTGGTCGATGATGATTTCCAATATATAATCTTCTGATATGTCGATAGCAATAACAATAATAGTGTATATATGGTGATTAGCAATAAGACTACAGGCAACTAAATAAATTTTTAAACACAACAAACTTTATTTACAATATTTACAAATTTTAATTCAAAGACATGGCATGAAATAAAACCAATATATTAAATTAAACTCAGGGATGGAAAAATACTCGGTATCCCATTGACCATATTCTTAGTCAATACCACCAGCTTATACAATGATATTCAAAGTATCACTTATTATTGTTTAGTGTATCTTAAAGAATAAGATCATGAAACCTTATTGAAACTGAACTAGCACTTAAATTACAAAAACAACAGTGTATTTAGGACCTTATGGTATGCACAAATTTTAAATTTAGAATTCAAAAGTTATAAAGTAGTGCATTATACCAAAGCCATTTCTTTTATCAGAATATGATAAAGGCAATTATCACATTCTGTGCAATTAATAACTGATAAAAATTTGAGATGAATAGGTTTGGTGTATTAAAGATCAGACATCAAAAGTCAAATACACACATGTCATCAAAACCTTATCTATGTCCACAACCTAATTATTGAATACTTAACTGATTCTACCAATCCATTGTTAAATCATTATTCGATGAACATAAATCCACATTGCCCATGTCTATCTCTTGCTTTTACTTCTAAAAATTTCCCAATCATTAATAGATCTTGGTTTGGTCTGTCTATAACTGATGATGATCCTACAATCTCATAAAGCACTATTATAATTAGACAACGACTGTAGCTAGATCAGTGTTCTTCAATCTAACAATATTTTATCGTTGCTATATTATTTTGAAATATGAAACTTCACCATACATGGTGGAAAAACTAACTCTATATCATCATGAGGGATCTAAGAATAAAAGGAAGGCTATATAAAACAACATGATAGTTGTATAATAATATTGATAATTCTACTACCTCTCTATGGGTATATACATGTGGCCTTTGCCTCATCATGAAAAATAGAATTCAGACCATGGATATCCTTTCTTTTAGGATTATTTATGCTAACTAAGCATTAATTATTACTCAGCCTCTACCATACTATCCTCTCATAGAATCAGCAATAGGTGATTCTCCATCAGCCCAGGCTCAATAATAATATTAATCTATTGGATGCCATTCTATGTGGCACATCCTATCAGGTAAAAACTGTCCCAAATCATTCTCGATATTATAGCAAGGTAAAACAACACTAACAATAACAGTAGAGATATACATATTCCATTTCACAATACAGAACCATTAATGTATCAACAGACAAACCAAAATATATATGTCAAATGATCATTAGTTATTTTAAAATGACAACTATACTTTTGTTAGAGAGAGCACAACATATTTAAGCAATAAAGATCAACCTGCATTTGTATTCAAAGTGAACAAGTTCATAGGCAAACTTAATAAATAAAAAAAACTTATATTAATTTTTTCATATAAGAATGCAATTAGATCATTATAGCATATCTTTGACAAAATATTTGTTCCCATTTTATAAAGTATTAAAATCTGTTAAAAATATGAGAAATAAATCTCTCTTCCTCTCTGTTTAGACAAATGATATATAATATCATGTTTTCCCTTAACTAAAAAAATAAAAATACATGTAATAGATGTATATATTTTACACATTTTTTCTTTAACTCAATATATCTTTTATACCGCAATAAAACATATATGTGTAAAAACAAAATTCCCAAATAAGACATGATGTAAGCACTACAAGCTAACACAGCAGTAATAAAAAAAATAAACATTTTCTACCATCAAAGTTTATCATGTTAGCAAAGTTTATTTTATTCTGGTGAGATAAAATGATAAGAACTGATATTATGATGGGTAAACATTTCAAATAATGCATGTATATATTTTCATTATCCTGTTTGATGCACAATAAAGTAATATTCAACACTCTCCAAAGGCAAAAAAAATATTTAATGGTTTTTGTACAATCAATAAGACAATTAAAATTCACCAAGTGTAGCATACTTAAAAAAATCGGTTTATGTACTTTTCTATAGATAATTTTTCTTAATAACTTTATAAGTTATTATGATGTTTAAAACAAACTTTTTAAATACATTTGTTGATTTATCCAGTAATACATAGTGAGACAAGGTTTAAACATTTCAAGTGGGGTATAACTAAAATCAGTTTATTTATGTTGTAATCCAGATGATTTTCCTTGAAAATGACTTTATAATTTTATTGCAATTAATATCGTTAACTTGTTTTTTTTAAAAAATAATTTATTGATTCTGTTCTTTCATCCAATGTAATATTTGTAACACTTTAAGTAATTGGGACATTTATCAGACATTTTTTTAAAAATCTTATTTATATGCATTACACTGTTAAATTTTTAAAAGTAAAGATTTATTTTATTATATTTTCCTTGACAAAGTAATAATTGTTTAGCATTATTAAAAGAATTCATCCAATTACAAGTATGATATCCTGAGCATTTTTAATGAATTTGTAATCGTTCATTTCTATCATTACATAAGTTCGCACTAAAGAAAAATTATCAGATAAGTGTTTATTTCTTAAGAAAGAATTGAGAATAAAATCACTTGCAATTATCTTTTAGCTTTATTAAAATTATATGATATAAAAAAACTTGATTTATTTATAATATCTTCTGAAATCTTTCTTTAAAATTATTTTGAATTATTTTCTTTATGTTTAATAGTGGTGCAAAATACAAACATTATCAGCTCTTTATTTTAAATGTAAATAATTTGTGCATCATTTTTAAAGAAGAGATTTTAAAAATATGAATAAAATATAAGCAAAAGCTTACTTTTTCTTGAATTTTTTGGGTTTGAAGCAATATTTATGGGAATAAGTTATGATGTGCAGGGTTTCCATTTCTATTCCAGTATGACTCTTAAGAACTATCAATCAATAGAAGAACAGTGTTTAAAACAATAGCAAGGTTTTTAGATTTTTATTCCATGTTTTTATATAACAATATACTACAATCCTTATTCAATTAAATTCCAAATTTTTCTGATTTTTAGCTTTTTTCCACTTATTTTAGAAGATCAGAGTTGAAGTCTGTGGTTGTTTAGTTCTTTTTTTTAATCACCCCCCCCCTACAACTTTGTTTAGATAATATATAGCTTTTATTACAATGCACTGTGGGAGCAAATAAACCAATAACTTTAGTGTGAATATATTAATATTACCACCTCCTGCTTTGTTTTTAATAACTACTCCTTATATTCAAAATCGTTTTGGATTCACTACAAAAAAATATGCTTAAGTAATTGACTATAATCATTTATTTTACAAGATTTAATAAATTTAATTTATTTCCTTATTTATTTCAATTGCTATTCAACAATAATAAAAATAGCAATATTTATCTCCCAATTAATAATAATATTTTTAAATTGTTGTTTTATCCCTAGTTTCAAACCCACACTGGGTTTAAAATCTCATCTCCCTCAAGCAGATTTCCTAGTGCATCCAAAACAGTCTTTATTTTAAAGCCACTTATTAAGATTTTTATGCTAAATATATTATTATTTAAAATTTTGGATTATTTAATACAGGGACCTGAATAAAAGGTCACAATATATATATATATATATATATATATATATATATATATATATATATATATATATATATATATATATATATATATATATATATATATATATATATATATATATATATTATTTACTGTATTCAAACAGAAGACATGTTATAAATTATATTTGTTGTAATTTTTTTAAAAATTCAAAATGGTATCAGGAGTGTAAGAGTTAGAGCTCAGCCCTGTCATTTTCATGCTTGAACTTTATGTAAACTCCCAAGAAAAATATTACTTAATTATTATAGCAGTTTAGATTAATTAATACTTTTTTTTAAAAAAAAATATACCAATCAAGTCAAGTCATCCATATTGTTGATCTTTAATGTTGATAATCTGCTACTGTTTTCTATGTATTTGAACACTTATTTGGAACATGAGATGTCATGCTTAAATATAGATAGCAAATAATGAATCTCAGAATATAGATTAATTAATAATGATTATTTAAAAATTTTAACTTCAAAATTATATTTATGTGATACTATATTTTTTAAATATATACATATTTATTAGAATAATCTTTTTTTCATAATTATTTATTAAAATAATGTACATATATTTATTAAAATAAGATTTATAAGAGTTCAACAATAAATCAAAACTGGTAGGCAGTTTAAAATAATTGTATTGATTGTATTTAAATAAAATTGAATTATTTTGTAGAATATCACATTTTACAGTAATTAAATACAATTCGCATAAATAAATAAAATAATATTTTATTATTAAACGTTTAGATAATGTTAATTTTACAAATTTCTATGTAATTTTTTTTAGATGAACATTGCAATTTAGCAATTTTATTACATGAAAAATCACTGATATCCAATCAAAATAATACAATGTTAATATTAACAAGAGACAAATGTACTGAAGCAAAGACTTCATTGACAGTAATAATTAGTTGCCAAATTAGTCAGAAGAAATAGTAGATAACTGTATAATGTTAGTTAGAAAGAGATAGAGAAGTAGCATAGTTTTTTTTGGTTAAAAAGAAAATTTTAAATAAACTTAAAGATAATGATTTAAAGCTCAATGTTCTATCTATGTATACACCTATACATATAAATGCATTAAAATATTTGTGGGCACATGTTTATGAGCGTAAATGCTACATTTATAACATTTAGTTAAACAAAATGAAAAAAAAAAAAAATCTAAATTCAATAGTTAAATAAATTCTAAACAGGTTGTTTTCTGGTTATTATTAAAACTTTTTTTTATTAAAAAAAAACAGATTTCATTTTTATGTAAAATGTTTTTTTGAAACACATTGTAATTAGTTTAATTTAAAATCAGTTTTATTAAAATAATTTTGATAACTATGTTTTTGAAAATGATGTAATTAGTTAATTATATTTTAGACCAGTTAATATATGAATTTGAAATAATCCAGACTTGTTTATTAATTTAATACAACATAAAAAATGAAGATAATTCTCATGAAGTTACACAAAGGCCAAAAATGATTTATCTTATTTATTTATTTTGTATCAGCAGTGGTTTGTCCATGTTAGTTTTCCTGGTTTCTTTCTCAGCAACATAGTTAGCTTAGAAAAAATAACTGTGAAGCACCAGAAAAATTCAATGCTAGCTAAAATATTTGTTAAGTAGAAAAGAAGGCATGGATGAGTAAATAAAACCCATAGAATCTCTCTTTTTCAGATTGCCTGCCTCAGTCAAAGTGGTACCTTGAATATAAACTTCAATAGTTGCATAATGTATATCCTCTCCAAAATAATTACAAGAATTAGCCAACTTAGAAAAACTTAGTTTGCAACATTTATCAAATATGGCACCTTGTAGAAGAAATATAAATTTGTCAACAATATTTAAATATTTAAATGAGTCCTCAAAGATCATCTGAAAATCTTTATTTATAATCTATGTAACTAAAAATGTAAATATTCATATATAAATATTTTTATGTAGACATTTTGAATGAAACATAAAAGAAAATGTATTAAAAGACTTAACAATGTAAATTTATTTTATCTTATTCTTAGTTTAGTTTCAAATAACAATTTTATTCATACTAAGAAGATACATATGGATATCATTTAACCTCCTCCTTATTGTAGGTTACATGCTTACAATGTATTGTGGCTCTACATGAAAACAATAAATAAGAAAACTAATGGTAAAAAATAAAAAAAATTACATAAAAATAAGCTACTTATGAATTATTTGGGTCACATTTCAAAATCTTTTATTTTATTTATTTATTTTTCTCCAATTGCAATTAAATCATTACAGTAATTGGTATAATTATTTTTTAATCCTTCTTCTCATCTTAGTACATTTTCTTATAGACTGTGGAATGTAATTTTAACAAGAATAAAAAAAAAAAAATAATATAATAAAAAGATTACTATATCAAATAAAGAACCATAAGTTTATATATATATTGTACCCTTTTGTTTAGGTTAGAATGGATTATTTCTAACAATTTACTAGAAAATTTTAAATTTTAAAGTTAAGTAAGAGATGATGTATGTTATGTGTTGATGATCTTTGAATAATTTAGTTAAGGCAAGTAAAATAATTGAAGTATAATATTATGTTGGTATTTGTAAGAAAGGAATTAGCTAAAAATCATTATAAGATTGTACGATTGGGAGAACTAGCCAGAATAAATATTGATTTAATAAGTCTTATAGCTAAATTATTAAGGTAAATTTTAAAAGGAATACTATAAAGTTAGATGAATAGATTATTTAATAATAATAATTGCATTTAATGGTTATATGTTAAATTATTTAATTAAAAATAATAATATAGGGAGAAAAGTGTATTTTTGATCTTATGATATTAAAATAATTATTTTAAAATTGTGATATAATAGTGATTATGTAATATTTTATAAATTAAATTATTTATTTTAGTTTCCTTTAAATTATTAGCATCTTATTTATTTTTTAATTCATGTGATGTATAATATTCACACCTGTTTTTGAAAATAAAATGATGTCATCTGTTATAAATATTAGATTAAGTTTTAAAACATAGATATAATAGATGAAATTAGATTAATGTTTTGTGTTGAAAATAAATATGTTAGGTTTAAAATAAGGTTAGAAATGGTAATAAATATTGAAATGTCATTTTTAAAAGTTATTTTAAAGTATTTAGTAAGTGTAAATAAAATGCGAAATTAATTAGGAATAATATAATAAAAATAAATATTTAATAAATTATTATTAATTTTAACTTTTATGTGGCATTCTAATTCCTGGTATTATGAAGCAAGCATTGTTGAAATTGACCAATGAAAATGTGTATTTTGGGAAGCTATAAAAAAGCTATGCAGGAATTCCAAAGTCACAGTTATTCTATTATACTGTGATACCATTGTCAGGGTTTCTACAACCTCGGTAAATTAATTAATAGCTTAACTCTTATAATGCATGACTCGTCTAAAAACAAGAAGATTTGACATCACTCTAAATCAGCTACTTTTTATCCCACGTATACCTATGATACGTCATTAGAAAGAAAATCAAAAGTTCTGTAAGATGGTGCCCTCTTCAGAGTTATTTTACAAGTAAAAAATCAATAAAAATGACCATATATGTCAAACAAAACCAAAGCACCACCTCCTCGCCAACTTTTCTTGAATCTTATTGGCTGTCCGACTTCTTTCAGAAAGGGTAATGGCTGCCAAAAAGTAAAAAGTTATGTTCGTTTTGATTTTTATTATGAAAATGATAAACGAATGTTTACAACATTTTAAACAATATTTGAATTGAATTATAAATTATTATTGATAAAATAATACTAAAAATCAAATTATTTTAGAAAAATAGTTAAGATATTACCAAGAATTATTTATTTATTGCTACATATTGATCGTAACGTAAAGTGAAAAAAAAAGATTGCGTCAGCAATCTTTTTTGGTTGGTTGAATAGCGGTTACTTTTATTTCACTGCAATTGAATATTTTTTAAATTATAAATCAAATTTTATTTTTGAAAAGATTTTCGTTTGCTTTCGTAATCTGAAAATTCAGTAATATACTTTTTACAAACGAAACGAACATATTTATATTATTAAAAGTGATCTATTTTAACAATAGATTTTGTTAAAGTTGTGAGTTGGCCAATTACAAGTTTTGATTTTTAACTCATTCGTCCAATTATATAATCATCGTTCAAAAGGTTAATAGTCAATGTTATCATTTTTTTTTAATTCTAAAAGTACAGTAATTTGTTATTATAAGATCGTGATATGGAAATGAGTGGCTAAAATTAAATTATTCCTTGCTAGCTGATCTGTTTTTATTCAACTTACCATCAACTTAGACATGGAGGAATCATCAGTAAACTTAAATTTATCTAAGAAAATATCAAATTATTATTGTTTTACTAGGCACATAATTTTGCCTATGTTAAGCGTTCATGCTGACATAATAGTCAATTTAATAGACAGAACTTTATGGAAAAGATTCAGATATGCTCATCAGAGATGGAAAGGAAAATATGAAATTTTTATTCTGAAAGTTTTTTTTTTAAAAAGTACAATAGTTTTTTTTTTTTTTTTAAAAAAAGAAAAAAACTGTTAATGTGAAATAACCATTATTTAAGACATTAAAATATTTCTTTGTAAAGAAATATTGAAATTGATTTTGAAAAATATAAGTTTTAAAAAAGTTAAAAAAAATGAAGATTATTAGTAAAATAATTGATATTACATTGGAAAATGATCAAAATAGTAGTTATTGTATGCTGGACATACAGAATATATTTGGTAAAGTATTTATAAAAATATCTAAGACTATAGTAATACATACTAAATGGACACTGTGTTGTACTCAAGAACATTGACATATGGAAAATTTAACAGAAAAAAGTAAAGTTTTAGAAAGGATATGTCGTAATAGAGGATTAAAAATGCATTTAATAATTACTGTTGGAAATAAAAAAAGAACTCAGAATTATTTGTATTGCAATTAGAATATTGTACAAGTCGACTTACTTTTGTGTATTTTCTTTATTTTTAAAAGAATCATCAGACATGTCATAAAAGGAAAATTATCAGAGCATGTGTGGTTTTTTTGCATTAAAAGAAGATGTTTTTGTCAACAAATGCTGCAGGATGAGAAGGACATTTTTCGTAGAACTTTGTTGGAGTTTTTTTGTAAATATGAACTTTAAATTTTATTTTTATTAACTTTTCATACTGTTTAAAAGTAGAAATGGGTAGGAACATAAAATCACTTTTATAATTAATATGGTCATATCATAAAATAATTATTAGCCACATTTATATATCTCATATATTTATTTGCTTATTAATTTACAAGCAACATATAATATTTCATTTTAAATGCTCAGATCACAAATACCACATATGATAATAGTTTTAATAATAAAATATCTACTTTAATTTCATAATCAAATTTTAAAATAATTGTCACTGCTATTAAAACATAACTAAACTACTTATACTTAACAAGATATGAGGATTAATAATCCTAAAAATTACATTTTAATTTCTACACTTTTTTTACTACATCTACAACTATCTCTATACCTTCCTAACCTACATTGATGCCCCATGTTGGGCACCAATTTTTCCTTACCATTGTACCCTCACTTCCAGGAAATATGTAATTACAATCCTTGATCTAGCTCAGATAAATAACTATGTTCATCTAAAATGTATCTAAATCAACAATAACTATATCCTTTAATAATATTAATTATAAAATTAGCTTAACTAATAAATAATAATATAGTCTGTGCTATAAAATTAAATAAATGAATATCTAATCAAATCATAAGACTATGAAGTGAGTTTACAAGTGGCAGAGTGAATACATTAAGCTAATATCTCACAGGATATCATCTTAATGGCATAAAATACTATCCCTACTCCTATTATTTAATTACTACATTTATAGTATTCTTATGTCTTTAATCTAAACTAACTCAGTACATAACTCTTAATAAATCAATCTGAATATCTTTATTAAAATTAATTTAACTCAAATTATCTCAGGTTCTCTCAAATTACTTCTAAATTAAGTATAACTCTTGTAATTAGGTATAATAAGGGATTTAATATCATTCCTAACTACAATTCAATAATAATAATAATAACAAAATAATAATACTAATCTTTAATCTATAATTTACTTTCCTATCTTTCTACTTATAATATATATATTGTGCCCTTTTGTATGGGTCACCATTTAATTTTGTGCTAATCTATTAAAAATTTTAAATTTAAGATATATTTGAATATGTGATGTTGATTTTGCTTATGGTAATATTTCAAAAGATTTAATGAAAGCAATCTATGAGTATTTGATATGTAAAATTGTGCTGATATTGAGAGAGACATTTTAAAATGATGATGATTATAATATATAGTTGGAAAAATGGCTATAATCAATACTGCATGAATATATTTAATAAATAGGTATTTAAAGCTAAAAGTGTTTAAAAGACAAGTTAAAATTAAATGCATATGTTTATTGTTGATAAAATAATATTATAAGAGAATATAAATATTTTAATTATTGTAAGTACTTAAATAGAAGACTAATATTTGATTTTAATAATATTGGATAATTATTTTAAAATCTATTATAATATCTTATTTATTTTAAAAATATTTATTTTAAAAAATGCAATTGTTAGTTTATTTTTAGACGACGATAAGCGTTTCTTGTGTTATAAAAAAAAAAAACAGATGTTAGTTAAAACACACACATGCGTGGAAGTTGTCTAATAAAGTTGCATAACTATTTTAAAAATCATGTTGTAAAATTTATAAATAATACGTGAGTTATCACGAGATAAAAATAAAGATAAATCAATGTAGAATATTAAATCTGATTTTAAAATATTGTTTTAAAAATATGACGTATAAAAAATATTTAGTTTATTTAAAAATAATCTTATAAAAGTTAAAATTAAAATCAAGTAAAATAATATATTTTTTAAAAGTGTTTAATAGATTTAAATAAACGATAAGAATTATTTTAAAAATGTAATAATGTAATAAATATTAAATATTAAATAAGTCATTATTTATTTTTAATTTTGTGTTGTTGGTAAATATGTAAATAAGCCAGCAAAGTTGATTGTTTAATCTACCAATCAAATGGGAAGTTTCTTCCGGTATAAAAGCTCAGTTCAATTGTTAGGAGAGGACTCTGTGATTGAATTTTCAAGTTAATTGTGCTATTAGAAAAATAGCTAAGTAAATTTATAGACGCTCTAAAATCATTTTTTAAAAATTACAAGAGTGTCGTTATAAATAATCTCTAAAAGTTTTAAAATGATAGATATGCAGTGTTAATTTAATTTTTCCCAATCAACCGTCTCTAAATTGAAGCTCAATTTGCAAGCAAATGGTCATGGAAACATCATATATAGTGAAAATATATCGGAAACTTTACCCTAGAAATATGACAAACGCTGGATTAGTTCAGAAAATTACGAGATGGAGAAAAGTAGTATTTTGGACAGTATATAATTTTAAAAGCTAATTAATAGTGATTATTAGAAAATAGATATTTTAGAGAATAAAATACTTCTTATGAAGAAAGTATTTTTGCAAGCTATAAATTAAAAAAATATATCTTAAGTAAAGATATTAAAAATGAAAGTAGTTTTATAAATACTTGCCTTGTTAAGTCTTTATGTTTAAAAGACTGAATGTTGATGATTTTAAAGGCAAATCAATTGAAATATAATTAGCTAAAAATCTTAATATAATAAAATTATTATATTGAAATAATTTAAACGCAGGTCGTTTATAAA
The DNA here is from genome assembly GCA_028023455.1 of Epiperipatus broadwayi. Taxonomy (NCBI): domain Eukaryota; kingdom Metazoa; phylum Onychophora; class Udeonychophora; order Euonychophora; family Peripatidae; genus Epiperipatus; species Epiperipatus broadwayi. The sequence goes on along the minus strand of JAQFVV010006472.1, from coordinate 263,962 downwards.
TAAAGAAGCTTATTCTTACCTAGATATGTTGATAAGAAATGCGCAAGTGATACGTGGACGTCCCAGTTAATTTAAAATAATTAAATGATAATTTTTCATAAATTATAGACTAATTCAAGAATAATAACTTTTAAATAATATTTTTAAGAACTGCATCCGGATCAGATAAACTATTTTAATTTTATTAACTTTTGTTTTGGTTTTTAAAAAAAGAACATTTTCGTTTTCATAAACTTTTAAAAAAACACGTGATGGACCGGAAACAGGAAATGGTGTGCTAGTGAATATGTGCCTAGGATTTTAAAAAAACTTTATGGTGGAAAAGAAAACATCGATGGAGTCATGTAATATAATTTTTGTTTTATTTATCTAATATAAAAGTTAAATAATATTAATCTATTTAAAATAAGATAGGTACATTTCTTAAAATTAATAACTAAAGTAATATAATAATTAATTGCATAAGTTTATCTTATAATTAATATAAAACGTAATATGTTAAAGAATGATTGTAAGTATAAATGTAATTTATTCTATGAAGCTGTAATTCCGAAGAATATTGGAAGATGGACTGTACATTAAATCATTATTGATGGTAAAATTATATAATAATAATTTTGATGTATTTAATATGTTTTTCTTTAGATCAACCGAATGATATGTTAGTGTTGAATGGATGTATGAATATTTTAAAAATACACACACATTATATTGGCAGTAACAGTTTATTTAAATATGCATAATTTGAATTTATGATATAAATATGATACAACATTACATAAAAAGCTTAGAAATAATTATATGATTCTTTCGTAAATAAATTTTGATTTTTATTTTTTATTATTATTATGTTGGAGTATTAAAATTATATTTATTATTCATATCGGTAATTATTTTATTTAAAAGTTAGGAAGAGATTTCAAAGTTTATATTTTATTATATTTTATTGGATAAATTAAGTTAAGTTTTATGTAGAAGTTTATGTTTGAATTAAAGGTTTACTGAATATGATGAAGTATAAATAGTTTTGAATAATTAGTATTTATGTAAAGTAGATGATTGTTTTTCCGGAAAGTTTAAATAAGTTTTAAAGGATGTTTTGTAGATAGAAATTTATTAGGAAGGAGTAGTATAACACATGGATTAAAGTAATAATTTCACACAGAAAAGAATCATAAAATTTATCTAATATAGTGCTTTATGAATTTGAAATTGATGAATAATTTAAATATTATTATTTTAACAGTACATATATGTAATGCATATTTAATAAAAACATATAGCATGAATTGCATTAAGTGAAATATAAAATTATAATCAATTATTTGTTATTACATTACAAGGATACATTAGTTTCTATATTATGCTATTAAAGTAATGCTGATAATAAAGTAAACACATACTAGTACATTATAAAATGAATAATAGCAATACTTAAGTGATGTAGCAATTTAATTAATAAAGTTTAATTGTTTACATATGCTACATAAAGATTATTTACATAAATTTTTCTGTGTAATAATTGAAGTTCACTGATATTTATTTAAAGTCTAAGTTTTGAAAACATACTTCAATATTATTAGTATAGCATTTTAAAAGAATGTATAGATTATTTAATAGGAGTATGAGCTAATAACAGTGTAAACATTTTTGTATTATTATTTTCTTATTTTTATTTTCTTTTGTTTTCCAAATTTGAACTGTAAATATTGTAAATAAATTCTTAATCAAAGTTAATGTAAATAAATTTGTTTAATTTGTTTTAAAAGTGTGTCGAGTTCATTATTTTGCACCACAGCATTTGACAGCAGATAATTTGAAGAAACATAATATTTGCACAATGTGAATTTATTAATATTATTTTAGAAATAAATACAATATTTTCCTGATTATCATTTATGAGAATTGATTAACATTATTACATCATATTACAATGGTCATAGAGTAATTATAATGCATAATATAAGAGTACAATATTATTTATTGCCACAGATTATTGAATTATAAGATTTTGATCTATTCCAAAATTAAGATACTATATGAAGATAAAAGATATACACATGATTATTTATTTATTTAATGATTGATGATATAACAAAAATAAATAAGATTAAGTTATACCCTAAGATTAGTATTGAGTATTATTATTATTAGTATAAGTTAGGTGTATTTAGGTTTGATATAAAATCCCATATCATACTTATTTACATGAGTTATCATTACTTTAAGATAATTAGAAGAACCTGAGATTATTTAATTATATTTTAAAAATTAAAAGTTAAGATTTATTTATTTTATTATTATTAAAGATAATTTATTTTATTTAAAAGCCATAAGAATGCTATAGAGGTAGTAGTAAGTTAATAAGGAGGTGATAGTATTCTTATGCCATTGAGACAATATGTTTGGAAGATATTGACTCAATGTAAATCTACTTATTACTTTGTAACTTTACTTCACAGTCTCATGATTTTAATAAATACTTATTTAATTAGTACATACTATAGAAATATATTGATTTTGATAATTGATAATAAATTTAATTAGAATATGATAGTATAAAAGTAAATTAAAGATAGATATACAAATTTTTAACTAAGCATAATAATTTAATTGAGCTAGTCGTATTTCAAATTATATTATACATCGAGAAGTAAGGGTACAATATATATATATATAACCATTTGTACATTATCATACATATTTCTTTATGGAATTTCAGGTAAAGGTCCTTGTTTTATTAATAGCTATAAAAATAATTTCATATATCAAAGGATTAATTAACCATTACAGAAAACATAATAAAATAAAGAATAGAAAAGATTTTGAAGTGTATTTCTTTATAATATATATACAGCCATTTGTACATTTATATATAAAAGGATTAACTAAAACAAATTTGCTGATAAAATAAAGGATTTACCTTTACACACACACACACACACAATAAAAATAACATAGAATTTGACAGATTTATTAATTATTAAAATAGAATTTATTTAACATTAGCACATGGATGTACATGTATAATGAAGGTTTCAATTCATTAAGTGCTTGTCTTTGGAAGTAAATTGAGTTCTTATTTTTGAGAAGTTTTATTAATATTGGAACTATTTGGAATTATTTATGACCACACTTTTCTTAAATGAAATAGAGTTAATGAAAGAGAAAATTTTGAATAATCAAAATTTATTTTTATAATAATAGTCATTTAGAAATTATCACTACTATTGTATACAATTTGATTTAAATATCGATGATTGCTCCTGGAATAATTTAAAGAATTAAATATGGAGTTGCACATGTATTTATTTGTAAAATAATACTGCGTATGATGCATCACATTATTTATTTGTCATTGAGTCTTGTGAATAACAGAAATGAGTTACTTTAAATTTTTTTTTTAATGGACAGTTTACATAACTCTATTATATATGCCTTTATTAAGATATTTTAACTGCTATTATACTTAGATTGCATTTTTTAAGGATCTAGAATTTTGCTTATATATATTTGATTATATTTGATGAATGTTAATTGATGATATGACCATATATACTTCTTAGTGATTTTGTTTTTCAATTGCTTTTACAGTAGATTTCAATTATGATATCTTTTAATTGTGTTATAAAATATAGACAATACTGTTAAAATGATGATCCAAAAAATCAAAAAATTATGACAATAATTAGAGACTTTATAAGATGTTTAATTTCCAAAACAGTGTACTTTAAAATCATGAACATAAATTATAATAGTATATGTAATGTGTTCACAACATTATTGTAGTTAAATTAAAGCCAATCACATAATGAATGTTAAAGCAAAAAAAAAAAAAAAACTCTCTATTTAAACCTAAAAGTCAATTTATTAAAGAAAGACTTTATTTAGGGAGTTTAAATGAAAATTAAGTTTATTTAAAAATACCTGTTATGACTGAATAATATTGTGTTTCTTCTGAAAAAAAAACTTACATGAAATAATATATTTGTTATATTAAACTAAAATGGAAGATAACCAATGATGACATTGTAAATAATCTTGCATATAAATAAATTTATTATGATTTTTGTTAAATATTTTCATAGATATGTTTTTATTGGTGTTTTATTCAATACATAGATTAGAAGAAATCATGTTTTCCTGATCTATGCCAGAAATAATTATCCTATGTGGTTGACATTAATTTAAGTGAAGATTAGGTCGGAAGAATCCTTCAATAGTATTAGTTTAATATATTTTCTATTGCAAGTTTATTTAATAGGATTGAAGGAGAATATATTGGCTATTGTGTCAAGCAATTTATTAAGAAAACCGATAAACAAGGAATACACATCAAATAGATTGAGATTAAACCTAATACAAATTATTTTCCAGATTTTGAAAAATGTAGTGGCTTCCAACTAAATTAATAAAAGTTTCTAAACCAGAGACAAATGCTATAAAAGATCTTCTCTCAATAATTAAGACTTCACTTGTTTGACCATTACAGGATGAAACCTGAAATATGTATATTAGCTTAGCAACCTATAGGTCAAAGAGAAAAGGAAGAATATATATATATATATGAGATAAATTAAACATAATAAGATATCAAATATTTTCAGAGAGTTAATCTTCTAACTTAAATCTACTGTAGGATTTAGTGCAATCCCTGATTCTTGCAAAGTTGTAATACAATGAACAAATATAAATCACATTTATTCATTTCAAGTTATTAAACAAATGAGTAAACAATCTAATATTGACAGCTTAAAACTCATATCATCAGAAATATATATGTAGAAGCCAATTTTAATGAATGTTCTGTGATTTAAATCTCATGCTCATTGGTGTTATAATTTGTTTAGATATTCGTATATTAACTTTTGAATGAATGAAAGTATTTCATGTTCATTCGTTGTATCAGTAAATATCCCAACTCATTTAAGTTAGGATATTATGTCTCTGACTATATTTCATATATGTATATATAAATAGTTAATAAATCTGATTTAGCACTACAAAAACCTGAATATAAATAAATATTTATAAGTGATGCAGTGAAAGTAGAACAATATATATATATATATATATATATATATATATATATATATATATATATATTATTCGATGTAATTAATAATACTATTTAATTTAAATTGAGATATATTTGATAATTTTAAGGCTAATTTTTTTTATTAAAATTTTTATTTTGTATATAGATGGTTCAACTACATAGCCATTAAGTATATTTATTTAGTTGGTAATAGAAGACGAGGCTTTTTGGTGGAAACATAAAGCTATTTTATTTTGACTTTTGTTTTAAAATAATAATGATTCTCTGTTCCAATTTAATACTGCTATTACTTGCGAAAACCTATTTTCTTAACTGAATGTATTACAAAAAGTAATATCTATATTTTACTGACTTTTTTAAACAAGACTTTTAAAGTTAAAATTATTTTTTTGTGAAGAGTTTAAGTTTCAAATTACTATGTTAAAACAGTGTCTTCATCTTAAAAAATTGAGCAAAAAAAGTTATAAATTTATTACTTTCAATTTGATAAGAAACGCATCGTTTTTTTAATAATTTAATATATTGTTAAATGTACTTTAATATTACATAATACTGCATAATATTTTAGATATGCTACTTATATTATTGTAAAACTATTAAATAGCATCACCATTACAATGTTATCATCATTTCAGTACAGTATAGATAGATTATAAGGCTTTATCGATGGATAAATAAATACAATTCGAATATTATTCAATATCATATAAGAACTTACGCTACTGACATTATATATGTGAAAAAAATAATCATTTTAAAAAATAGACATAGCACATAAAAAATTACAAATGTATATACATACCTTATTCTATAGTAAACAGATATATAATGTCTAGTGTAGGTGAATTAATATAAAAAAATAATATTGGTTAATAATTAACTGAGAGAAAGAAAAAATATGTAAATTTAGTAAAAAAATAAATAGCTATTCCTATTTCTAGCTTTTGTCTTTTATTTTTTTGATCTTTGTCTTTGTTGATTATCTTTTGACAGCAAAATGCAATTATATAAAAATCTGACTCTTTCGCCCAGTGATGATAATCAGTAAATATTTTTTTTTACTTCCTATTAGTTCATGGAATTTTAAAATATATTTCTCATTTGTTCATAGAGTTTTGAAATATACATTTTCTCCATAGTCTTTAATTCACTAGTTATTCCCATGCAGTTTATAATCAAACAATTTTATCCATGTGACTTTTGAAAAGATTATAGATTTTGCCAATTAATAAAATGGGTCATGATATTTCTTCAATAATTAATCCATAGTTTTCTGATCATTCTCAGTAAATCTTATTTTTTGGTAAGATATACTTAAGTATTCTTGTATAATAGAGCTGGAATGGAGAAAGTAAGTTTTTGATTCATGCTAGATTACACACAGTAAATATTTCCCTGAGTGTCATGCAGTCCAGGCATGAACTGCAAAAATTTTCCCAACAAGTCATTTGTTTAAAATTTAATTGACGTCGGCATAAAACCATTATGTACTTAATTATAGTGCACTTTTTCTTATTTTCCAATGTTCAGATTGTATGTATGAGTTTCCAAAGTTTTCACACTAAAAATATCTATTTGTCCATTCTTTGCTAACAAGCTGTATTTTGTATTTATATTCTTTCAAAATGTACACTCATAGACTGACTTCATTATCCTTAATTTCTTCAATCCAATAATCTATAAGGTGTTTATTAATAAAAACATAATTAAACACTTACTTTAAAATCATTATCAATGTTTGCTTTTTAAAAGGCACAGGAAAGGACCATGTTATGGTTACTAATCATGACTGAAAATAGAGAAAAAAGAAAAAAAAAACATTATAATTATTTTTTTTAGTAGTACAAATTTATTCTGAAATACCACATTTTTACAAATTAAAAAGTTAATTAATACTTCTATCGCAGAGTTGACAAATTCAATGAAACTTTCTATTTTCTTCTCTTTTCCCAAAACTAATTTTTACAATCAGTTAATAAGTTTTTATAACTGTTTTTTGGATAGAAATATATGTTTGAGAAGAAATGCAAAGAAACTCACAAGCACTAGAACAAATCTTATATTTTTATTTACTGAAGGCTTTAGCGAATTTGATTATTAGCTTTCATATTTGACATTTACATTTAATGCATGAGGTAGCTACATGTAGCTAGCTACATTATTCATATCTAACATGGAAAAAGAAATTGCATTAGATTACACCAAAACACTTGTTTGCTTAGAACAATTTCAGTTCACATTTTCAAACATTTAAATTTTGCATGCACAGCTTTTTTTACCACTATCACAGACTTATCAGCTGATATTTCAATGTCACTCTAGGCTATTTTGAAATTATGGTTAGTTAATCTTAAATCATGACTAATTTATTTCTTGGAATTTAGTTAATGTTCAGTAACTGAAAAGAATAAGTGTGGTCATTTCACACCCAGTCACAAGTCATAAGTATACAATAAAGCATGAACATCAAAAAAACTATCTTACTTTGAACATGCAGTTTACAATCCAAAAAAAAAAAGATTATAATCTTGGTTTACCATCATGAGTTGTAGAGGACCATGATCCATGGCACAGTTCTGCCCATGGTAATCATCACAGTAATATATTACTTAAGCCCTACTTCTTTGCAAATTAGTGAGTACTTTTAATGACTTTAATCTTCAATTTTGGATAGATGCAGTGCAAAGATATTTAACTCTATGGAGTATCATGAACATATTGTGTCCTCATGCTACTGATAAAATCTTCCTTCCAATAACACTAACTAGAGTATAGCAACATATATCAGCAGTTAAAAATATCTTTTCAATAAATTTAGTTAAAATTGTTTTTATTGAAGTCACTTTTGCTGTAGTCTTAATTTGAATTTATTACCTTGTAATTTGTTCATCTTTTATCATTTACTCATTTTTGACAGACACAATGTCATCAGAAAATAGGTCATTATTTATCATGCAAATTTTAATTTTTACCCCTTTCCAGGTATTTATTCACTGGTGAAGAGGTCATTTGGGGTGACCTAAAATATCTTGCTCTTTTCACTCTGGAATAGAACTTCTTTATTTTGTCTGGTTCTAATGCTTCATTTTTTGTGTCAGAATTTTTTAATTTCATTCACATAATCATCATTGATGTGTTTCTTCCTTTTTTGATCATGTTGGTGTTTGATTGTTTTATCATTTTCAGTCTTTTTAGATTAATTCTAAATTAAATTTTTTCATTTGTAGACTTTACAATTGCAGCACTTGTATCATGGTTTTTAACTATCCTTAACTTTCATGCAGCAAAATTTGCTTTGTAAGTGAATAATTTCTACAACTTTGCTATCATTTTCATAATCATTTTGAGCTCTTAGATTAACATTGGTACTCATAAAGTGTTCTTTTATTATCATTTTTTTTATCAATTTTACATTCATGTGTTTCTCATCCATATTTTCAACCAAATGTTCAGAGATTATGAAAACAATATTATTTTTATCATCAATCAAGCTCTTAATATCCATGTTATACTCATTTATAATACTACTACCATTGTTGACATTATCTAAGACTTGCTTATTTATTTTGCCTTCATTACTACTTATTATGAAACTATTTTCTTGTAAATTACATAGAAAGGTTTCACCACTCTCATTAACAAATGCATTTTGGCTTTTATCTGTAGTTTTGCTTGTTTTATTCAACTCAGTATTATCTTTTATTTCTAGTGATACATAAATTGCATCATATTTAGCTTTCTTTTTGTTACAGTATCCTCTCTAATTTCCTCAAAACACTTGTTTATTTCTGTATGTGATCTTCCATAAACTTTATCATGTTTTTCTTGAAGTTTATTACTAGTTTTATAGGTTCAGGCTGTCCTGTTTTCAATGTTTCAAGTTTATCTTCAGATATTTTTTACTTGTATTATTATTTTATCCCTTATTGTTTATTAAACAAACTATTCATACTAAAAATCTCTTTTTTACAATAAATATCAATGTTTGTTGAGTTCATCCATCACTTACACAGCAACTTCACTTAGTTCTTTACCATAACCAGCCCTATTTTTTAGCTTGTTTGCTTTTCTTACTATAGCTCCATCACACCATTTTTATTTTTTTTCAACATTGTATGTTTGTTCTTATTAATATAGTTCTATCATAGATTTTTAATTACTTTTTACATATTGCCTTTCCCTACTGCTTTATCCACTTTTTCATTCCTACATTTTACAATTACTTGTGCAAGACCATCTTATATCTCTCAAGATTTATATTAATACTTATAATTCCTTCCTATACACAACAAAATTATTATAAAAAAGTTAATCTCAGCATGTTCTGGCACTAAATGAACCATGATGGCATGCTAAAATGTAATACTAGACCCATCTACACTACCATAATTAGGTCATTCTTGGTCACAACTGTAACTGGCTTACAAGTCCAATCATACACTATGATGAGCATACTGAGGGACATTATCAAGTTAAAACCTATTGCTGATAATATTAACACCATACACTATTATTTTCTGTTCATCATATGGATATAAACTAGGATATAGGACAGCTAAAAAAATTTATTATGCTATTAAAGATCCAAAATAGCGCCACAAGCAATGTGGGTTTAAATTCATGCCCTTGGAAGAGATTTTATTAGCAGATCATAGTTTGGGGGATTCATGAATCTCACTGGTAATGTTACACAATTAACTGATGGATAATTGAAAAGTGATAAAGCAAAACAGATGTAACAACAATACCAGTTTCACTCCAATAGTAACATGCAAGTTGTCTACATATTTTCAAATAATTAATATACATTCTTTGACGAAGCATACTACCTCAGGCATCATTAGATAACAATAGTTTTGCATTAACTTTTTTTCTTTTAGGTTAAGTAAACACACACACACACATATATATATATATATATATATAATCTAAATGCCATATCAAAGCTGACATTATATACATAAAAAACAATCGTACTAGAAAATAGATAAACAAATATAAAAAATTTCAAAATATAAATATGCACTTCTTTCTAAAGTAAATACATATACAATATTTAGAGTAGATGTATTAATATAAAAAAAAAAATTGATATTGGCTAATGAATAACTGAGATAAAGAAAAAAATATACGTTTACAAATTTAGTGACAAAATAAATAGCTACTCTTACTTTTAGTCCTTGACTTTCATTCTTTTGATCTTTGTTTTTGTCCATTATCTTTTGTCAGCAAAACATAGTTTTACAAACAACTGACACCTTTGTAATTCTTGCAATGATTTGTCTTACTTGCCATTAGTTCATAGAGTTTTAAAATGTATTTTTCATCTGTTTATAAAGTTTTGAAATATATATTTTATTTTTTTCCAGAGTTTGAAATGAGTTCTTAATTCATTAATTATTTGTATAAAGAACTTGAATTCAGACTTTCAAACTCCCTACAAGCTATTCAATCCATTTTATACAACCGATCATGACTACATACATATGAAAAAGATAAATAATATCCAATATTCATATTTTGTGCTGAACTATCAGTTAGTCCAGATCACCATCTACCACATATATAAATAATCAATGTTCAGTTTGTATTAAGATAGCAAATTTTTAAACTTCTTTTAAAAGTCTCAATCTTCTTTACTGTATTTAAATATTACATATTTGGCCTGTAATCTGCCAATCTCTCTTCCGTATACTTAAATGAAATACTAAGGTCCTATGTATGAGGGTGAGATTGACTTAGAGTCAAAATGGGTATGACAATAATATTGGTAGCAACAAGGGCTTTGAGCATTCAATCTTTAGATTTTCAATGATATGGATGACTGAAAAGTTGGAGGGTAAAGAACATTGAAGCTTGTTCATTAAAGTTTGAAAATTTTCTATCTTAATATAATGATTGCATATATGTGTAGGAGATGTTGATCGGGACCAACTGATGAGTGCTGGTTTAGCATGAAATATATATTGGAGATCATTTATCTTTTTCATATTATGTGGTCATGAGTATCAGTTGTATAAGATGGATTGAATAGCTGTAGGGAGTTTAAGCATCTGAGTTAAAATCCTTTATAATTATATTAAGTTTACTATAGACATTTTATATATATATATATATATATATATATATATATATATATATATATATATATATATATATATATATATATATATATATATATATATATATATATATATATATATTTAATTACCCTTATGTAGTGTATAATCAAACAATTTTATCCATGTGGTTTTTAGAAAAAAATGTGGTTGCCAATTTTGCAAAATAGGCACTATTTCTTCAATGATTAATCCATAGTTTTCTAGCCATTCTTAGTAAATCTTTTTTTTTATGAGGCACACTTAAATATCCACATATGATGGAGTTGGAATAAATAAGGTTTTTTTCTTCATGCTAGGTCATGCATGCTAAACATTTCACTTTCATTTTCCATGGATCACCATGCAGTAATGGTTCAGAAAAGTTTTGTCAACAGCCATTTGTTTAAAATTTAATTTACATAACCATAAAAACATGTATTTGCTTTATAATGCACTCTTTTTTTATTTTTTAACTTTCATAGCATATATATGCATTCCGATTGTTGTTGCAATAAAAAATCTATTAATCCATTTCCTGCTAACAAAATGTATTCTAAATCCATATTCTTTCAACATGTAGACTGATTGACTGATCTAATTTTTATTGAAAGCCTTATTATAATATTAATTATTTCATCCAAAATTTTTTTATAAGGCAATTATTAATAAACAACTTAATAACACAGCCTTATAATCATTATCAATGTTTGCTTTTTTAAAAAAAGATCAGAATGTATAACATTATTATTATTATTAATCATGATTGAAAATAAAGAAATGGAAAGCAGAAAAAAATATTATTGTTATTATTAGTTTAGCATTCCAAACTTATTCTGAAATACAGAATTTTTATAAATTTGAAATATTAGTTAAAACATCTATCATGAAGTTAATAAATTTAATGAAACTCTTTCTCTTCTCTTCTCTTTTTCAAAAATTATTTTTTACAACCAGTTGATAAGTTTTTTATTTGTTTTTTTTTTTTTGTATAAAAATTTTGTTTGTGAGAAAATGCAAAGAAACTCACATGCACTAGAACAAATTTTAATTTTTTTTATTTACTGAGAGTTTTAGAATTAAAAGATAGTTGGTTAGTAGCTTTTATATTTGACATTAACATTCAATGCATGATGTATTACACATTGCTACAGTATATTATTATAAAAATTATATATTGTATATTATTATTTCACCAAAGTGTTTGTTATATTATTTTTTTTAGAAAGATAACAATAATTATTTAATTAATTTTTGAACAGACAGTTGAATTTTATTATCTTTCAGTTTACTTGCATTAAAAATAATATATTTTTGAATGACTTAATTAAATATTTTACTGGTGATCAATTATGTAATCAAACTTTTACATTCAAGGATTATTTTATGCTGAATCTACTAAAATTTTAAAAATATTACTGTTAAAATAATTCTGTGTCATAAGATTATAAATATCATTTTGTGCTTCTGTACTTAGTACTATTCACGTTCATAAACAAAAAAATATATGAATTTGTATGATGTTCACAGGAGAATTTATGAAGTTGATTTTGTTACATATAACCTGACTTATAAAGTATGTTTTGAAATATTATTAAATTATTTAAAACTATTTGCATTATATATTGAAATACAATGTGAATTATTTAATGTAATAATATAAATAAAATTTCAGAAAGATTCAACTAGGAAACAGCCAATTAAAACTGATAGTAGAATATGAAATCACAGAAGCCAATAATTATCTGATTCATAATAAATCAAAAGTGAAATCCCTTTTAGTTTAAAAAACTAGATTATACAAGAGCAATGAATCAAACAAAATAATTTATGTCTGATTTACTATTCTTATATCAAGAGAATATTAAGCTAAGAGTTGTTCCATTCTTGGTTTAATGTGGATCAGACAATTATCTTATTATTATTGGTGCCTGTGGTTTCAGCTAGTTTTATTTCTTTGTTGTCTCATTATATCATAAAATAATTTTTTAACTCAATTAGCACATAGAACTACATTAGATTTTAATGCATTCCATTACATTTTAATGCTTACCATAATAATTTCACAAAACTCTTTAAACTAATATATAAATATATATTGACAAAATGTTTAATGTCCTTATGAGAATTAGTAGCATTTACATTTACAGATGCACTATAATAAAATTAAACGGCATATGTAATATATGGAATTTTCCTTTACTTTTAAATTTTTGATATTAATTTAATTTTTGTAATTCATTTCTTTAATTAGAAAATGGAATAGTGAGTCTGATTTTAAACACTGTTTATATTAAAAGAAAAATGAAGTGAGCCTTGTTTATTAATTAAAGTTTTAATATTTTTTAAAAATATTGTTTATTTAAAATATTTGTATATTTTAATTAAAATATGTTTTTTTTTTTAAATTTAGTGCATAGTAATTAGCTCTGATTATAAAATAAAAGAAATTAGTCAAAAATGTTATTTTTATAAAAAAAAGTAACTGCAAGAATTAATGATTTTTTAAATTTTAGATAAACAAAAAAAAACACAATATATTTTTTAAAAGCAACCTCAAAACTAACTTCTAACTATATATGTGAGTCAATCAGCCAATCAAGTAACCCAAAGAATAGAACAATTAGAAGGATTGTTGTATAGTATGGAATGTCTACAGGTGATCACATGTTGTGACAGTGCATGAGTAATGAATGGCCTTAACTGTAGGCACATTTCCCCTATTTATATTATCAATTATTGACATCAGACTTGTTTTTTGCATGCAATAAGCCATGTCTAAAAATGGGATATTTTTTTAAGATTAACAAAGAGAATCATTAAACATTTTTTCTACAAATCCAGAAGCAATTTGCAGAACTATAATGTCACTAATACATTAACTATATTACTCTTAACCTATAATTATGCATAATCTTTCATATATCTAACCATTTTGAAAATGAAATTATATTCAAGCAGAAAAAATATAGGAAATGCTTTCAACAAATAGAATGATAAACAATGCTAAAGATAAAATACCTTCTGATCAAATAGCACAAGCAGTTTACAAACTTTCATGTCTAACCAATGGATATAGAGCAGCATATTATGAAGAGACCTGTGCCAACATCACCACCAGAACATCTCAACATCATTATTTATACAGGAGAGCTCTAAATAATACTGGAAACAAATCCATATTCTTTGAGCACCAAAGAACAACAGGCCATGTGTTTGAACCCACTATGACAAGGTCACTGTGCACTGAATGCAATGAAATGAAATGAAAGATAAAGGAGGCATGCTTTATTGCAAATGACAATGATGCAATAAACTGAAAAGAATTGTACTTTACAATCTCCAAGAAATGGTCTGTATGAAAAAAAAACTTTAAATGAATTTTGCATTAATTATCGCTAAATTTCACTTAAAACCTCAATGTAAGCAGGCATTCCCAAAATAGGCTATGAATATGGAGACTTAAGTTCTCTGAAAGTGCTCAGACATATAATTCTGTTATAATAATACTAAGCTTCAGTTTTTGCATAAAGCACAATTTAAAACTTACCACTCAAAGGTGAAGTAAAATACAAGGATTTTATTTCAATTATAACTATTCTTTAATTGTATCGAAAATATTTTGTTACTGATACTTTCAAACTTGAATTTTAGCCAAGCAATTGAACATTCATAATGAATTATTTACATTTTATTCCAAACTTTCATGAGTAAGATATTTAATATTGGCAATACCTCGGTTAGTTTATTTAAAGATGATATTATTATATCAAATAATAATTTTATAATTATATGACATTTTGTTGATAGCATTTGGGTTAGAGAATAAGTTTGGTAATAAGATTAATCAAGCTTAATGTATCAAAAATAGTATAGTAGAGCATATATACAAGGATGTGGTAATAACTATCATCATATCCTTTTAATGAATGCATTTTTTATATTAATACAAAAGTAATTTTAACTATCAAGTATTGTTTTTATTACTTCTGTCAATTAAATCTTATTGTGGGTTTGTTCATGGTTTCATAATCTTGATTGTTCATTGTATTAATGTATTTCATTTTGCCAATGAGATTACACTGGGATATTATAAGAATAAAGATACATGGAATTATTCACCAGCATCATACTGAGATGCTCATGATAGAAACAAATTATATTGTTTCTAAAAATATAAAACTGTTAAAATATATATAAAGAAGCATGAGTCCATTATCAGCTCTATCATAGTTGGAGATATTTATGCATGATTTTATATAGATATAAAATACCACATAAATATGTAATCTATTAATGTTATTTTTATATGTTCTTTATAAAACTTTATAGAAATTTATGATCTTATATATGGCTGGGTTGATAAAAAAACCAATTAACCTCTTTCAGAATTTGTTTCTATTTATTAAACATAATATCATCAGCTATTTGGAAGACCAATTGAAATGACATAAACCATAGCTATTCAGCATTTATTTACATAGACTCCCAATACTTAATTTGTTTATCAAAGTTTGACCTGAATTTAGTAATAATTTAATTAAAGCATTCTTTGTATTGAATTAATGTTATTTTACAAAGAAGTTTATAATCTACTTCATTTTAATACCAAATTGACCATTGTAAGTTTTTATAAACAGAAGAATTATGAATTACTTTTCTGGATAGCAGTTGATATTAGTATATGATTGACTGAGAGACATATCCTTCAAGAGGATGATTGATTTTTCATCAAATACTAAAAATAAGTAAAATCATAAGTTTCTATATATTTCTATGGCAGTGCAAATAAGAAAATGTTAATAGATTATGTATTTATGTGGTATTTTAACATTTATAAATTAAAATATTTATTTCAAGCAAGATTAATTAAAAATGATTATCAGCTTTATTTTATCAATTAATATTAATCAGATACAAAGATTTTATTTAAATTACCACTAAAATTTATATTCACACATCAATATCGTATTGAGAATTGTATATTTAAATAGAAACTCAGTTGTTATATTTGATGTCATTTCAACTAGTCTCTTGGACAGCTGATGATGTCAGGTTTAATTGTCAGAAAGTGTGTCTAGCAAGAGGTCAGTCAATTTTTCATCAAAGATTGCATATAAAAGACCATAAATTTCTGTAAACTTTTATAAAGAATGTAAATAAAAAAAGTGTTAGTATATTACACACACACTTATATATATATATATATATAATTTTAAGTAGCAAATTACTTCAATATTTTTATATATATGAAGAAATATAAAAAAAGAAAAATAACAGAAAAAACGAGATAGATAGATAGATGGATAGATAATTAGATAGATAGAAAATAGATAGACAATGAGATAGAAGTATCAATATTATGCATTTGCATTATAGAACTATTGTATTTTAATATCTATTTATTGAAATATTTTTTATCTTCATATTCAAATATTATCAATTTGCTTCAGAAATAAATCCTTTTCAAATTTAATATAATTTTTAAAATTCATATTTTATCTCTGATGATTTAAACAAAGATAATCTTATCTAACTATTTCCAATGTGCATTAAAAATCTTTTACAATTTTATTATTATATAGTTTAAGAATTAGATATTCAGAACTTGTCTATTTTGATTTTATTAATGATATTAATATTTATTTGTTTTCTTCATGTATTTTGTTATTTTCAATTTATATTTCTTCAGCTTAGGATTCGATCTGAAGTCCTCTATTTTTTTTATTAAGAATCCAAGTCTCAGATCCATAAACAATCATAGAACAAATGTGTTTACTAAATATCTTTTTTTTTTATAAATATGAATGTTACTTTTAATATTAATCCATTTCTACAAAAAACACTTTATCTATGTTTGGTTCTATGATTTTGTTTTATTTATTATCTTTCTCTTCATATTAAAAATCTAGAGAAGCATTTATAATTGTTAACATTTCTGTAATTTCTTTTCATCAAGTATTTTTATATAAATTTATTAAACATATTAATTTTTTAGCATTCACTTTTAGCCCTATTTTATTATGACTAGAAGCAATCATATTTTGTATAAAATCTAAAATACTTAAACTTTTTTATTTTACTTTTGCTTTTTGTCTTAAGAAACTAAGTATTCCCTTAAAACTGCTTTAAAATTTTTAGAGATGGAATTCTATCACAATAATCTGTCTAGGGACATTATAAATATAACTATTGATGTTACATTTTATAAATATTTTTAAAACTTGATAATATGATTTAATTTTTTAAAGATTTAATCATCGCAATTCTTGTACAATTAAATATCTTTTCATAATATAAATACATGGGATTTGAACACAGATTTTCAAGCACCTTTCAACTATCCACGCTATCTTATCATTGCTGAACAAGCCCTCATCAGTTTATTAAAGTATGAAGATTTCCTATCTTAATATAAACTGAGCACTGATTATATATATATATGGGAGATGATGATCTGGACCAATTATATATATATATGGGAGATGATGATCTGGACCAAGTGATGAGTGCTGGTTCTGCTCAAATTATGTATATTGGTGATTATTTATTTTTTCTACATGTGTGTGGACATGTGTATCAGTGGAATAAGATAGTGTGGGTAGTTGAAGGGTGCTTGAAATTCTGTGTTCAAATACTGTATATTTACAATTACGCTCCAAATATATGAAGAATGCCTGTATTTCAAAATATTATTTTTCATAATATGAAAGTCTACAGCAAAATGAGTGCTCATCATATAATTTTCTAATGCTTAGATGTCATCTATTACATTATATATATATATATATTTTGCGGGTTCATCCGTGTTAACAACTTTTAATATTAATATACTGACATTTCGACTTGGTCACACAAGCCATCCACACACACACACACATACATATATATATAAATTCAGTTCATTCTTATATAAGCGGAAATATGTCATTTGACCAGTTATTGTGATATTAATAAAGAGCTTGTATATAATTTTCATATGATTGATATGTTTGTAATTTTTAGTACTTTTCTTTTTACATTTTCAAATATCAATTATTTTAATGCTTTATTTTAATCATGAATTACATTTTTATTATTTAAGCATTTGATTTAAAATTTTGATAATTTATGCATTTTTTCATTTACTTTTTTAAAATTATTCTATTATATTTTTAACATTTTTCGGGAGATATTTCATAGAAGATAAGTACTTGTTTTAATAATAGTAATATCCTTTCATTTTATTATGAAACAACTTTTTATTAATATAAAAATGTCAATAATTCTGCGCTAACACGCTTAGGTTGGAGAAGTTTAATATTGTAAAAATTATATGTTTATCTGCCCTAAACGCTTTCGAAGTTCCTGGACTCATATTCATAGCTGAGTGCAGATGATTCACTTTATTTTGTTAGCAATCTGTAGATTTCCAGATATTCAATCTTTCTCCATATATTGCTTTGTCTTATCTAAGTTAAAAATTAACTGATAAATTGTTTTTTTTTTTACACCAGTTATCTCCAAAGTAGTTCAAAATAGATTATAGTTTATCTTCTTATCAAACTCCATCAAGTCTAAATCATTATTAATCTGCTTGTTAATCTTTTAAAACAAATTTATTTCTATTTAAAATTCTTTGAAATATATCTAAAGGTTAAAATCTATTGTTAAAATTGCATTTATTATTAGCTCTAATCTTTATAGTTTAACGTCAACATTTATATACAACTAATAATAGATTTACGTTTTCTATCTCAAATCTATTAAACATATACTATCTTGAAATGTATCTTTTCTATTATTTAAAATGTAATTCAATATGAAGTTCTCATTTAAATTCATTAAAATATTTCTAAAGGTTAGATATATCAAGTGTTAATAGTTTATTTCTTATTAGTTAGCTGTTTTTTTATTCATTTCCCATTTATATTTTTTTTCATAAGACAAATTGAACAATTATTTTTCTATAACTTATATAAATATATATTTAGATAATAAAATTTAACTGTAGCACTTTATTCACACAATATTTTGATATTTTTACAACGATATTGACCATTTTAAAATATTTGGTCTGTTCAAAATATTTGTTTATATATAAATTCTCTACATTTTCATAAAAAAGAGAATTTGTTAGGCCAACATTGAAAGTATTTGCATTTTATAATTTTTATTAGTTAAGTAACTAATTTTAAGTTTGATATGCTAACAACCTCAACCATAATGATATGCCATCTTAGATGCTTCAAGATCTATGTCATTGTCCCAAAGTATAAATTGACATTGAGATCATAGAGAAAAAGATGAAGTAATTGAATTAAAAAGTCCTATAATGTTTCAATTAAAATTACACAGTTGTTTTTACAATTATATGACACAAAGTTGTAAGTAGTTAAATAATTTATAATAACAAATAATAACAAAATTTTACTCTTCTTACACATTAAAGCAAAATATATTTATTTATTCTTTACAGTTTCGACTGTTCCTAGCAGTCTTCATCAGATCTCATATGTTCTATTGGAAAGTCTGTGCACGCATAAGAGAATTTAATATGCACACAGACTTTCCAATAGAACATTAAGAATCTGACAAAGATTGCTAGGAACAGACAAAACTGTAAAGAATAAATAAATATATTTTGCTTTAAAGTGTAAGAAGAATGGAATGTTGTTATTATATATTATATAAATAAAGCAAAAATAAAGAAGAAAAGAGGAAGAAACTGTATTGAAGATTATAGTTAAATAATTATCATTGAATGACTCTTAATCATGGAATGCTTAGCTTTGTCTGGTGACTTTGCAGTTTTTATAAAATAAGCACCATATATTATTTTTGTTAATAATTTATTAGAGATATAAAAAAGACTCAGCATTCATGCAACACATTAACCCATTCATCGTGCTTTAAAAACATATAACCAATGTCCTAGCTAAGAACTGTTAGCCATCTGAATGAAGATGATAATGTTGATAATTTATTTTGCCAACATGTAAAATAATTTCAAATAGTAATAGCACCAATAATAATGATGTTCAGACTAATCACTAAAAAAGTTCTTACCATCTAAATATTTGCATATATTTTGCATATCAACATTATCTCCTTGTTATGTACTGCTCAGTATTGCTATGAGTATAAGCCAACCTCCCTTGAAAGCACTGAGCATTTAATATTTTTGCAATATTTATAGCTTCTCTTTCAAGCACTCAAGACACTTTTAATTTTGTTTATTTATTAAAGACTTGAAGCATATTTTGCTTGGGCATATATAAAATTGTGTTTGTCCTGTTTTTTGAAACTAAATATTTTTTAAGTTTATTGGAAGTAGACATCAAAAAGACATAATTATAACACAAAACAAATTTAACTATGCATATATAAATTTATCGACATACATTCTTACATTCTTCACTTAGTTAACTATATTTTTCTTTTAAATTTGCCTTTCTTATAGCCAAAAACTGTACTTTTTACCATAAAAAACCCAAATGATATGTTATTTAGAATTGTGAAAGAATTTTAAACACTAGTATGTTAAAATTGAATCACATTTTCATGGACATTAAGCTGTAAAAACTGCACTATCGGCTACATAATGCAAGATATTATTTTACTTGATACTTTTTTCAAGTAAAATAAAAACTACTGACACTCACAATTTTTTATGAATATATATTTTTTTATATACATACATATCTGAAAACAATAATATGCTATAGCTGTAGTGAATAATAATGATATTTCATGATAATTAGTTTAGACATTTTGTCTTTTATTTTTTACAAAATGGAATAAAGAAATAGACAAAATGGCTATAAAATTATTTAAGATTCTGAAACTAATAAAAAATTTAATTGTATTGAAGTTATCATATCACCATCATATTTTAATGTTTTTCAGATTTAAATCTTTCCATTTTTAAGAATACTAAGAATATAATTCGATAGCTAAGTCTAACCTGGTTCAAGAAATATATCATTAACTTATGTCTTTTGTATTTTTTATTTTATAATTTAAAAAAATGATTAAAATACTTCTTTCATGTATTCAAAAAAATTGTTATTATGCATAAAAAAATAAAAAATAAAATATTGATTTAATGTTCATAAGTTATAGTTTCAATGAATCAAAAATTGAATGATTAGTTTCTTTTGTAGGTTTAATAGACCGTTTGCTTTTAAGTCTTGTTATATAAACTTCTATTTTTATTTTTGCATTCATTTTACTGTTAATCACATTCCATTCTAATGAAATTACTAACAGATACAATCGTTAAGAAGCACTCAGGATTTTAATTTAACAAATTCAATAGAGACCATATTTATATGATAGTGATTAAAATCAATAAGGCATCACATGACCTCAAGATACATACTGTTATCACAGCATATTTTTCACTCTCATCATAGTTGTGCCATCTAGTGTAAACTTTTGTAATCAGTAGATACCAGATAGTAGTACTTAATACATTTTTATCAATTGTTAAATTACCCAATATTATCAGACTAGTTTCTAGCATATGACTTTCATCAGTGATGAACTTTGGATCTGAAAACAGTTCAACTAGATCTTTTGAATCTAATGCACTTTTTCTAACAGCCATTTTTTTATTATTTTACTATCAAACCATCAGTCAAAATAGAAACATATTTAGCTTTCTAATGTAATCCAACATGTAGTCATAAAAATCTGAAACCAGTTCAGTATCCATATAATATTGTGTTATTATTTTTTAATAAGTATTGACACATTTCTTTGGCCAAAAGTGGTATAAAACCAATAAGATAACACATGATCTTAGCTTACATAATACTATTCAGTAACAAATCAGTTCTATTCTTTAGTGTAAGCTTTAATATTCAATAGATGCCAATCTTAACCAAAGAATAGATGTAACTATAATTATTAAAAGACTAAAGACACAGTAATATATGCATAATGAACTGGTTTAAGATCTATATGACTTACAAGTAAGTTGGCTTACATTGTTTGCATTAATATATTTTTCAATTTATACTGATGTCTTGATAACAAAACAAAAAAAATATGGCTACTAGAAGAAATGTATATTAGATCGAAAATATTGGGTACACTGCTCCAGATCCAAAGTTTCTCACTATAGGAAGCCCCATAAGCTAATATTAGAATAGCACTAGATAGGATTTTATTAAGCACTACAATGTAAAATTTATTGATTACTAAAGCTTCCATTAGCTGGAATAACCATGGAGAGAGAATAATTCAATAAAACAAAATGATTAAAAACAACATTGATAATTAGTTGAAGAGATAGTTGCTTATAAGCAATCATATTTTTTTTCAAGTACAAATTATTAGCTATAATAATATACACAAGATACCTTGAATTGGTATTTGCCTGAAAGTTTGAAATGATAGTATATTAGATGTGATAATATGTTGGACTATTTCTGTCATGTATCAGTAAATATTGAACGTATATAAACTTTTTTTTATATGTCAAATGTCTTGAAGGGAAGCGAACCCGGACCAGCTGCTTGGACTTTTAAACTTTATTTAAACTTTTTTATACATTCAACATTTACTGATAGGTCCAACGTATAATCAAACCTTGGTTTGGTGTTTTTTTGCAAATAAAATGCTTATAAAAGTCTGTTCATATCTTATGCAAAAATTCAATCAGAAACAAAAAACAATGAATTTTATTGAGCACAGTTTGGATCGTATTTAACTATATACATGCTTGCACCTTAACATAAGCATTAAAAATCCTCTTAAAAAATTTCATTATTTATTTTTCATCAATATCAACTCTATATATAAATAACACTTTTTATTTCTAACTTTGAAACATAAATACTGATTTTGATACGATTGTCATGCTAATTTTTAATATCAGTAGAGTCTTCATCTCTGATATGGATAAAATTTCGTAAACTGAAAATATTTGAATAACATTCACAGGCAATTTAATACTCTGCAATTTTATACTCACTATTTTTTATTCTTTCAAAATCACTTACAGCAAATTACAATAAACTTTTTTTGGAAGACAAATTTATCAAGATTAAACCTTGGCAACTACTTAATTATAATTGTCTTATTTCAGGTTTTGAAATGTAAAAGATTAAGCAGAGCATGCCATTTTAGATCTTCTTAGTAAAGTTCTTCATATATAAAATATAGAGAGATCATTAAAGTAAACTGCTCAAACAGATAATTATTTCTCAATAAATTTCTTGTCCCAAGTCAGCTTTAAAGCAAGAATTTAGTGATTTTCTTTACATATGCCACATATAATTCAGAATTTTCAGTAAACTAAACTTATTCCGATCTGCCAGAAACATAATATACTTTTTGATAAATCAATATTGCATTTACAAGATAGTATTAGATTCTTTCAGGTAGTCATTATTATTTATATATAAAGATCAGAATACAATAAAAACTACAAGGAAGGTTAATAATCAAGAGTTCATTATCAAACAGTCTATATTTTTCTTCCATATAAACTCATTTCTTTTCTATAATATTTAAAATGCTTTTTTTAATTCAGCATAAACTATTTTTATTTTTAAAAAAAGTATTACTATTTTTTCAATACAATTTTTTTTATTTGATAAATGCCTTCCTATATCTTGTTACTTATAAATATTAATGGTTTTCAATTATTATTAATTAAAACAATTGATAGTTTACCGTTGTCATTTTTTCTAAAGCACTTCTATTTCAAATTTATTAAGAATTTTATCAATCGATTTATTAACGATTTTAATAATTTTCCTGTTCATTTATAATCGAATATAGATCACTACACATTTTTTCTCGTAAATTAATTTTTTTTTTATATTTATAATTATTTGTATATAAACTTAACTAAATAAATATTAGGGAGTTTGAACTCAGATTTTCACATGACCTTCAACCATCCATGCTTCCCCATACTGCCAATACACTTGATCATGAAAGGGTCTGTACTGTTAAAAAAATTCATATTTCAAAATATAGTGCTTTAAGGTCTTCCCATCCCTCATATATGTATGTGAATGGATTATTCTGTACATGAGGGATCAGAGTGATTTGTGGTCAACATGGGTAGGATGAAAAGGTTGACACTAAGGTGGGATTTGAGAACTACATCATCAGATTTTCAATGAAATAGATGGCTGAAGAGTTGTGGGGTGGAGTGGTTTGAAGCCTGACATTAAAGTATGAAGATTGGATATCTTAATATAAGTTGAGCTTTGACTGTATACATGTGTGGAGATGGTAATCTGTACCAACTGATGACTGCTGGTTTATCACAAAATATTTATATTGGTGATTATTTATCTTTTCAACATATGTGTAATCAAGGGTATCAGTGGTATGAGATAGCATGGATGGTTGAGGATCATGTGAAAGTCTGAGTTCAAACCCCCTACATATTACATATAAAAGTGCAAGTATGAAAGAACCTGTATTGTAGAAAAAAATCATATTTCTAAATAAATATTTTAAGTGAAAGAGAAGATAAATAGAGAATTTACTATATTAGTCGAATTTAGATTTTTCTCTATGTAAAATAAATCACTAGGTTTACAAATATATTTATATCTTTCATATGTATGTATGTGTATAAAGATAAACAATTGCAGGTTTAAATATAGGTAAACTTTATGAAACTATTGCTTTAAAGCACTATTGTATAAATTAATGGTCTGCCTTTTAGCGACAGCATTTTACAATATATGTAATATAAGAGTAGACATCTTTCACTATCATCTATATACTCAAATAGAGGATTAATTTAAATTTACTTCTCTAGCCGAAGTTGTTCATGATAATCATTTATATAACAACATAGAGTCAAAAAATAAAAGAAAGCCAATATTTTATTATATTATTTGTCAAACACTGCATCTAGAGGCAAATAAATTATTTATTGAACAAACACTTGAAGATAATGGTCTTGAATGATTTATAAACATATGTATCATGATACAGTTATTAGGATTTTTACATGCCATGCCATAAGCTAGGATTCTACTCAGTAAATTAATTTTTAAAATTTATCTTGCCTTACATTATCCAATCTAGATAGCCATTTAATATATTTTAGTCAATAAGTGGATAACTAGCAATTCTGAAATAGATGGTATAGCCAGACTTTTATTGCATTTAATATTAACTATTGTAACCAGATGCCAGATCCATTATTCAGAGAACATTCAACTAAAGGTAATAGTCTTGAACATCATGCACACATACACACATATATATACTTGAAACAGGACTGTCTAATCATCGTAAGCATAAAAGTGAGTGGATCACATCTGATGAGTAAAAAGACTGTATCTTTATTGTCTACTTTCATGCATACCTTCTTACATTAAATTCATACCTAAGAGCAAAGAGAGTAAGATTTAAATAACTACTAATTCTCCCCTTGACTTATCACCTATGTATTGTAGTTTACTCCCCTTATTCCAGATTTCAAACTTAGGGAGATGTGTATGATCCTCAGTTTCAGGTAATATTTGTATCACCAAGTTCATAATATATGTATAATGAGTGTATGTCTATTAATGGGAAAGGGTGTACATATTGTATCAATGCCAGTAATGATCATGTTATGCATGTAAGGATATGACTAAGCAGAATTTAACAACAGAAAAATAAACCAAGAAATGTCTTTTAACATTTAAATAAATTTAATAATCATATATACATGAATTAGCATTTGGAGAAGAAAATTAATAACAAGATTAAGGAAAACTCATTTAGACATCAATGGTTATTCTTTATTTATGTTTGGTTTATACCAATGTTTCCCATCCTGATCCCATACAGAATAGCCATGACATGTCCTAATTAACATAAATGATCTTCATATTATATATATGTTCTTTTATCTTGTTTTGTATGTCTTTTAGTTAATGCCATGATGGTTTAATAGACCTTTTTATGTACAATGTGTGCATGATGAAAGAGCTATAAGTGTAAGGCAGAAATAATAAAAAAATATACACATAGAAAGTATATTAAAAATATTAATAATTAACACAAACTTTAGAATAAGCAATTAATGACTTGTACATATATGAATGTGGAATTAATATATATATATATATATATATATATATATATATATATATATATATATATATATATATATATATATATATATATATATATATATATATATATATATATATATTAGAATTTTACCTTGTCTCACTTATAATGATCAGATTATTTCATAATGAAGGGTTGTATCTCATAAATTTTGTCTATCCATAATAATGAGGGAAATTATTTTTATTATTAATTTCATAATTTTAAATTAAAGTTACACAACCTATATTAAAATAAAGTAAATAAATTATTATATATAACATACAAACAATGAATTATTGATGATGTCAACTTTATAAATGGGTTTTACAGTTCATATGGACAATGTACTGATGGCTTGTTCTCATAATCCATGGTAGTTCCTTTATGCTCATTTAAGAATTTGAAAACCTGGTGGATTTGTTGACATTATTAGCCTTTGAACTGGAGTTTTAGAATGGGGTGTAAAAAAAAAGAATTCTTGATGGATAATTTTGATATTTATCAATCCAAGCATGGAGAGATAGAACAATTCCATATTGGCTTGACAATTTCTAGCTCCATGGATGATGTCTTTTCTTCCATGATGTCCCCTTGTATTCAGCAATGTAAGATTACTTTTGTTGATATTTATAAAAATTTTGTAGTTGAATGGAGAAACATCGATATTCCTTCTGTTTTAGATTTAAATCCAGAAATTTATAATGAGAAATCTATGGTAATTTTTTTAGAGATTTGAATGCTTTATTTTGTTCATAATTTATTAATTTGTGAACTCTTTGCTTAGAAGCTTTAGAACTAAATGTTTCTATGCATTTTCTAAAATCCTTGTAAAAGATTTCTTCAACAAATTGATTGATACAAGATTTCAATTTTTTCTTTTAACTCCTTTATGCAGGTAATAGAAATTTTTTTTACTCAGATAAAATATTTTTTTCTTCCTTGAACAAAAAGCTCATTGAATATATATATATATATATATATATATATATATATATATATATATATATATATATATATATATATATATATATATATATATATATATATATATATATATATATATATATAAAGCCAGTTCATACTTGATTGTTGTATTTTATTGTTGATGTCACCATTATTATGTATTAACATAAACAACTTGTTAAAACAAAGAAAAATAATTATTTAGCTTTTCTTTACTTTAATATTATATTAAATTTATCCATCCAATCTATTGTATGTTGTAATGATTAGATGTCACATCCATTTGATTGATTTAATTTAAATTTTGGTTTAAATTTTATTTATATTTGGCTTTAAGACTTGGGTTGTGATAAACAGTTTGTCAGTTTATATGCCCTAACATTACCTACTTCTATTACTTAATAAGTAACCTTAATATTATGGGTCTTGAATTGGGATTGAACCCCATGATGTGTACTAATTATTGGAGAAGTATTGGAGGCATCGATCACAGTATATGATGGTAAAGTTGTTAAGATATATTACCTGTCATGTTCAACCTAGCATGCAACCCAGTCCAAGTTATATTTTAAATTTGTTTTAATCTTAAATATTTTTTTTATTACAGGCATATAAATTATATTCAGTTTAGATAGTCATTATATGTATATAAATCATGTGAAAGGAAACCAATCATGCACTATTGGCATTAATTTGCTTGCATTCTCCTGTCAACAAGTGTTGTAAAACCATAGGTGAAACATCTATGCTTAGAGTTTTTATTTTTATATAAACAACACCTATTGATTGTGCCCAATTCAGGACTTAATTCAATTGTGAATCTGATGATTCAAAGAACAAATTATTTGTACAAATTTAATTTTATATATAGTAGGAAAAAAGACAATATCTCATTTTTAATTACCCATGATTTTGAAATGTATTAATTTTGAATATCTGTAATTAACGTATTAGTGATCTATATATGTTTAGCAAGCATGTGAGAGGAAAGCAATTTTCAGGCATGCGCTATTAATATTGATTTGTCTGCATTTTTCCGTCATTGCACTCACATATATTAGTTAGTAAATGGGTAACTAGCGATTTTTAGTTAGAAGCTAAAACAAGAATAGAAAGTGTTTAAACTCTCACTATCTGATAAAGGTCCTGATGAATAATTTCTTCTTCACTGGTTTTTTTTACGACTGATTAGTAGAGAGAGGTTTGTCTTGTCAAGTTCCATTTAAAGATTTTTTTAAATTTTATATATCTCGTAACATAATAAATCTTATATACTAAAAAGTTTTGTAATTTTTATTAAGAAATAGCTAAAAAAAGCAACCACTGCTTGCTCATCTGTAAATTTTTTTTTATTATTAAAACGCTCTTGAAAAGTGATTAAATTCGCTATTTAAACATCTCATAATATATATATTGCAATGAGATGATTTTAATTTTATTAATACATTTCAAACAATGTTTTTCAAAGTAATTATTTTTTTAAAAAAAGAAGAATAGAAATTCTAACCTTAATTATAAAACTTTTGTTCTGAAATTTAATATATTTTACTCGTAAAAATACCATACTTAAAATTATTTTAATTTCAATTAAAAAATTATTGTTAATTATTTTAATTTGCAAACTTAGGTCATTACGATGGAATTAATTACACAAATATTTGATTTGATTTAAAATGATATATGTTTAAATTATTCAGTTATTTTAACTTTTTAATTTAAAATCATCATTTTAATAATATTCTAATTAAATTTACAATTTTATTACAGCAATTATAATGTCAACTTCAAATGATTTTTTATTTACAGACTACGATTAATAATTGATTAGTTGTTATTGTTTTTGTAAACATTTACTTTTTTCTATTAATTACATTTAACCCCTCTCCCCTCCCATTTTTTTTTTTAAGTAAAAAAAGGCAAATTTGTTATATAATTAATTCTTTTATAGTTAATATTTACTTCTCATCTCACTCTCACCTTACTCTTTTGATCTTTTTTTTTTTTTTGCTTTAAAGAAAGATAAGAAGCTGTTAAATAGTTGATTGTGGAACAAAGGTTACTTCTGTTTCCAAAGACAATCAGTTAAGAATAAAGCATTTACAAATAAATTTGTGTTAAAAGGATTTTAGTGGTTTTCTTGTTCTATCATCTATCTAGAATCAGTTAAGTATCCATTAATGGACAAATTAATTAATTATTGATTGACTACCTGAAACAAAAATTCGAAACCTGCTTATGATCTGTTTTTTTTTCAAAAATCGGATTATTTTAAGGCGATTTTGTCTCCTTTTCTGCATCTCTTTTTTATTCACGATGTTTGTAGAAATTTCTGGAGACTTGACATTATCTGATATTTCAAAACAAGTGATAATCCACCAAACATGTGGCACAATTTCTACTTAAGTTCATTTGTAATAATCAATATGATGTTAAAGCATGGATGCAAATATACTGTTATTTTAACTAAAATCTCCTTTGTATTAATTCTTACTGTTAATTAAAACACAACACTTTTTTATTATATGCAATGTGGTATTCAAAGTGCATATTAATCTTTAGCAACAATTTAAAAGATACCCCAGAACACTCATAAACCAACTAAAAAAAAATTCAACAAAGAGATCACAAAATGGTAAAACAAAAGACTTATACAAACTCCTGGTACCTAATATGATTGGACTCAAACTTGTGACAAGATGCCATTATCACATAGAACTAAATAAACAACAACCACAAATACAATACTTACTATAAGTAGTCATATAACAAAGATAAATTATTTTACAAGATTGAGAAAATATGACATTTACTGCATATCTCATTTTTCTTGCAAATAATTCTGGAGCTATTTATAACTAAGGAGCTTTATAATTTTATACAAGTAAATAAAGTTTCTTTAAAATTTAATCAAAAACACAGAACTTTTAATTCCATTCATTTACAAATAACAATTTTTAAATAAACATTTAAATTTGTAAATAACTAAATATTATTTTTACTTATTACATGTATAGACATTTTATGGTTTTAAGCATCTACGTTTGCTGAAAAATTCAATTTCTTACTGCTTTATAAACATTTTATAGTCTTTTAAAATGTAAATAAAAATAATATTAATATATTCCTAATTGGGTGATATTAAAGTAATTTACTATTTACTATGTTTATTTAAGAGCAAAGTTATTCACAAATGAGTTTTGATTGAAAGCATAATAAAAGTGAAATTTTAATTAAATTACCACTATATTTATGTTTATAATTTATCCTGTTTAACTATTTTGAATAAGCTTAAATAAGAAATTTGTACATAGTTTTCCATATTTCAACATTTTATTTTTACAATTAAAATTGATAAACTTAATATTATTTTTTTTATAAATTTAAACTTTCAGATGAGAGATAGATAATTTAAAAGTTAATAATTGACATTTTAAAAATATGAAAAGAAATCCATTTTGGAATTTTTATCTAGAACAATTAAGCTTGGCATCAGGGAATAAATTTATCTATTCAAAAAGTTATTAGAACAAATATTAAGTTGTTATTGGACAAATTTTCCTATTCAAAATATTAGTAGAATAAAATATTAGATATATGAATTTTATATTATTAAATGAAGACAAATTTAGGGTTAGTTATTATCAAAGAAAGAAAACAA
The DNA here is from genome assembly GCA_028023455.1 of Epiperipatus broadwayi. Lineage (NCBI taxonomy): Eukaryota > Metazoa > Onychophora > Udeonychophora > Euonychophora > Peripatidae > Epiperipatus > Epiperipatus broadwayi. The sequence continues at coordinate 233,118 of JAQFVV010006472.1, read as the reverse complement.
TATTAAAACTAAAAATAATACTTATTGTTATTAAAATTTTAAAAAGTAATTACTTTAACATTTGACAAAAATAATTCTACATTTAGCAAATACAAACTATTTCAGATTTGTGGTAATAAATTATTTAAGAGATGTCTTTTTAAAAATAAATATTGTTAAAGAAAATATTTTTATGATGATATCACCTTTCAGTTTAAAATAAGTGCTTTACAAAAATGTTGATAAATAATCTTTAATTTGTAAACAAATTACTGATAATTGCAATTTTTCTGCTATTTAGCCTTCGAGTTAAAACAGTCAGCCAATCAGAAATTGTCATTATTATTGACATTTAGGTCATCTCCCTTATGGCATTATCATTCAAATAAGATGTCAATCATGCAAAAGGTTATTATTATTGCCTCAAAGATCAATATAATATTGATGTCTTCAGATTTTTTAAAACTAATATATTTAGAATTGAAGCTGTATAAACAAGCAACTAAGGAAGGAAACTGTGATGTAAAGTTGCACACTGACTTAAAATAATATACAAAATATATAGTGATCACATTATCATAATAACACCCAAACTATAAAACCTAATTGAGATCATCACTACACTTACTCAATTTAATGAAATGTTGAACATTGTGAGTGAGAAAAAAAAGAACTTACGTGACTATATTTAATGTAGAATCAATTGACTTCTAAGGTTACTGATATCAATTTATTAATAAAAATACCAGCTTCTTAAATAATAATAAAATATTTTCTAAAGCAGCAATAGATTACCTTTTCAACCAATATTGTCACTCAAAAATGGGAAAAATTTATATAAGGAGCAAACACTAACAGTAATGTTATACAGAGGATCAGGTTATTGGCTATAATATTAAAATTATATTTTATAATAATAAGAGTTAAATAAAGCAATACATTATCAGCCATATGTACTCAAAGTGATACTACAATTAGTATTAGGCAGCTATCATATTCAAATAATCTATTAAAATATGTTGATAAAAAACAACTACACTTAGGTAGTATTTGGAATTTCATTTCTACCTAACTAAAGTGTTCCCATTTCAATAGATTGCTTATATTTTATTGGTTTATTTAAGCATAAAAACTCTAAGATAACATACTTGCATTTAATATATATTGAACTAGATGGGGTAGTAGATCACTTATGGAATGACATCTAACATGAACTTTGACTCTTTAAATAAAAAATCTAAACTTTTGAAAGCAAAATTATAAGACTTTTGTACAAAAAAATATGATACAAGTATTTATAAATCCAATCTACACCAATGCAATTTAAATATTGCTCCACACTGGCTGCTTAGACAGAGAAGAATAATACCTTGATGGTACCCATGTCCAAGTCAGAGCTATAATTAAAATATATATAACCGTGACCATATTTCAAGAGCACAGATCTTCTTGGCTGCAGAATTCAACACCTATCATTCAAAGCACTTTTTGTTTCAGAGTAAACTCCAGGTGCCAGTTAGCTATGAGAACTAACATGCCCTGAATGATGGAAAACTAATTTAGTGGCTAAGAAATCCCAACTAGCTCAATCAAAAAGTAACAAATACATTACTGTTTTAATTAGTGCTGAAAAAATTGACCGACAAAATTTTAATTTGTAGAATGTTATTTTAAATAAAATGTTTAATAGAACTTGTAAACTAATTTATAAATCATTTAATTAAAGATAGACAATGATTTTATAATATAATAACCACACACACTCTTACTGAAACACAATAGCAATATAATATAACATAAAGCATTAAATAAGTATAAAGCATTTAAACACACACACACACCAATAGTTCATTTTATGTGGTTATAGAGTTCATTTATTAACTGACTCTGGGGTGATTCAATATTAGCAATAGCTAAATTAATATAAAATATGGAATGAGAAAATGTTTTTATCGCCTATAGGATTTTGGACATTGACTTCTTTCTGTTTGCTGCTTCTTTTTTTCCAACCGGTTAGATTTGAGGTTTTTGTGGAGGTTCCTATGACTGCTATTTCATGATACTATTTTTCAAGACAGATAGATATCTCTGGCAGCTTCAAGTTATTAGGCAGACATTATTTCTATGGGGAAGTTGGCTGATGTTCTTTTTGACTGAGGCTGGAGTCTAGTTGTATGCTTATGATGACTTCTAAAACTGCATTGTTATGAAAAACACTCTGGATATATGACAAAACTGTTTATATAACTGATTGGAAACTCACCTGACTGAATGAACTGAAAACCCGACTATTTATGTGATGACCTGTAGTCATTAGTTTCTACATCCACCAGCTATATCCATTGTTAAAATTCATCCACTGCTTTTGATTAACTTTTTGGATAAGATTTTAATTAATTAATTAATCCTGTTTTTAATTAGTAGCCATTGCTAATTCTGTTATTTTTGTGGATTTTTACTTAGTAACCATTGCTAATTCTGTTTGCATACAATCCTTGAGGGAAATGCCAATTATATGCTTTAATCTGCTTTTTAATTTTTAACTTTCATATTTTATTATATTATCATGCATATATTTTACTATACTTCTTTATTTTTAAAATCAACTTCTTATAAACAATCTTATTTATTTTAAATAAATGGGAATATATTTTTCTTTTTTTTTGTTTAACTTAAATGAAAAGAGATATTTTTAATTTTATATAAAATATTTATATTTAAACAGCTATAGCTAACTTTTAATTACTTGAAATTCAATTACTTCCAGCGTTTCTAAGTTACATTTTATACCCCCTTCTAATTACTCTTTAATACATAACTTTTACTGATAAATGACGTTTATATGAATAACTCTTTAATACATAAAACTATGAATTAATTAACTTTTAGTAAATTGTATTTTGTTTTAAACTAATAAAAAAAACTCTTCAAACTTTTATAAACTTATTTATTTTCAAATGAGATGTTTTTCTCTTTTTTAAATGAGATATTTTAATTCAGTTATTCATGGACAGCTTAGTGATTTTATTATTTATTGATCAATTCTTAAAACTTTTGCGTTGTTTATGAAAATTTTTTATTTTTTAATAATTGTAAATAACAATTTTCCCATGTACCTTGCTTTGCAGTACACATATATATATATATATATATATATATATATATATATATATATATATATATATATATATATATATATATATATAATGTCCTTTAATTAAAAATTGTAATTACAATAAAAATAATAATAATAATAATGGTAACAAACTATTATAAACAATCCTTAAATTCGCAGAAGTACTTTCAATTAATTTCTTAACCCTGCCTCAACTGCCATTAAAATAAAAAAAAAGAAAACAAAGCGGAAGCAAACATCATCAATTCAAATTCGAGGAATCTCATATTTTAATGTTAGCAGATTGCCTATTTATTAAATGCATCTTATTCCTATTTATAAAAAGTGCCTCTTTAATTTTTCTTTTATTATGATTTCTCTCCTCATGAAGAATTTTCACATTTTCAAAATCAAATTTAAATTTATATTTACATGTTTTTTCATGATCAAAGAAAACTGAAGGAGAAATTAAATCACCATTATTTTTACTTTTTGCACGTTTATATAACAATTCATGCTCCCTCAATCTTTTCTCAATAGTGCACCTAGATTCACCTATATATGATAGCATACAATCACAAAAAAATTGATATATGACATTACTTTTCTGCTTGACAGGTATGACATCCTTAGAATTATTGACTAATTTATTAATATTGTTTGAAACATAGAATGAAACATTAAACACATTCTCATATATATCCCTAAAAAATTTCATTTGTGGATTTGAAATAAATGAAGTAGATATTCATTGTTTACTATTAATCTTAATTTCCTTTAAATAATTATAACTTTTTTTAAATTGACATAAGTATTGTTTATTTATTCCATTTTATAATCCTGTCCTTCACTGACGATAGCAAATAGCTTGAAATCATGATCTGAAGGTGGAAATTAAGTTAGAGATAGTGAAATACTCACTCTGACATTTATGTAAACAAACGCTTGAAGGTGTTTTTGGTATAACGCCATCTATTGTCATAAATACAAGCGTATGCAAGTTTTTAACTTGTGTTTTTTGTTTTTCATAAATGTACCTTTGAGGTCTTTCTTGCAATGATATATATTGCAGAGGCTTCTACTATGTGGTGATGCTGAACTGATATCAGACCCATGTAGCTATCTGGCATGCTATGCTGAGTTTGAAGACATTACGTGTCTAAAAAATTCATGCTTGCAAGCTGAATAGAAACTGTTTCTTAAATGTTCAGAGTTTGTGTTTTAGATCTAGTTTCTTAATCCTGTCCTTCACTGACGATAGCAAATAGCTTGAAATCATGATATGAAGGTGGAAATTAAGTTAGAGATAGTGAAATACTCGCTCTGACGTTTATGTAAACAAACGCTTGAAGGTGTTTTTGGTATAACGCCATCTATTGTCATATATATATATATATATATTGTAACCCCTCACACCTATCACCAACACTAACAATTACCCAGGGGCATCAATTCTATGGATCATAGAATAAAATATTTATTTAACTTTACCTAAATCTATTCATGAGGCTCTTAATTAAAGCTTTCACCTAAAACTAACTTAGTTGAGGGATACAGAGGAGTATGAGGTGTAAAATGTACATTAGATGTGGGAGAAAATATTATTATTAATAGGAATAAACATCTATTAAGTTCTATGCTAAACAAAAATTAAATTGGTAAAATTCTACCAGCTAAATTTAACTAATAATACTCTATATTTCACCTCCTCCCATCATCCATATGCACTGAACAACCTCTACTATATTATACAATTAAACTAATAACTAAAATAAAAGAAATAATATTTTAGAAATTGTAATGTATAATTCACTAGATCTAAACTCAAACTAAACTTATCATTACTGAATTTTAATTACTCACTAATCTAATCTGGCTAAATGAATTTATTATCTAATCTAAATTATATATTGAAGATCTCAAAGGATAAACTTATGGTATGGCTTGATCTAACATTTCTATACCTCAAATTATTATTTAACACTATGAAAATAATATTATAAACCAAACAATACCCTAATTAGGTACTTGCAGTTAGATAATGAAAGAAATCGGGCACATTTTGATTTCAATTCATCATCAAAACAAAAATTAAATAACAAAACCCTTTTAAAAATGATCAGTAGGTAATTGGCATCTCATATAGTGTTTGAATCAAGGAAGTCAGCATCATCATATCTAGAGATTTATTATAATTAAATAAAATACAATTATGTTACATTAAATAAAATAAATGTATAAGCATATGTGGAAGTGTGAAACACGAATGAATGCTAAAGAAGAAACTCTAAATACAAATTTAGATAACAAAATATTTATTAATCAAATAGAAAATAGCTAAATCAACATTTACTTTTCTTTTATTGGTATGAACACAAATTCCAAAGGGATTTAATATCATTGAGTACAGATTATACAAGAAGATATAATACAACATTGATTCATTAACTTTTTTTACATCTACTATATTTCATTCATCAGAACATTTTGATAGATTGGTAAAACATTTTTATTTTAAACATTAAATGAACTAAATAAGTCCCTATCATTTGCTATAAAGAAATGGCTTTTTAGCTATCAGTGATTTCTGATAGACTTATACAAAAAATAAAAAAATAAATATGACCTTACACTTTTAGTAACTGATTACTAAATTATCTTATACTCAGAAATTTTGCTGGATAACATTCATTTACCAATGACAACAACATAGATTAATATTCTAATTACACTGAACAAATTAAGATTTTGCATTGTTACTTTAAAAGTATCTTAAATAAAATTAAAATAAGGGGATTTAAACTAGAAATAATATTGGACTATCTTACCAAAAAAAAAAATACTTCTATTAATTAAATGTATTTTTCTTTGTAATTTTGAAGTACAGTATTCTATTGAATAACTAGGTTCTATTTGCCAAAATAAAGTAAATCCTTGTATTCATTAACTATATCCTATCTTTGCTTGATTATTTATGCAAATTATGATTAAATGATAAAAATCAATGAGATGAAGCTTAAGTGATTACTACAAAATGTTTTTAAATATGGTAAGTAAAGTTATACATTAATAATGAATTTTTTTATATCTCAAAATTAACAATTTGTGCATGAATCTGTATTATGCTGTGTGTCAAAGAAAATAAATAAATAATGTTAATCAATCTAATCGGTTTGCTTATGATATTTCAATATAATCATAATATGGATGAAAGCGAAGATCAATCAATCTTTATTTATTAACTACAATACAGCTGTTTTATAAGACACTATACTTTCCTTTTATTTTTATTTTTTATCCATAAACTATCAAACACTAGGCTATAGCATAAGCTGGAAAACATCCAATACACACATGGGATAAAAGATTTCTATAATTCAAATCAGGTAAATACAACAATAACTTCCAAATTTATCTTTAAGACTAAATAACTGGTGGAATAACTCATCACCAAATGAAAATTAGGGAGATAACATCTCTAGCTTCATACACATTTAATTCAATAACTGGTGGAATAACTCATCACCAAATGAAAATTAGGGAGATAACATCTCTATCTTCATACACATTTAATTCAATATATCAAATATAAAAGGAGGATTCAATCCACTCCTATCAAAATACTCCAATACATGGATAAGAAAAGGAATATTCAATTCCCTACACTACACTATACTGCACTGGGCAAATTACCCATATTAAATATTCAACTAACAAATACACTGACTCAATCCCATAAAATATTATACAACATTGTGAACTTTATAGCATATAGCCACAAAAATACTTTTCATTCAGTCATAACAAAAAAATAATAATTCTCTCTTAAATAACTTTCTAATTCTTCAAAATGATTGATTATCTTTTCCTTCCAAATCCGATTGATTTAAAATCATTTTTACTTGCAATTACATACAATTATAAATAAGTTTAATAATTGACACACACACATATAAGCATATGATATACAGACCATTTAAAAATCACAGTAAGCAAAGAATTACTGTTAAAATATCAATTACTACTGCTAAAATTAATAAAGAATAAGTACCTCATATCTGACAATATTGAGGACTTGGTAATGTTCAAAGAACAGTTGGAGAATAAAATACTAAGTACTATGGACAAAGCAAGACAAATAATTTTTTTATAATATAATGCATTGATATTGGCACGAATCTGTAGTTAAATTGAACCTAAATAAATAATAAAATTGTATGTTATAGATGAAATAATTATTGAAAACAATAGTTTTCTAATTTATAAAAAAAAATATATACGGTAAGATTTAATATAATGAACTTTTTTAGAATAATTATTCACCCCTATTGATCTATAAATGGATTCTTCCATTGATTTAACATGCTTAACACTTGACCAAATTTATCTTAAAATAATAACAATAATATAAAATTACCAGTATAATGTGTTCTTTCACTATGCTATTTATGAGACGTTCTTGAAGAACAAATATAATAATACATATAATAATAATAATAGATACAATAATAAAAAAATTCTTAACTAATACTATCTAATATGCTATTAAATAATAATAATAAAGTTCTTTTCTTCTTTCTTCTTCTTAAACGAAACAAAAGTTTATCAATAGTTTTTACATGACTTTCTTTGTCATGTCTCCACTATTGATAAGGAAAATATTAACAAAAAACAGCACATTCCTGCAGGAGAAAAGAAACAATATTATTTTTAATTTAGAATAACAGGTTCAATGTTCTAGCAGTTTGCTATGAATTCCTGTTAATGCTGTGTATTAGGAAACATTCATTAGGCAATGCACACTTTAAGATGTATAAGGTAATATTTCCTATTCATTCATGAAATTTTAAAATGCCTTCAATAAGTGGAAACATATAAGTTTATCCATTTTATAATTTATTCACATATTATTTTTAGGACACATGTAAATATCAATTGTTCATTTCTTTTGCACACATAATTTTTATCTCCTTCAGTGAGTAAAAGTGAAAATAAACGTCTACTATTCCAATAAATGTATCAATAAAACTATATAATTCTTGTGTATATTTTTGAATTTTCTTTATATTTAGCATGAAATCTATTTATTAAAGTTCTGAAAACATTCAATGACAGTTCACATCTTTCCCACATATAAATGATGCACGTTGCAGTTATTCCCTTCATAGTATGATTAAAACTTAAAAAATTAATTGTTATAAAATAAACAAACATTCTTTTATCCTTTCCTGTTAATTTTAAATTTAAATAAAACAATTTTACAGTCCTATCAAGCATTCCCATTTCTTAAATAATAATTTATCTTGAATAATAGAATATAACACTTACACGTACTTTAGCATAACATTGGGACAATTTAAATGATCAGCCGGGATCAAAATCAATGTATCTTTTAGTGGTTTTTAAGTACACATTTCGCAAACAAATAATATATTTAAATTTTCAACTTGAACTCTGGAAGAGGAAAAAAATAATTTCACTATTAAACTTTGCTAAATAAATTTAGTTATAGCTGTCTTAAAAGTTTGTTTGATTACCCTCTTAAAAGTAATAATAATTGACTGACTGACCAAAATAATAATAATAGACTGCCCTAAGTACTAATAATTGACTCTGCTCTTCAAAGTAATAATAATTTCTTTTTATAGATTTTTTTTAATAATCATTACATCACCTTATTCCCTTCCAATTGTTTACGATAATGTTACATCACCAGGAAAAGATTGCCAATTGCTCCTACCCCTTGCAAACTTACTTAATTATGCAAAAACTTGAGACAGTAAAAAAAAATAGAGATGAAAAAAAATTTTCGTCTTTTAAATAAATGGAAAAAAAAATATTGAACTAATAATTAAATGTTTTTAAAGCAGTAGAATAAAATTGATGACAATTGTTTTAATAAATAAAATATTTTGCAGTATTTGTCATATATAATCCACCTGTCCATAATTTATTGATTTATTTAAATGTAATTAAGTTAGTTTTTTAACACTATTATTGATATAAATTAATATTTGAATGTGATGTGGGATATTTAATGATTTAATGAAACATATGAATGAATAATGAGGTTGGATATTCAGTAGTAATATGCTATAGGGAAATGACAATGTGAATGATGATGAATGAAACATATTTTACTGTTTATGCTATAAATTAAAATATACAAAACAAATGGACTAGAAAATCATTCTAACAAAACTGAATACTGCTTTATGAGCAAATAAAACAAATAAGCAACAACTTGAACTGTACTGATTATGCATATAACAAGCTACTCCCCTATTCTACCACTGATTATACCCCAAAACAAAATACTAAATATTTGATAAATCTTTTAATTATACCTACACTTACTATTGATTACAGTTTTAAGTCAAAATAAAAAAAAAATTAAAAATTTTATGTTATTTCATTTTTTTTTAAAGAGGATTATATCAGATATTACCGATATACTACCACACTACTACAATGACTATTTCTGGTGCCAAACCAGAAAGTCACAATATATATATATATATATTGTAATGGGTGAAAGATCTTTGAGATTCGCATATACTGACCACTGGGGCGCCACTAGTCTGAAAATAAAAAACTAGACATTTATTTTAAGGGTGGACAGGATATGCGAACCCGAATGCTCCAGACTAAACTCAAGGAGAAACAAGATATCTTAAATATTGTTTAGACAGTTGAGAATAAAAGCACAATGACAAACATCAGCCAAATAAATTTAAACAACTTATTAGTTTTATTAAAAGTTGGACAATAGAGTAAAGACATCTAACCACAAATACAAAAGTGGCTTATATTAACATAAGCATATTTACCAGAGAGTGCACAAGAGTACGACAAACATGAAGGCATTAAACATTTTGGCAGCAATCTTCTCTCACCTAAAATATATGAAATGGTTAGGATAATATCTTCTTGCCAGCCAGTTTTAAAATTACAAAAACAAACAACAACTTTGGCTTTCTGAATCAGAGATAATAAAACAGTTACTGTCTCGCCGGAAATCAATGAAACCAGTGCGGATGTTTGAGCAGTAGTATTCTAACAACTGTCATTAAAACACCACAGGACTGCTGTGCATAAAACTACATTCAAAGTAAATGTGGTTGATCTCACATGCAGGACAGCAAAAGATATTTGATTACAATCTTACATAATCCAGAAAAAATGACTACTTTCAGACAACCCGAAAAACTAACTTGACAAATAGCCAGCAAAAAGATTTTGTTGTTTGCACAAAAGCACAAATGAAACATGCTTAAAGATTCTTTATTTTACAACTAAGGGCAGGTGAATAAATAAAGACTATGAAAACTGTCAATGCGTTTTGTAATAGTTAATGAAATATTCAGGTATATATTAAACATATAAAATACAATCTCCTAATGCACCCACTGATAAACGAAAATTGCAAACAAACTTGGAATCTTAAAACTAAGATTCCAAGACACACTTTAAATACTAGAAAAAGTACATACAGATAATAAATAATTAAAAATAATTAATACCATTTTAAAACATACTTATCATTAGATTGAGCAGAGATTTAATTAAATGCAATTTATTTACCCTGGCTAGAATAAGAAAAAGTTTAGCTTACAGTAAGGCAGAGTTCTAGGGATTTCATGATGAGTGTGCACTTTTGATAATAGTTCATCTTTCGGGTGATTTCTCTTAATGTCAAAGGCAAGTGTCGAGGCAAATTGGGAATCTGGCTATGTCAGAGTTTTATGGCATGACTGAAGAACAGCTTGGAGCCTGAGGCTCATCCTTGTTTGAGGCTCATCCTTGTTTGAATTAGCACTGCATCTTAAAGTTTCCAATGTGAATAGCAGCGTTTGTTGACATCATGAAAGCAAACTTCAAAAATCTCTTAAATGTTCAAACTGCGATTAATACGAAGTTGAACAAAGCATTTTAAAAACAGCTTCTTGCTCCTCTCCTAACAAGCAACCTTGTCTTAATCTCTAGAATAATGGCAACCTCCTTTCTGGTGGGCTATAGTTACCTCGCTACATTTCCCGCAAAAAACCTTCCTAATTGACAAATTTTATATCTCAGTCAGGGAAAATATTAATTTCCTGCTCAATCTAATTTAAGAATTCCATCCAGGGATTATTGAAACAAAAACAACAACACAATTAAACCTCCGCTTTTTTTAGAATTAGCTTTAAAAATGATTAAAATAAAAACAACAGGAATACATAATTAGCAAGCTTGCCTGTTTTTAATCAAATTGATTAAAACAGGCAGAGAAAGTAAACTATTTTAAAATCAATTTTATAAACAAAGTAGTGAAAGTAAACTGTTTGAAAATCAATTTTATAAACATGAAAATGATCAAAATAAATATAAACGTGTATGTGTTTTAAATAATAATAAAAAATTTTAACATTAGATAAGATTTAACAAACCTTAAGTTTTTAATTTTGGCAGTAAAATCCTTGAAACAGAGATCAATCCGGTTGAATATATATATATATATATATATATATTGTAACCTTCTCCCAAAGACCGCTGTACTATAAATGAATCATATCACATTTTAGGCACCATAATTGCTACTGTACCCTAGCTACAGCCAATCATCATGCCACCCACATTGGTTAGCATAATCACAACTGTAACCTGGCAACAGCCAGCCTTCATCTACTAAACAGTCATGTCACGTTGGCAAGCACCATAATCGCATCTGTAACCTAGCTTCCTGATCTAGCTGGTCATCAACGAAAAATACCACACATTTTAGTGATTAAATTCTCTTATGGAACCTAATGTACTCACACGATCAAAAATCTAAGCATGAAGAAACAAAAAAAATGCAAAACTAACATAATGATTCCTGGATTGAATAAAACTAGCATGAAACTGTCGATCTAAAGAAGATCACAAGGCGACTAATAAAGATAAAACTTCTGGTCAAACCAGCCCTGAAATCCACACAAACAAAATGAGATAAGTTACATTTGATATTCAGCAAATTAATAAAATAACTAATAATTATATGTCTTGAGTGATGATGAAATTAAACTTATAAATGAAATGATACGTAAATTATGATGTAAATGACTAAATGGATGATGGAATGAAGTAATAACGGAATAGTGGAATGAAATGAGTCTAAGAGAGAAGAGAAAAGAATGAATAGATATGAGAATAATGAATGATTAAGATGATGATAGAATAAGAGTTAATGAATAGTGAAGATGATAAGAGAATAAAAGTTAATGGTATGATTAATCAATTATGATAATGAATTAATGTGAAATTAGAATGAATAACTAAAAAAACGATCAAGATGAAATTGAAGAAAAATGTTAATGATGGAGACTGAAATCTTAAACTATAAACTAATATGAGATTAAGTGATAAAAGTAGGGATTTCAAGCTTGTCACAACCAGAATATCTATCATAAAATTAAAACAAACTATACATTTTATACAAAAAAATAATAATAATTTGCATATTAAAGCTTAGCTAACTTTTATAGACTGTGAAAGTAATCTATTTTAAGTTCAACTATAATAATTAACAAAATATAAACTTTATTACAAACTTCAATTCTATCTTAAAACTTAACAATTAATTCTTCTCAGGGTTCAAACACTTAAAATCATTATATAACCTATATTTGGGTCAGCAAGAGGGATTTTACCACTACCCAAACATAATGCACCTAATAGCTCTCAATATAACTTAAATCAAGAATTATATTTAGCAGTTCTAAAGAAACTTTATAACTAATATAAACTTTAAAATTTATTAATGGAAATGACTTTGTATTAATTAAAATCAATAACTTACCAAATTCCTTTTCTCATATAATGCTAAATCATGTGATCAAGATCAGTGAATGATAGCTCTGCAGACTTAACTAAATCAATCAAATCAAGACTATGTTTATCTTTTAATATATTTTTTAAAACAATCTGTACTACAAGCTATTAACATTTTGATTATTGTGCGATAATGCATTAGATGTACCAATAAATTATAAGGTTCACCAAAAATTATTATAATATAGCATAATATATTTAATAGTGCTATATCGATTGATAATGATTTCAATTTATAATCTGATAGGTTGGTAGCAATAACAATAATAGTGTATAGATGTGGTAATTAGCAATAAGACTACATGCAAGTACATAAATTTTTAAATACAACAAACTTTATTTACACTATGTACAAAATTTTAAGTTACAGATATGGCATGAAATAAAACTAATCTATTAAAATAATTTATGGATGGGACAAATACTTATTTTCCCCTTGACCATATACTCAGCAAATGATACAACCAAATAGAAAATAATGTTCAAAATATCATTTGTTACACTTTGGCATATTTTTAAGAATCAGATAATAAAACCTATTTAAGCTGCACTAGCACTTAAATTACATAATAGCAGTATATTTAGAACTCTAGGACAGTGTTTGCCAACCTGTGGTACGCTTACCACTGGTGGTACGCGCGAGTTGCTGGTTGGTGGTACACGAAAAATAATCAATAATGGCGGACATAAAAAAAATTAAATCATAAAAATATAAAAACGTTTTTTCCTATAATTCATAAAAATTATTTTAATTAATAATATTATACAGTAAAGTTGTTAATATGTACAGTCGATAACGATCTTTAATGTTAATGATAAAATTAAAAGTATGATAAAGAAATTAGATTTTTGGAAACAGTAATATATATATAAGTATCGAAAACAATCAAGTGGAAGTAGTCGAAACTCTACATATTTTTTTGTTTGAAAATAAGGTTAGTCTGTCTCAAGATATACGAGAAAATATAATAGCACATTTAACAGGATTAAAATTGTCTTTTATGGAATATTTTCCAAAACCCGAAAACACAAATGATAATTGGATTTCAAACCCCTTCTATGCAGAAAATTTAGAAAAAGCTACATCATTATCAATAAAGGATAAAGAAAATTTAATAGAATTATCATGTGACAGAACTTTACAAGTAGAATTCAAACGACACAATCTAATTAATTTTTGGTTAAACATTAAATAATATGAACAACTTTCTGAGAAAGCTCTTAAATTATTATTACCGTTTACTACGGAATTAGTAGGAAGAGCTTTTTCTTCATATATTTTTTTTTAAAAATAAATATCGAAACAGATTGAACACAGATGTAGAACCAAATTTCAAAAAATTATGTTGTTCAAAACAAGCACAAAGATCTCATTAAATTTATTTTATAAAAATATTTTATTATGATAAGAAAATATACTAATTGTTTTTTTATAATTTTGTGTTTTTATTAAAACCATTTATTAGTAAACGAAATATGACAAAATAGTAGATAAATAATGAGTCGGATCAAGGCAAATCATTATAAATTATTTAATTTGAAAGAATGTATCAGAAAAGGATCATACCCAGAAATTAGAATCTCATTAATTCTTGATCATCTATTGTGGATTACTAAATGTAAGCTAGTATTTAATCATCAAAATTTTAATCCTATTAACTTCATACTGAACAATATAAAGAAAACAAGAACAAGAGATAGCCTGATAACTCCTGAGGTTATTTTTACCATGACTTGGAATATGCTGGATTTATCTTCTCCATGGCCCAACCAATAGCAAGATGCTCCAAAAAAAGAGAAAACAGATTCAAATTCGGGAAAACCAAATGAAGGAATGAGAAAACACTTTGAACAAAATATGTACCAAATAACCTTTAATGTAATAATGTAATCTTTAATAAATTATTTTGGAAAGAAATATGAAACTTTGAACAAACACATACATATAAATATGTTACAGTGAGTTTATAATTTTGTCTCATTATGAGATGTGAATACATACATGGTCACCCTATAATATTTATAATGCAAATAAAATAACACTCACAATAACAAATTTCACAAAATACAATCATTTTTACGAAGTGGTACAATTTAGCGTGATGTACTACCAAGTGGTACTTGAGCCAAAAAAGATTGGGAAACGCTGCTCTAGGATATGCACAAAGTTTAAATTTAGAATTCCAACATTATAAAGTATTGCATTATCCCAAAGCCCTATCTTTTATTGGAATATGATAAGGGCAATTATCACATTCTGTGCAATTACTAACTTATTTAACTTTGAAATGACTAAGTTTAGTGTATTAAATGAATATGATTAAACATTCAAAAATCAAAGACACCTAGATCTCATTAAGCATTACCTATGTCCACAGCTCAACCTTTGAATATGTAACTGATCTTACAATTCTACTGTCACATCATTATTTGATGAAGGTGAATCCATTCTGCCCATGTGCCTCTCTTACTTGTACATCTAAATTCTACAATTACAAATAGATTCTGGTTTGGTCTGTCTGTATGGATGATGATCCTCCAACATCATAAACACTATTTCAATTAAGAAAACACTATGCTAGATGATTATTCCTAAATTTAATATTATTTTATATTTGCTATATGATCGTGACCTAATATACTTCATCATACACAGTGGCAAAAAACTATCTCCATATTATCATGAGGAATTTAACACTAAGATGGGAGACTTTATAAAACAACATGACAGTTGTGTAATAATATATGGCTGATTCTATACCTCTCTATGGGTATACGTACGTGTGTGGGCCTTGCCTCACTATGAAAAGACTAGAATTCAAGCCATAGATATCCTTTCTTTTTAGGATTATTTATACTAATGAGCTTTAATTACTGCTCAGACTCTACCATCTTTTCTCTCATGAAATTAGACATAGGTGACTCCATCAACCTATGCTCCATATGAATATTAATATATTGGATGCCATTCAATTGGAACATCCTATTAACTAAAAATGGTCACTAGTCATTCTCAAATTATAGCAAGACAAAAACAATACCAACAATAACAGTGAAAATCTACATATTCCCTTTTATAATGTAAACTCATTAATGTATTAACAGCCCAAACCCAAAATACTTATGTCCAATGATTGTTAATCATTTTAGAATGACAAATATATTTTTATTAAAGATAGCACAACAGATTCAAGCAATAAAGATCCAACCTGCATTTGTATTCAAAGTGGACACGATCACTTCTATAGCAAATTACAAAATAAAAAAAAATTATATCACATTTTCTTTTATATAAGAAAACACTTCAGTTATGCCAATATAGATATTTTTGATAAAATGTCTGTACATTTACTTTTTTATGAATATACCCTAACATTAGTTTTAAACTATGAGAGAAGTAAATATTTTATAACTCTCTCTAAATAAACACTATATATCTATTTTCCAGTTTTCCCTTAACCAAAAAAAAATATACATAAAATAGATGTGTATATTTTACACATTTTTCTTTTTCTTTAACCCAATATATATATTTATTTTTCATGCCAAAACCAAAACATATACATTTTAAAATAAATTTCCCCAAACAACACATTACGTAAGTAATATGTAACACAGCAGTAATAATAAAAAAAAATAAGTGTACATTTTTATCCATTAACTTTTATACTCTGTTCTAAGTTATTTATCCTGGTGAGTTAGAATAATATAAATGATTATTAGGATGAGCAATCAGTCTAGATTAAGCATATATATATATATTTCATTATCCTGTTGTATTTATAATAGAACAAAATTCAACACTTATACAAAAGTAAAAATTATTTGAGTTTCCGTGGCGATAATTCATGAGGCAATTAACATTCATGTTTCCAATTGTAGCAGATTTAAAAAGATAAATTTATCTACTTTGATCTAGATAATTCAAAACAAACTTCAAAACAAACTTATTAAAATCTTTATTGATTTATTTTTGGAAGCATTTCAAAAGGAAGTATAATATGAATCATTTACTACAGTTAAAATCAAGATAATTTTCCTTGAAAAATTATTGGAATTTTATTACATTTAATCTTTATTTATTTTTACTTTTAAAAGTTATTTATTAGTTTGATTTTCCCTACATGCAGTAATGTGTAACAACTTTCAATAATCTGAGCATTGTAAATATTTTAAAATACTATTACGATGATGACGTATATTTTCCCAATATAATTTTAAAAACAAATATTTATTTTATTACCTTTCCATTGGCAAAATAATAACTGTTTACTAATACTAAGACGAATTTATCCAATTATCATGTTGACATATTTAGCATTTTAATCAGCTGGTAATTGACTTTCTTTCATTACATAGGTTCCCGCGCGATAAAATTTTGCAGACTATAGAGAATAACATTACGACAATATTTTCATATTTACTTTATTAAAAGTTAGATTATTTCAAAATGACTTTTAAATTTATTTACTATATATCATATATCACACTTGTTTTAATATTATCTCCAATTATTATTATTATTATCTTTAACTTGATATTTTAATTTACAAGTACATAACATCGTTTTGCTAGACAATAAGAAAGGCAAGGCGCGAAATTCACACACTATCAACTTCTTAGTTTATGAATCAATAATTTGTGCATTCTTGTTAAAGAAGAAATTTTAATTATATAAATAATATAAGAGTAAAAGCTTACTTCTTGAAATTTCCTGAGTTTGAAGCAGTACTTATTCAAACAAAAACTTATCTCCATGGTTTTAATTTCCTTCTCCCGTGAGAATCCTAGGAAATATGCAGTCATGGAAATGGCTTAAAATATAGCAAGGTTTTTAAGATTTCTTATTCAAACATCTTTAGACAGCAAGGTATTCTACTTCCATACAATTAATTTCAGAATTTTGCTGATTTTAAATTTTTTTCTTATTTTAAATCAGAGCTGAGGTTTGTGTTTACTTGGTTCTTGTTTTTCTTAATTAGTCCACCCCTCTATAGCTATGTTAGAACATATATAGTTTTTATTATATTGCACTCTGGGAGAGAATTAGCCAATAATTTTGGTGTGCATAATTAGTATTACCCCCTCTGGCTTCATTTTTAATAACTATCCATTATTACTTAAGACAGCTTTATGTTTGGTACTAAAAATATGCTTAAATAATTTACTATAATGATTTATTTTATAAGACTTTAACAATTTGATTTAATTATTTATTTATTTCAATTGCTATTCAATACTAATAAAATAGCAATGTATTTATCTACCAAATAATAATAATACTTTTAAATTGTTATTTTAGTCTAGTCAGAGCCTAGAGTGGGTTTGAAATCTAATCTCCACTAAAGCAAATTTCCCTGTACATTCAAAACAATCTTTATTGAAAGCCACTTTAGTAAGATTTTGATGTTAAATATATTATTATTTAAAATTTTGGAATTAATTTAGGGACCTAAATAAAAGGTCACAATTTTTTTAATATATATATATATATATATATATATATATATATATATATATATATATATAATGCTCATTAATTAAAAACTATTGTAATAACAATAATATGTATATGCTAGCTGTATTCACAGATTTGCTTGCATTAACCTTTTCAGAGTTCAAAATCTTTACTGGCCAAGTGAATTAAAGTTTTAAACTTTTGATTGGTCAATTACAGAATCAGCAGTAAAATATATGAATGTCTTTTAAAATTATACTCATTTTTAGTTTAGTTCCTAAAAAGCAAATTAATAATTTGTCAGATTATTAAAGTAAACAAACATTTTTTTCAAAAATAAATTTCTATTTATAATTAATAAAAATAATCAATAATGGACAACTTTGTATAACCTACTATAAAATGCAGCCTACATCATTGATTTCTTTCTCAATTTATTTTTATGTAAAAGTAAATAATTTGGCTAAAATCGGAATTATTTTATTCTTCTAAAATAATTATATTTTCCTACATAATAATAAATATGTAAAAAATATTCTAAAACATGCATTTTCATTTTAAAAATCAAAACAAAGAACTTATACCTATCAAAATTGTTGACAAGTGCTCCCTATTGTGAGAAAATGACAATCAACCAATCAGCATCTTGGAAGACAGGCCTTATCTCATTGTTAAAACTTTAAATTTAAATTTTATTGATTTTTTTAGTTGTAAAATAATTTTAAAGGGGGAAGATAATAAGATACATTTTTCTTGATAAAATAAGTGTGAAACCTGCACATTAATGTAAAAATTAGTGGTCTGAGAATGAGTTAAAGCCAACAATGTTCACTTTTGGACCGATGACATTTATGATCAGAAACAAAATGAGAAAAAGTTAATAGAATAAAATAATATAATGCAATATGCAGCTTAAATCCAAGGCTTATATATTTTTATATTATTTTCTTGAAATATTAATGAACAGCAGTATTGCAAAAACATAACTTTTTATGAATTTGATCAACTTTTAGCATTTTTGTTCAAGTATACTTCTCATGTGATAAACTAATTTTTAATAATGATTATGAAATTTTAAAATAATAGTTTTGTTTAAACTTTGCTTGCAAGCAAAAAATTAAATACATAGTGCAAATAAAATTTAATTAATTTAAATCTATTTATGAAATCAAAGTTTATCTTACTTTACTAAAACCTATAATTCTCTTCATTTCTGTAGGCTCACTTCAGTTGAAAAAAATAATATAATGCAATATGCAGCTATTCTAGTGGCTTAAATATTTGCATATTATTTGCATGAAATAATAATACATAAATTATAACATCAGTATTGCAAAAAATATAACTTTTTAGAATCAGTTAAATTACTTAATTTTTTTCAACTTTTAAGACTTTAGTTTGAGTATTTTTAAAAATGACTTTGAAATTTTAATATCATGGTATTTTGTTCATGCTTTACTTGCAGGTGAAAAATTAAGTATGAGATTCAAGCAACATTTAATTAATATAAAATATATTTACAAAATCAAATTTTACCTCACTACATCAAAAACTCTATTATTCTCCAATTTTGTAGTATGTATTCCAATAGGCAGACCACATACCCATTTAAAAAAATTTCCAACATCTATAATCTTGTAATCAGTGCTGTCCTCTTTTGCACTTTTATGAAATCATTAGAAAATGGTAATGACTTTGATGCATATTGCAAATTACCAAAGCTTTTAAAACAATTATGTATGTAAAAGCAAAAATCCATAGTATATGTATTTCTTAAAAAAAAAAAAAAATCATGCAGGGCTTATTAAGATTGGTACAATACTTATTGAGTTACAAGGTAACAAATGAACTTTCACAATTATATACCATAAAGATGAATAGAATGATGAATATATAGATGGATAGAAGCATAGATATATAGATAAATAGATCAAAAGATAGATAAACACATATTTATATCTATATCAAGAAAGTTGCCTTGACAACAATTAGAAATTGTTGATTGTTATTGATATTGTCTAAGAGTTGACTGGTTTTTAATGATTACTTACAAACTCATTTAGCCTTGAGCATTATTCCACTTATTATTTAAGTAATACTTTGAGCGCAACTTGAAATTTATAATTGCAGTTTGTAATGTTATAATTGACTATTTATTAGACTGTATTTAGAATATGTTTTATTTATCTCTTTAAAGAGGTTCATTTAAACTTCTTTGTATCAATAATTTCAATCTCTGTGGTCAAGTTGCAATCTTTAGTATCTATATAAATATTTTGTATCATTAATAAAGGTAGGACTTCACCTTTATTGTTAAAAAGATGTTATCTTGACAACAATTTGGAATTGTTGATTGTTATTGATATTGAGATTGTCTAAGTGTTGACTAATTTTTATTGATTATAAATAAATAAATGGATAAGTGGGTAAGGTAAATAGATAAATAAATAAATAGAGAGATAGTTTGGTGGAATAGCAGGCACATTGTTAACAGATAGGTAGATAGATAAAAATACAGACATACAATAATATAAATCGACACAGATAAATAGATAGATAGACATATAGAAATAGATAGACAGATACTATTATCAGAAAGGCAGAAAGATTATTCAGTAGTTGGATGGTAAGTGGTTAGATAGATAAATAAACAGATACAGAAGTAATAAGAAAGATATATGCATATTATGTAGGTATATAGAAAGATAGCTTCTAAAAAACAGATTGTTAGATATATAAATAGATAAAAAAATAAGTATAAAAATTATAAGTGATTAAAAAGATAGATAGAGTACGTTTTTTAGTCCTGTTATATTAAATTCAACCATTTATTTATTATTATTTAACAACAAAAACAGAACTTTTTAGAAAGAAACAAATGCTGGTTTAATCACTTTTTTTTAAATTATTAATAACCCATCAATTGATTGCGCTAGATTTTTTAAAAGACGACAGTACTTTTCAATTTTCTATGTACTAATGAATTTTTAAACATCAACTATTTTACATTAAAAATTCAACCTTGTCAAACGTTCTTTTCATGCCTAATGATAATTTTACCAATAGAAACTAGCTAATTTTACATCGATTACATGGACCGACATTTTGCAATTTTTGCTGCATAAAAAAAAAAAAAGTAATAACTTTTCTATTTTAAAACATTTTTGGGAATAAAATGTTTTTTCATGCGGTTAATGTATTAATTTTTATTATCATATACAAAGTAAAATTACAGAAATTATAGTGCTTTTAACGCCCACACACATGCACACACACACACACATATATATATATATATATTGCACCTTGTAGAGGGACGATAACTTATCTTCAGGATAAGGATTAGGATCTGTGGATGAATTCGGCTCTAGTAAACAAAAATTTCTAGAACTAAGTTAAACAGTTTTTTATTTATCCAGAATTTTGGCAATGCAGAAAACTATCCAAGGTTGTTTGTAAGCTATAACTTTTCTTCTATAGAATACAAGATCACCATTATCTGGCAATTGGCAAGTTTAATAAATATTGTCTTTTTTTATTAAGTCTAAAAAACATTTGAAGTTTCTTATGTCCTACAGTGGACCATAAATTAATCATTTACAGTTTATTTTTAATATTTTAATGAAAATTATTTTCATCAGAAAATATAATTAAATGAAAAGTTATCAAAAGAATTGTCTCTAAATCTGATGAGTAAACACGTTTATATAGGTTAAAATTTTTTCTTAATGAGTTAGTCAATTGTTAATAGAAAAGCATTTATATCTTCAATTATAACAGAATCGGAAGTTGTTCTTGTTTTGCTAATCATCTGTCAATCAATTGTAATAAAAAATCTTATTTTCTTATCAATTCTTTTTCAAATTTCAAATAAAAATTTTAAATAAATAAATAAATAATTAATTGATTAAAAAATAATTTGTACAAAAACTTTTGTATTCAATGAAAATTCCAAATGGGAAAATATATTATTTGTTGATGGACTATATAATAAACATGAAATAAAAAGTATTAATTGTAATGAAATAGTAAAATCAATTTTGCATATATAGTCATATATATTGTAAATAAATAAAAGTATCCATTATGTTTTGGATTTTCAGATTATAAAAAAAAATATTGTTATATATGCATTTCTACAAAAAGTAAAGCTATGAACCATCAAGATAAAGATGCACGCTATTCTCATTTTCTGAAAAATATTTACGACAATGCAACAGGAGGAATTAGATTAAATGGCGGCACAAATAAAATTAACATTGATCAAAGATATAAAATAGAGTGATTCATAAGAGATAAAACTTTTTACAGCAGTTTTAGAAAAAATATTTTATGACATAAAAGGTAATGATAAAAAAACAAATACATGAGGATTATTTAGATCGTATAGGATAGAGTGAAAACTGTAGGGACCTTCAAAGACTGAGTTCAAATCTCTTGTACTTATATTAAGTTTAGTATAAACAATATACATGCATTTGAAACTCATCTAGATTTTGTAAATGGTCTTGTTTTTGATAATAATACTTGGAGCGATTTAGGAAATGTAAGAATTATGCTGGTTTAGCATGAAATACGTTTATTGGTGAATATTTATCTTTTCAATATGTATGTGATCAGGTGGGTCAGCAATATGAGATGGCTTGGAGAGTTGAGGGTCATGCGAAAGTCTGAATTTGAACCTATATATTACATTATATATGTGCAGGTGTGTGTAAGCCTGTACAGTATATTACATTACAAATCAAACTAAGAAAGTGAGACGAAAGTTATATATTAAAAATTCTAAAGTAATATTCAATATATTTTCTCAGAAAAAGAAAGTAAAAATTGATTATGATGAATTAGAAGTTAGCAACTATAAATATTCTTGATTTTATTATTAATACAAATGGAAATAGGATAAATAAAATTTTCAACTACAAATATATTGGTCAGATTATTAATATAAATAGAAATATAATGGGTGAAATTAATATAAAATTATTTTTGATGAAGCTTTTGGTAGAAATAAACAACATTAAAAAATGTGTATGTGTTTGAAAAAGTTTCTAATAGATATGAGACTTAAACATTAAATGTAAAATATGTCTTACCATTTAATAAAATATGAAAATATATTCTGTTAAAAATAACAAACATTAAAAATGAAATTCATGAATAAGAAACAAACAGGTATTTCTGATGTTGATATGGAAGAGATGATAATGTATGGATTGTTGAATTCTTAAATTATATCTCAACACATAAAAAATTATAAAGAATTTTCTTGGTGTGATAGAAAAAGAAATGCTGTGGAACTGAGTAATTGGATTTAACATGGAGAAATCTTCAGCCGGTACTGAATTTATTAGTGACTGAAAACAATAATGATGATAATAAATGTATTGTTTATGCATATTTAATGTATGTATTAGCTATTGTATTTATTTATATATTAGTTTGTCATGAATCTCATATAGAGATATCATATATGTGTTTATATAAACATAATTGACATTTCTTTTTCATTCCAATTAATAGTTATTTTTTAATTAAATACATATTATTATTTAATATCTTGATCATCATTTGCCTCATAATTTCAATGACAGATGATAAAATGGATTAACAACTTCCAGGCTATTCTTCTCTCTGCTTTCTTGAATACATCCAATATTATTTCATTCAGTGCTTTATGTGATGTCATAAATGAGAATCATGGTCGTCTTCTTTTTCTTATTATTCACAATGCCAATCATTATATCTTTTTCAATATGTCTGCTTGTCTTATGACATATGCAAAACTTCATATTACCATCACCAGTAATTGACTATGTGCATCTGCCTTTACCAAAACCAATTCATTAATTTTTAAGTTATCCAAAATACCCTAAGCATACTCTGCTACCATTTTATTTCAAAAGCATTAACCTTGCCTCACCCTTGTTTCTCAATGTATATATTGTTCTATCATACATTGAGATGGTTTATATAAAAGCCTTTTATAGTGAACACTTTGTTTTAGATTAATGCCTCTGTTTTTTCATATGACTACCGATTTTCTAAGTGTTTTCAATGCCAACAATAATCTTGCATTTAATTATGAATAACATTCTCTATCTTGATTTATTACAAAATCAAGATAGACAAAGTCTAAAACCTATTCTCATTGAACATCTCTGCTATTCTCTTGGCTACTTCTTCAGTTAATCATATTATTTCTGTGTTGCTTATATTTGGCCTTATTTTATACTCTGCTTTTGACTTGTCCAATCAATCTATTAGATTCTGAATGTTTTCTTTGTTGTTGACATGAAATAAATTCTATATACATATCACTAATTGCATACTATTGTTTCCCCAGTACAGAAGTCCTCTCCTTGTTTTCACACCTTTATCCACCTAAAACTAATTGAATATTTGTATATGTTACTTTCATTTTGACTTTTTGTTTTCCATTTAAGGATGACAACAGCTATAGGAAACATGAAGCCTATAAATATTGAGCATCACATCCAAAACATAGCATAACATAAAGAAACAAAATCTTTTGATAATCTATAAAAGGAAGATTTTTTTTAGTATTACTAAAAATAAAATTGTAGTTTATCAATCCCCCCTTCCTCAATAGACTTGAGAACTTGTCTATTCTGTACCAATTTCTATTTTATTTCTCCCCGAATCTTTACAACATTGTCTTCAACATTATATTGATGACATATAAAACTAAATTCATTGTCCAGGTTAATTAAAACATTTAATGTTTTATATAATCATACATGTTGCTGCAATTCACTCCTCAGGACCATATCCAATCTCCCATATAACCAATATCAGACAATATATTCTATATACAATTGAGTAATATTTTTTGAGTAATTCTGCAAGTGTTTTATCCAGTTATGAGCATTGTCCATTAGTTATTTTTGATTTGGCTTTTAGTATTTCAGTTTTTAATGACATTGGTTTATATTCTCTCATGGCTGTATCAAATCTTATTGTGTCATTTTTAAATATGTTTGGAATCTTTCTACTATTTTTTGAATCTACCAACTTCTTACCAGCTTTATTTTTATATTACAACTAATCTTGATAAAACCTTCTTATAAGTTGTTAATCAATCATTTTCTTAGTATTATAAAATCTATATTTCCTTTCAAATTCTATGCATATGTTATTTATATGTTGTTGTGTGTCTCTCATCTTTTTTCTGTAACTTTTGATTGAACTCTGTACCTTTACAAAACCATAATTTTTGAGTCTTTTTTTTCATCAATAATAATGTTGTTTTTAATGTGTGGAATTTGCTGCGAATGTATAATTTGTGTATATATGTATTTTTTATTAATAAATGAATTAATTAAATATTTTGTTTGAATATTTAGATAAAATAATTAAAAATTTTGGAAGAAAATAAGTAAGATAATTATTACAAAGGATTAGCAGAGGACTGATTAGAACAGGAGCAGCTCTCTATCTGATTATGGACTAAAAGATAAGTGATTTGTTATTATAATTTTTCAAATTAGTAAAAATAATTGTCTACTATAGAAATTGTTTGCTTTATCACATTTAGAAATAATTTTTAATTATCTAACAATTTTTTATTTGATTGTATTTTCTGATTGAAATATAAAAAATCTTCTATGTAGATAGTTTAAAATATATTGTACTGCTAATGAACAGTGCTACATGTAAAATTGTTATTTATGATTATTAAAATAAAATACTGAAAAGATTTTGAAATGAAAATATCTCATTTGAAAAAAAAAGATATCTATAAAAGTTTAAAGAGTTTTCTTCATATAAATGTATACTTCCAAAGGGCAACCATTATTTATTAGTATAAGTTTTACTAGCTTGAAATAATAATAAAATAACAATTAGAGGGGGCGGGTTAAATGGACATTCCTAAAGTTGTACAAATTAATTAATTCAGGGAGGGGAAAGTTAACTTAGCAAAAATTAAAACTACTAAAGAAAAAAGCAAGAGAAATCTAAAAACTAAAAATCTCTCTTTTCATTTATTTTAAGAACAAGGATGCATGAGTAAAGATGGTTTTTAATCATAAAAAAATAATAAAATATGTGCATGTTAAAAAAATAAAATATGAAAGTTAAATATTAAAATAAAGAAAAGCTCATAATTAAATTTTAAAACTCAAAGATTGCTTATTAAATACACTGCATAGGAATGGGATTAGTAATAGCTACTAATTAATTAATTAAAATCCATAAACAACAGGACTAATTAAAATGATTCTTATCAAAAATTTGATCAACAAAAGCAGTGGACATATTTTGAACAATGAAAACTAGTGGATTTAAAAATTAATTAAAAGATAACAACAATATCATCACATAAATAGGGCTGCAAATTTCATCAGTCAGTCATTCATGTATCAAGATTCAATCACCTATTAGATGTATATTTTAAAAAAATACAATGCAGTACTAAGCAGATTTTGGAGCATGCAATGAGATCCAATCTTTATCCACAAGGACATCAGCAGTCTTCCCAATAGAAGCCATGTCCATCTAATAATTTGAAGCCACCAAGAATGTCTGACTGCATGAAGAAAGAAATAACTCAGAACCACAATTATCAGGACCACAAACCTAAAATCCAACCAGTTAATAAACCACACATGCAGCTGCAAAGAGCAAGAATCCACAATGTCTAAAATCCTGTAGGCAATAATGTTTTCTTATGCCCATTCCTAATTTTATATATTAATCTATAAGTTTATATTAATCTATAAGTAGTCATTGCAATCTTTGAGTACCTCCAGAGTCAGTATAATAAATGAACTTTATAGCCAGCATATAATGAACTATATCCAGGTGTATGTGCTTGCTAAAATATCAAATAGATAGTTACAGAGCTTTCAAACCATGAAATAATTAGCTGTAAGTCCAATGTTATGTGAACTCCATCTGTATTTGTCTGTAAATCACTGTGGGGCAATTTTTTAATTCTACCACTAAGAATAAATTAGCAAAGAAGTTAGACACGTAGTTTACTCCATATTGAATTATATTTTCATTGAGCTAGTTTCAGATTTATCAGGTGTTGAATTGGTAGCTGTCATTCAGGGCATGTTAGTTACTTCTTGTAATTAACTAGTGCCTTCAAAACAAATGAAGTGCCTTGAATGACAGGATTTGAATTCAGCAGCCGAGAAATTCTGTAACCTGGAAATATGGCTGTAGGTTATATGTTTTGTGACCTCAATCTGGCTACAGGTATCCTCTGGGTATTATGCTTCTCTGCCTCAGGGATTGGGCACTGTAATATTTAAATTGCAGCTGGAGTAGATCAAATTTATAATAATTTTATAATATTGTCATTTTGCTATAGAAAAAAAGCAACAATTTGTCAACATTGTTTTTCACACTTTTTAATTTATTAAAGAATAAGAAACATTTTAGTTTATATTTTTTTCCTTATTTGATCTACTCCCACCCGGTTCAATAATAATATACATTGTACCTATTAAAATTTGAAATAAACTTCCATCTGAAGGAATATTAGTCATAATTTCCCCCCTCCTTTTGTTTGATTTTAATGGTAAAGAATTGCATTGGACTATGTTGCTATGGCAACATATAATCTTGGAGGTCGTTTTTGAAATTCAAAATGACGGAGATCGCAGATCGCGTACTAAAAGAGTACCTAACAAGAGATACAATTTAACTAAAATAAAATTATAAAAAATAATGAAAATACTGTAATAAGAAGTATTTCATTTAAAACTTAATTTTATAAAAATACAATTAATTCATTCTGCTTTGAACACTTTTTAACAAAACCTTTTATTGTACATATATCCATACACAATCTTATGTTTCAACAGTCCTGCAGTCTTCTTCAGAGCCACTATTACTTTAATGTTTTAAAGTAAAAAAAAACTGCAGGACTGTTGAAACATAAGATTGTGTATGCATATATGTACAATAAAAGGTTTTGCTAAAAAGTGTTCAAAGTAGAGTGAATGATTTACATTTATATAAGATATTACAACTAAATAAATGAAGTGGTAAATTTGGTAATATTTTTATAAAAATAGGTTCAATATATATTAATAATTTCTACAATAAAAGTTTTGATTAATATATGTCAGAAAATCAACAATTAATTAATTTTATTTAATGTTTCAATTTTTATTTCTGTAATAGTTGTTATAAATTTTATTTATATGTATAATGATAAAAGTAGTTTTTAATTGGTAATAAAAGCATATTTTACATAATAATGTACTCACTAAATATGTGATAATCATTTGAGAATTTTTAAGGATTCTAATAATGAATTTATTTGTAATATGTATTTCATTTTATGGCTAATTAAAATCATAACCTTATAAAATAAATATAAATAATAGATACTAAGTATTTTATATAAAAAACTAAAAATGTGTTTTGCAACTTTTTTCTTCTTCAATATTGTCTCAATTTAAAAATTAAGGAGAAAAATGTTTTATTGTTTTAGCTATACTAGTTTTCAAATAATGAAATTACTATTATATATGTTGCCTCATAAAAATTTAAATAAATTTATGGGTTTTAACATATTAATGTTTATAATTGATGTAATATCATACGAAGAAATGAAAGATTAGTTATTCAAGAAGTGAAGATTAAACCTCGATATAAAAACCTTTGACTGACAAGTGCATTATTTCCCAACTTCATTAAATTACACATTAATTTTAGAAATAATGATTTTCTAATAATAGAAATAATACAACTTTATTAGCACAAATTTTAATTTGATTTATTTTATTATTTTATATTAATCATGGTAAAGTTACATAAATAAAGCTTTCAATTTTCACAACTATCATTTGCTTCAGTTTGTCAGTTGATCAACTATACAATATTTATCAATATTTTATACACTTTGATTTTCACGATTTACCGTATCACATATTTTGGGTCTAACATACTTATATTTATAAAAACATATATTTATTTAAATATTGTTCTTGCCATAAAAAAACGTATAATTAATTTATTTATGATTTTTAAAAAATATCTTTATTTCGAATTGGTTTTGACTTTTAATAACGATTAGGTTGTCTACAGAAACCATTTGAAAACATTATGCTGACATTCAAGTGAAGAGAAAATTATGAAATGAATAATGCTTATGCATGACATTTCGGACGCATTAAAAAAATTATTTTCACGTGATATAAGCTTTCTAATGTCAAAGTTCTTATAATGATGTTAAATTAAAAAAAAAAAAGACAAAAAAGAAAAATATTAAAATTCAACTTCTCGTTAACATAATTTACACATATTTCAAATATATTTAAATCTTTAAGGCATTAAAATATATTTTAAAAATTAATGGTTAGTTCATTTTTTAGAGAAAAAAAAATCTAATAATTTTGTAATTTTATATTTTTAATACAATATTTTTTATTTGGAGCAAAAAAAAAATGTTTACATAATGATATTTGTTAAAATATAAAGATTATTCTATTTCTAAAATGCGCATTTAAATTGCTAACTTTAAGAAATGATTTTGTTTAATAAATTCTCCTATTTATCAGCTTATAAAATGGTAATTGTTTGAAACATTCTATTGTTCCTAAAAGAATACGATAAAAAATTTTTTTAAACAAAGGAACAAACAGTACAAAAAAAGTCTTTGTATAAAATTTTTAAATGCCAGTAAAAATACTGACATTAATACTACAATTATAATTATTGTTAATATTATTACTATATTTTAAAATATAAGAGTTTAATCGAAAACAATAATAATAACCTTTCATAATATATACAAACTTGTCATTTAAATGCACACACATATGCGCGCACACACATATATGTGAACACTCTCTGAACTCATAGAAAAATATTTCTGCAAAAATAACTAAGTTGTGTATCTATTATACAAATCATTCCAAAGTGAGATTAATAAATAAACAAATAATTAATTTTTAATATTAATCTGCTAATCAGGTGAAAATTGGAAACAATTTTTATTGATACTTAAAATCTTATATAAGTAGTCAATTATTTATTGATATTTTGGAGAGGTAAAACATTAAATTAGTAGTTTTTTAACAAATCCTTGACCTAAATTCTATTAATTTTGGCAATTTTTTATGGAAAAATCTGATTTGTGACATACACATTTAACAGTTGTTATTTAATCACAAGGATGATAAAAATAATTCAAATTTGTATACGTCATCTTTATTGTGATTTAAAATTA